>VMDO01000250.1:25054-79489 GCA_007922755.1 Pedetes capensis | reverse complement strand
TAACAACAACATATATTATTTCATTATATAAAGCTATTATAATTTATTCACCCATCCACCTATTTTTGGATAGTTACTTTGTCAAGTTTTCACTATTATAAGATTTATGAAATGAGTTTTTTGGCTGTACTTCTGATTTTTATCATTCCTAGATGAGATTCCTAGAAATTGGACTGTTAGATGAAAGACTATGAGAATTTTTAATGTTTCTCATAAGGATTGTTCCCTGGCTTTTAAGAGAATGTGACTTGTTAATATCCCATTAGAGCTGTATGTGAATATGGATCGCACCACACCCAAACCAGCATTGTCATTTAAAACAGTTGACAGCAGGTGAAAGTTTGATGAAAAATAGGATATTTATATGACTTCAAAATAAATTACCACAAGATATTTAATTAACTACAAAGGGAAAATAATAATTTACAGTAGAGAAACTTGGCAGATATCCTGTTAACCAAAAAACCATCACCATAATGATGGGACAAATTGATGGCATGTATTTTAGAATAGCATGTACTGCATCGTTTCTGAGATACAACATCATTTCTGAGATACTCCTGTCAGAAATGCATAGCCTGAATCTAATCAGGGGAATACAGACTGGCCCAAATTAAGAGACATTCAACAAAATAAACGGTCTGTGTTCTTCAAAAATGTCAATGTCATCAGGCATTTATTGTGTTCTGGTTTCTGTTTTGATTGAGTTTCTTTCTCCATTGCATTATCTGAGTTCTACTGCTGGCATAGAGGGAAGTTACTAGATTTTGTACATCTTTCTGGTATGCCACTGTTTTATGTATTACAAGTTAATGTTAAGAGCTTTCAGCCGATTTGCAATTTTTAAAAGATATGTAGTCATATTGTCTGAAAATAACAGTAATTTTGTCTCTTCCTTTCTAATACTTTTTCCTCTTATTTCTGCCCCATGTCTTATTGCATCAGATAGAATTTCCAGAACAGTGCTGCATGCTAATGGGGACAGCCGGTAGCTCTCCCTCCTCCTGGTTCTAATGGGACCTATTTTTGTGTTTTTACATGAAGAATGATATAGGTTGTCCACATGAGATGTGTTGTGTTGAAGGCAGTAATCTTCCCATTCCTAGTTTTTTATGAGGATTTTCTTTTTCTCAATCAGAGTTGAATGCTGAATTTTTATAAGTTTTCATAGCAGGGTTATTGAATAAATGCTATTATATTAATAGATTTTTCTAACATGAAGCTATCTTTGATTCCCTAGAAGAAATCTGATTTAGCTATGGTAAATTACTGTTTTAGTACTTCATCTTTCTGTTATTATATTTTGTCCTTTTGCAACTCTGATAAATATTTGTATTGCATCAATTTGGTTTAGCTAGGACTGTGTTCCCAGAATTCTCTCTATATACTGCTGGGTTAGCTAGGTTACCAGAGACAGGTATCCTTGAAGCAGGAACCATATTTTTCACACTTGCAAGGACAGTGCAGGGTACTGGGGATCCATGTTGCTTATGCTAGGCTTATTTAATTGGGTGGGATAGCAGCTGGGCCTGAAGCTCTTCCAGGTCTTCCGGACCAATGCCTTCACCTTTATTGTCCCTTAAGCTGGACATGGTTTAGGAAGGTACCCATTTCTACCACAGATTTCACTCCATGGAGACCTGGAGGCTGTTATTGATATAGATTACAGTCTTTCTTTACAAGTTCCAGCTCTTATTGCCCCCTAGTTCATGTTCATCTGTCTTTCCTCAATGTGTGCCTTGCTGACTTCAGGCTCTAGCCCCAAACACAGAATCAACAGGCATGCATAAACTGTCTTTCCAGCTCCCACACTGCAAAAGTTCAAGTCCACATACTACATCTCTTATTTTACATATCCCCTAGTGGTCCTTCTCCTCTGATGAAACCCTGATTGAAGCACTGTTCATAAGTGTGATTAATCTAAATAGGTTCTGACTATTCTTTGTTCATTTCGGTAGATTTTTTTTCTCTGCCATGCTCAGCTCTGTTCTGTACGCCAGAAGCTAATCTGTATAGACGTGGGTTCACTTGCTCTCTGGCCTGTGCTGTGCTTCATCAGTGAGTATGCTCGCAGCAGGCTTAAGACTGCAGAAGAGGGAGCGCAGTGCTTTCTTCTGCCTTTTCCTCCCAGCCTGGGCCATGTGGTACTTGTAATGCCTGCATCCTCTAGGTCCACAGCTCTCACTTATAAGCACCTCCATCACCACCTCTAGGAATATTATCTTCTCCGTGTATTAGTTATCTATTGCAATGTAACAAATTACCCTCAAATTCCACAACAAATATTTATAATCTCACATAGTTTCTGAAGCTAGAATTTGGGTGTAGCATAGTTCTGTCATTTCAGCTGAGGGGCTGTCATGACATTCCAGTCAAGACAGGCTGCTGTCCTCTGCAAGCTTGACTAGGGGCTAGAAAATCTGATCCAAGAACATACACATGGTTGCTGGCAGGAGGCCTCAGGGCCTCCTGGCTTTCTTAATTCAGCCAAGTCGACACCTAAAATTATTCTATAAAATGGTAGCTGGATTCCCCCAGAATAAGCAATTTAAGAGGCAGAACAAGGAGGAATCACATGCTTTGAGTCTTAGAAGTCATCTCTTCCACCAATATTCTCTCCGTTTAAAGGGAGTCACCAAGTCCAGGCATACTAGAGAAGAGGAGTACTCTTCAAAGGAGGAGTACCAAAAAATCTGAGCACATGCTTTAAAGCCACCACACTCTTTTTGCCACTTTCAAGCATGGAATGGTAATAGCTTCCCATTGTTGCTGGTCTTGACTATGTCAATATACATGAATTTCTTAAACCTTTGTCTGTATACTCTACAAAATAATTTATTCATGAAAATATCTACAGTTAAACTCATTTGAATATAATTCTTCTTCCAGGATTTTAATATAATATATTTGGGCAGGGGGCAGGGTATGCACAGTTATAAAGTTGGCCTTCCATATTCAAGGCCAACTTGATTCACAGATTCAATCAACTAAGGATCAAAAAATATTTGGAAAAAAAATACATCTGTACTGAATATGTCCAGATATTTTTGTTATATTCCTTAAATAATACACTTAACAGCTACTTACATAGCATTTACATTGTATTATTATAAGTACCACTCCTGAAAACAATCCCAAAACAATCAGCCATTGAAAACCCTATGAAGTTCGCTATGAGTTGGATATGATTTGATGGCACCCAACAGCAGCCACAAGAGATAATTTAAGATATATAGGAGGATGTTTGGAGGTTATATGCAAATACCACACCATTTTATATAAGCAACCTGAACATTGGCAGACTTTGGCCTTGGAATCAATCCCACATGATGCTAAGGGATTAATGTATAGCATGGGAATTTCATGGGCTGATTATATATAACTATATAACAATATATAACTATATAACTATAACTACAACTATAACTATGTGTGTGTGTGTGTGTGTGTGTGTGTGTGTGTGTGTGTGTGTGTGTGTGTAGTCATACCACCCTGGCATCTGAGCTCATCAGATCTGGGATGCTAAACAGGGTCAGGCCCAATTAATAATTGGATGGGAGACCACCTGGGAATACTAAGCGCTGTAGGCTTGAGAGAAGGACCTGACAGTCCACTCCAAAAATAATCATTGAAAACTCTATGAATAGCAGAGAAGCACTGACAATAGTGCTGGGTATGGCACAATGGTGGGTAGTGTTTCATCTCTTCCACATAGGTTTGCCATGAGTTGAACCCTACTTGACGGCACTTAACAACAACAACATCTACATGTATGTCTGTGTATGGCATAGGCTTTTCATTTTCTTCTTAAATGAAACAAATAAATGTTCCAGGATGTCAGCTGGTTCTTAATGCCATTCCCCTCTTCTCATACCTTTCATGCTCTCTTTATATTACAAGGAGGCTAAAAACATAAGGACCACATTATGTTTTATATGTTTTGTTTGAATCGTCTATAACTCCTGGTTTTTTTGTTTGGGGCTAGGTTTTGGTCCTAATTTATCTACAGAAGTCATTCAAATAATTGTACCATTGCCAGTACGATGGGCAATTTTAGGTGTCAACCTGACTGGATTAAGGAATCCGCAGAAAGCCAGAAAAGCACTGCTTTGGGTATGCCTGTGAGGACGTTTCCAGAGGAGGTTAGTATGTAAGTCTGTGAGGATGAGGTGGGGAAGAACTGGTCTCAGTGGGAGGGAGCACCATCCAGTAAGCCAGGAGCCAGAGGGAATAAATTGTTGTTAGGTGCCGTTGAGTCAGTCTGACTCATGGCGACCCTCATAGGGTTTTCAATGGCTGACTGTTTCGGGATTGCCTCGGGAGTGGGTTGCCAGGCCCTTCTCCCATTTTTGCGGTGCTGGGCATCGAACTTGGGACCTCAGAGACTGCAGAGCAGTGCTCTACCAACTGAGCTAAATCCCAGCCCAGAGGGAATAAATACAGAAGGTAAATTATTCTCCCTCAGGGGCCCCTCCCTGGGTCCTCAGATTTTTGGCTTTGAACCAAGAGTAACACCATCAGCTTCCTTGGCTGTGAGACCTTCATACTGGGACTGAGCATTGCTACCAACATCCCAGGATCTCCAGCCTTCAGAGACCTGTTGTGAGACTTCTGAGCCACCATAATAGGGTAAGCTAATTCCTTAAAAAATCTTCTTTCATATATCTACATACATATCCTAATGGTTCTATCTCTCTGGAGAACCTTAGCTAATACAATCAACTTTCTTATGTTTGCAACCATTTTTAAAGATTTGATTTGATGCTTTGCAATTTGGCACTAAAATTTCATGACATTGCACTTTGGTTTTGCTGGACATTATAGAGATATTGCTGCCCAGATTTTTAAGAGCAAGGCTTTGTATTTCTGAACTGGAATCACACCATGAAGGAGGAACTAGATAAAGTACACGGACTTTAATCTTGGTTCTATTACTTACTAGTTTTGTGACCCTGAGCAAGATACTTAGCCCCTCTGTGCCTCAGTTTCCTCATCTGTAAAATGGGGAAAATGATAATGCCTATTTCACAGGGTTGTTGGGATGGTTATAGGATTTGATTCCTACAAAATGCTACACCTAGTCAGCACTTAATAGGCATTAACTTCTATTATTACTATTTGGGGGGAGGCTTAGCAGTCTTACTCTGTTTCAAATGTCAGAGCAAGAGTAGGACAGAATCCGCATTCTTAGGACAATTCCATTGGCATTTACACTATTGTTCATTTGTCCCCGGTGCTAGCAGTAGTTTGTCAGTCCTAGTTAGCAGTTTTTAAAATTGCATTTGTGACATTTTCTGTCTCCATAGACTTCATTGGGAGGCTGGAGGAAATTTTGTTAGGGTAGCCAGCCAACCACCTTTCAGACCAGAACACTTAGATCTAATTTTTAAAATAATCTGCTTCAGTGTGATTCAGGTTAGGTGGAGATTGATGCTATAATTCAATTGTTGTGTAGAAATAACCATTAATGCACTTTTTAGTTCTGGCTGGACACATTCTTAATGGCCTCAAAAGACTTTGGTGAAATATTTTATAGAATTCTTTTGTACTTATCAGGAGTTCATTTAAGAATTTAGGTTTCTTTTTTCCCATGTGTCATAAATTTCAGCACTATCTTTCTGAAATGTATTGGATCTATTCTCTAAAACCAATCAAAGAATCATCTCTAAAATAGCATCCCTACTCAAATCAGAGCCTCTGTTTAAAAATATAAGTCTGACAGGCATCGTGTATTTAAAATTGAACATAGACAGCAAAGTTGCCTTCATCTATTAGTCCAACTGACCTTTGAACAACCCAGACCAAAAAAGAACAAGACTATAAATTGAAGAAGACTCTAATCCTGACTGGGGCTTGGTAGTGTTATCAGCCCAGGAGTGAAAATAGCAACCATGCATGACATGGGAATTGCTCTCCCCAAAAAGTCAGCCATAGATAATGGACTGAACACTTGAATAAGAGTCAGAAAACTTGTACCCTTGATTTCAAAATATATTTATTACATCACTTAACTTTCCAGAGACTCCATTCTCTTATTGTAACCTGAGGATAACATTCTAGGCCATTTCTCCTTTAATACTATCTTCCTCTGCTCTCAGGGAGCTTACAGAGACAGTGGGACAAAGGAATAGAGTGGGTAAGCCTTGGAGACAGTCAGGTGGGGATCTGAATATCAACTATGTTCACTTATTAACTGTGTAAATTGTCCAATAATTTATGTTCTTGATAATTCAATTTTCTTATCTGTAAAAGGAGGACAATAATAGTACCTATGCCTGCAGCTGTACAGCTGTGGCATCCAATCCCATCAGATCTCGGAAGCTAAGCAGGGTCGGGCTTGGTTAGTACTTGGATGGGAGACCACCTGGGAACACCTGGTACTGTAGGCTTAGGAGAAGAACCCGGCAACCCACTCCCAAAAAACAATCAACAATTGAAAACCCTATGAATAGCAGAGAAGCACTAACAATAGTGTTTCACATGTTGTACATAGGGTCATTACAAGTCACTCTATCGCACCTAACAACAACAAGAACAACAATGTCGTAGGGCTGTTTTAGGATTAGATGAAACAATGCACATCAAATTCTTAGCCCAGTTTCATATGTGACTAGTCTTCTTTGAGCACCCATTGATTTTGTCTCTAATCATAAAGTCAGATTCAATAATTTTCTTTATCCTCCCAATACACTCTCTTCTCTCCACAAGAATTTAATTCCAAAAGATTGTCAAGTACAGTAGTTCTTCCTCATCCATTGTTGTGTTTTCTACTGTTTCAGTTACACATTGTCAACCACAGTCCAAAAATATGAATGGAAAAGTCCAGAAGTAAATAATCCACAAATTTTAAATTGCCATTCTGAGTAGTACAATGAAATCTCTCACCATTCCAGTTCATCCAGGTCAGGATGTGAATGATCTCTTTGTTCAGAGTATTCTTGTGGTATATGCTATCTATCCCATGACAGTTGAGAGATAGAGAGATCACTTCACATAATTTGTATTATCATCTATTGTTAACATTGTTCTATTTTATTGTTTGTTATGGTTGTTAATCCCTTACTGGGCTTACTTTAAAAGTTAAACTTTATCATAGGTATGCATGGATAGGGAAAAAGATAGTATGTACAGTGTTCAGTACTCTCCATGGTTTCAAGCATCCACGAAGGGTCTTAGAACATGGGTAAGAGAGACTACTGTAACACTGATTATAATGAAGATTTCATTGTATGCAAAGGAAGAGGTAAAACAATCACAATAATGATAATGATAACAAAAGTTGATTCTTAGTGTGTTTTAGGCACAGTGCTAAAGACTTTCCATAGATAGTCTAACTTCATTTTATAGAATTCATCAACACAAAAGCCATTTTCTCTTGGATATTTCCATTTTTCCTGTATAGTTTCTTCCTTTTACTTATTTACTTAATTAATTTACTTATTTGCAGTTCTGAGGGGTTGAACCCAGGGCCTCACATGAGCTTTACAAGTGCTGTACCACTGAGCTGCACCCCTAGCCCATATTTTACTTTTTATTGTTTATTTTGGGGCAGAGTCTCACTAAGTTACACTGGCTTCCTCACAGTTCCTCCTGTCTCTGCCTCCCCAGTGGCTGGGATTATAGGTGTTTGCCACCACACTCAGCTACTCTCTTCCTTTTAAAGAACCACCTTTGGAGGGGTCTCTTCTCTCCATCCTCTTTGTCCAGGCACATCTGAAAATTCCTTTTTATCATTCCAAGTACTTCAGCTTTCCCATCAAACTGCATACCCTGTTCAGCAAAACCAAGCTGAGATAGCTACACTGCCTGCTCCTCTTCCCTACCTCATACTGCCCCAGAGTCTCCATCTATCATCCCAAGGATGATGTTTGAGGTTTTAGGAACAGTGGTCCTCACTGTCCATGTAGTCAGGAACAGTGTGTACATTTAAGTCATGTACCCTATTTCATCTCCTGTACCTGACACAGGGTCCAGGTCCTATTCATTCATATTTATGGACTGAACAAATATATGATCAAACTAACATAAAAGAGGTCAAAAGCAACCAGGTATTTTACAAAGGCAGTGAAATGTGTTGTGGGAGACTGAGTGAGAGGATCTGGGGAGTTTTTGTGGAGAAGACAGGATTTGACTTTGAAGGCTGAGTAGCATTTTAACAGGCAGAGAATAAGGATGGGAAGATTTTAAATGAAGGGCTGTGTAAGAGCCAAGGCACAATAGAGAATATGAGTTGTTGGGTGTGGAGGAGTCATCTGAACAGTCAGCAGTTGGAGGTTCAGGATCTGAGCCCTGGGGGCACCTGAACCTTCAGGGAGGACACAGGCTAGGAAGCCTGTGAAAACAATTTGGAAGAAAGAGACTTGAATATCTTATCCGGAGTTTGACTTTATTTGTGGACAGCAGGGAAATCTACCACTGAGAGTTTCTGAGGAGAGACAGAATTGCTCAGATGTATCTTTTAAAAGATGTGTCTGCTGGGGATGGATCAGGAGGCAGAGCCTGGAGACAAGGACGGCCAGGCTGGGACAGGATGACAGAGCACACAGGCTAGTATTGTGTTCCTTCCACAAGGTTTCCAGGCCACCTCCTCTGAGAGTTTTTCTCCAGTGGCACTTTTGCTCCCAGGCTGTGTCTTCCCTGTTCTTTATAAGCACTTTTAATACGAGTCACAGAAAGAAAGTTAATTAACACAGAAAATATATCATGGGTATTGAAATCTTCTATGTAGGATCATAATAAGTCTACTCTAATGGTGGGGGGTGAGTATATTCATAAACCTAAATTCTGAGAAAAGGAAAGGGAGGGAAAAGTCACTGTTTAGACCTTGGGAGCCTCTCCATTGCTCTCTACAGAGCTGTTCTGAGCAGGAGCTTCTGTTAGTAATTCTTGGACAATGTCTAATGTATTTCTAGAGCTTGCAGAATTGCAAACAATAATGCATATCAGTTACTTTGTGGTATCGACTTTTCTTTCTGAAGCTCATGGCCACCATCTTGTTTTCCTTTATAATTATAAAGAAATTTCTTTGTTTTCTTAGTAATTACTTTTTATTTATAATTGCTCAATGCCATCTTAAATTTCTGGTTAATTCTGGTATAATATCACCACCATTCAGGTTTCCTCTGTTCCTATTACAATTCTAAAAATTATTTTGTGGTCACCAGGCATTGTGGTACACGACTATTATCCTAGCAACTCAGGAGGCTGAGGCAGGAGGATGGTAAATTTGAGGCCAGAGGCAGCCTGTGCAACTTTGCAAAACCCTGTCTCAAAATAAAAAGAGAAGCTGGGAGTACAGTTCAGTGATGGGGTACCCTGGGCTCAATCCCTAGAGTTACTAAATAAAATAAAATAAAATAAAATAAGAAAATTATTTTGTGTCCATTTGATTGTATGTTACAAAGTTATCAGGAATGGAATGTAAAAAGGATTGACAAATCAGCAATAGTGCCTATGGCAATTAGAGACTATTGGATATGGAGATAACAGATCCAGAAACAGTCAAAGATGGTTTATATTTTCTAGCATAGGTAACTGGAAGGATGGTGATTATTATTTGTTAGAAATAGTACTGTGATTGGAGGTGCTTCACACACACAGAGCAAATAAAAGAATAGGCCAAAGCAGGAAAGAAATGTGCCCAATGTTACTATTCCTTCTCTCCTTAAAGCCCAAATTCATGTTTCAATCCTCACCACACTGATCATGTGGATGGGAGGAACCAAAAAGAGACAGAAGGTACAAAACAGCCAGGTGGATCACTGGCCTTAACACTTTAGACATGTAGAAAGAAGGCACAGATAAGAGACAGATGGTTAAACCTGCCTAGTTGGAGAAGGCTCTGGACCAGGGAACAGCTCTCACCATGTGGAGAAAGAAAAACAATAAAGAAAGCCCCACCAATACAGTGACCTAAAGTAGAAGTTGGCAAAGTACAGAGCACAAGCCAAATGTGTCCCACTATTGGTTTTCAAATGACCCACAAGAATGATTTTTACATTTTTATATTTTTTAAATACAGTCATGCTTTGCTTAATGACAGGGATATGTTCTGAGAAATGCATTGTTGGACAATGCTGTTGTGCTAACACTATAGAGTATTCTTACACAACCCTAGATGGAATAGCCTACTATATACACAGGCTGTCTGGGACCAGTGTTGTATATGTGATCTGTCATCACCTGTAACATCTCTATGCATTGCCTAACTATACTGGAAAAAATACAAGAATAATATCTCATGACAAATGGAAAGTATGTAAAATTAAAAGTTTAATGTCCAAATATAAAATTTTATTGGAACATAGTCATGTCTAGTCATTTACCTGTAGCTTATGACTACTTTTTGGTTTTGACAGAGAAAGTATAACCCATAAAGCCTGAAATAATCACTGTCTGGCCCCTTATAGAAAAAAACTTGCCAACCCCTGTTCCAAAGTGTGGTGATGTCACTCAAGTAAACACAGTCTGATTAGATTTTAAAGATGTGATCCATCAATTTCTCCTCTCTGGGAGAAGCAAGGAAGAGCACAGAAACAGGAGAAAGGGGCTTCATCCTCCTTCCTCTAAAGGCAATTGTCTCCTAAGACTGGAACACAAGATCAGGTTTTAAAGAGGCGAACCACAAATTTAGTTGAGGTGCTTTAGAGACATCCAGGAGGCAACTGGCTTTCTCAGAATGAGAGCGAGAAAACAGAGGTGGAGACATGGTGTTGGGAGACATGTCTAGCGAGGGACTAGTGAAGCCATGAATAAAGTTTCTCAGGGAAAGGATAAAGCAACAAGAAGAGCGCTGGCTGGCATTGCCAGAGAAAATGTTTATTTGTTTGCTAATTATGGCAACGTTTCTCTAGGCAGAACTTTGGAATTTAAAGTGTGAACAGAAAAGGAGTAGCCAACACAGGAAAGGAAAAAAGGGAGGAGGAGGGAGAGAAGAATCCTAAAAGCACCATTATCCCAGGAGCCATTGTGATTTGGGGGAGGGCAGGCTGGTTCAAATAGGGGTAGCAGGAGTCAGTAGATGGAAAAGAGAAAGAAACAAGGAACATAGATTTCTCCTTTCCAAAACTTGTCTGCAAAGGACTATGCTATTGCTGTTGTTGTTGTTAGGTGCCATGGAGTTGGGTCTGACTCATAACCCCCTCTGTATAACAGAACGAAACACTCCCTTATTCTGTGCCAGGCACATGATCTTATTTATGTTTAAGCTCACCATTGCAGACACCATGTCAATCCATCTAATTGAGGGTTCTCCTTTTTTTCATTGACCTGCCACTCTCCCAAACATGATGTCCTTCTCCAGGGATTAGTCCCTCTTGACATATCCAATACACATAAGAAGCAGTCTAGCCATCCTTGCTTCCAAGGAGCACACTGGTTGCACTTACACTAAGACAGAGCTATTTGTTCTTTTAGCAGTCTTTGATATATTCAATAGACTTCTCCAGCACCATAATTCAAAAGCATCAATTATTTTCCTGTCTCCCTTGTCCAATGTCCAGCTTTCACAACCACAGAATGGGGACATTGGAGTAATAGCTTAGTTTAGAGGAATAGGGGTTATGCAAACCTATCTTTTAAAGAAGACACTGGAGTGGCTGAAGACACAATGAAGTATTTTTGCACTTTTGCCACATGAAGTTGGGTTATTGCTCAAACAAGGGTACTCTCCTCATACTGTCACAGATCTACAATACACACAACCAGAGAGGACAGTCAATAAAGCCTTGCTGTTTTTATAAACTGTATCTCAGCAGAGCTCATAGTGTCCTGTGACAGGATTTTATTTGTGTTTGTTGTTGTTGTTAGGTGCTGTCGAGTCGGTATCCGACTCATAGCGACCCTCATAGGGTTTTCAATGGCTGACTGTTTCGGGATTGCCTTGGGAGTGGATCGCCAGGCCCTTCTCCCATTTTTGCGCTGCTGGGAATTGAACTCGGGACCTCAGAGACTGCAGCGCAGTGTTCTACCCACTGAGCTAAATCCCAGGGCTTGTTTGTGTTTAGACCAACACAATTAGACTTGATAGGTTCATTGGGTATATGCCTCACTAGTAGTCACTGAAGCAATGCTTGGTAGAAATTTTATCCAGGTGTATCACAATAACAAGAATGATCAAGATAGAAAACTCTTACATAGCATTTATTCAGTGGTTGTATCATTGTACATAGAGGAAGACTGGGGCTAACCCACATGTGAAAACGGTCTGCTAGTATCATCTTGGTGATAATAATAATAGTAGCAGCCAATGTGAGTTGAATTCTTATGTGTCCAGCCCTATTCTGAGGATTTTATTTGCCTGATAGAATGCTACTGGATGGAGCAAGAGTGCTGCTGATATAGGACAGAATTAAAAACATAGGTTGAAAGACAAGAATTAGGTGAAGAGAATTAGCTCTGAACAAAAGCAGAGACACCTACTCCTTTGTGACAGGTGCATGAAGAAAAAGAAAGAGCAGACACACCATGGATGTTGATAGAGATGGGGTCACAGGGAACATAAAACTTGTTGTTGTTGTTGTTGTTGTTAGGTGCCGACGAATCAATGTCTGACTCATAGAACCCTACATACAATAGGAGAAACACTACTGTCAGTGCTTCTCTGCTGTTCATAGGGTTTTCAATGTCAGATTGATTTTTGGGAGTGGGTTGCCAGGTCCATCTCCCAAGCCTACAGCACCTGGTGTTCCCAGGCAGTCTCTCATCCAAGTACTGACCAGGCCAGACCCTGTTTAGCGTCCAAGATCTGATGGGATTGGATGCCACAGGGCTATGGCTACAGACTCATTGAGTCAGTGTCTGACTTATGGCAACCCTATGTATAACAGGTGAAACACTATTGTCAGTGCTTCTCTGCTATTCATAGGTTTTTCAATGGTGGGTTGATTCTTGGGAGTGGGTTGCTGGGTCCATCTCCCAAGCCAACAATATCTCAGGCGGTCTCCCATCAAAGTACTAACCAGGCTCGACCCTGCTTAGCTTCCGAGATCTGACGGGATCGGACGCCACAATGCTATGGCTGTAGGCAATACATAAAACTAGTGGCTCCATTTTCCCTGGGAAGAAGATGACTATCTCACCTGCTATGAATGAGGGGGCTCCCAGTAAGACAAAACTCTGAGACACTAACAGATTCTCTGATAGAAGTTACTGAACATACCTAGCGTATTTTCCTCCTACAGGCTTTAGCTATGAACAAGACTAATGGCACGGACCAAAGGATCTCTGGTTTCCAGGAACATATAAAAGGCTGGGCAGCTGACACTCCTAGATGCAGGGCACCCAGCTCCTGGCTGATGTGCTCAGCCTCATTCAGGGATGATGCCTGCATCTGCTATACTGTTCCAGCCTCTCATCTGGCCTCATATCCTTTCAACCCTTACCAACCTCCTGAAATTTGAGACTTAAGGTTGGACCTACCCAGGGAAGCAACACAGAAATATTGCCACAGACCCCTGTTTTGTACCTGAAAGATTTTCTTCTCCGGGAGGGGCCCTTCCATCTCTCCTGGACATTGCAGGATCCATCAGTTTGAGATAAGTCTGCTCTGTAGCAAAAGCAGCCCAGGGAGAGGCAGGGACAACCTTTGCCTAAGAACCAACTGACACTGTCCAAACCCATCTTTACATATGCTCTTTTTGTAGGGAACCTATAATTTCATTCATAACTTTGGGAAGATAATTAGACCATGCTACTGAGAGAGACAACTTGATGAATAGCTATTTATTTTCAAAGGAGACATATTTCATGCACTGGCTGCAGAATGGGGTCAGGAACACAGCAAGCTGTCACTGTCTTTTCTATGTCATTTAGCCACCCAGCATGGTTCCATGTGGGAAATAGAAAATCTCCTTATTATAGATAATATAATACCTTTGGCTTTGCTCAAAAGCCACACGTTACAGGCAAGCATTGTAAATATCTTTTTATCATTTGTTAAACAGTACCTGCCCAGCCTTGTCTTGTTTCTGCCCCACCTTTGGATCTGTCACACCCCAGGTCCCAGTCCAGCCCACCTAGGAAGCAGGGGTACATCATTAATGTCAGCCTCCTCCTGAACTATGAAAGGTTGTAGACATTAGGGTGATAACTGTTTGGCACCTGGGCTGATCTCCATGTTATTTTCACTGCAAATCATATCCATGACACTACCATTGCGCAGAGGTAGTTTTTTGTTTGGTTGGTTGGGTTTTGTTTGTTTGTTTGTTTGGTTGGTTTTTTGTGTTGCTAAGGCTAACATTCAGGGCCTCACCTCTGCTAGGCAAGCACTCTACCACTGGGCTTCACCCACAGCCCATGCTCAGGGGTTTGAAGAAACTTAGAAAATGATCTACAGTAAAGACAAATAAATAACAAATTTAAACTTTGGAACACAAAGTATATGAACTAGCATAATGTTAATGTCATTGTCGTTGTTAGGAGCAATCAAATTAGGTCCAACTCAGTGACCCCATGCACAACAGACGAAACACTCCCTGACACTGCACCATGGCCAGCACTATAGTCAATTTTCTCTGCCAGTCATAGAGTTTCCAATGGCTGATTGGTTGGGGAACGGGCTGCTGGGTCCTTTTCCCAAGCCTACAGAACCTGGTATTCCAAGGTGGTCTCCCATCCAAAGACTAACCAAGCCTGGCCCTGCTTAACTTCTGAGATCTTAGCTAACACTGTGTACTAGGTTCCTGTTACTGATCTAAATGCTTTACATGGGTTGATGAAATGAACTTTTGCAGGAACTTGAAGTAGATAATAACATTATCACTGTTTTGTAGATGAGGAATTTAAACAATGTACTAAAAAATCACTCAGCCAATAGGTGGCTGAGACAGAGTTCACGAGTGCATCTGAGTCTGAAGTGTGGGAGCTTTTCCTTGCTGTTACACTGGGTCCTGTGGCGGATGCCGTGCTGTACCGCCCAGATGCCACATGCCCAGGACTGAGACACCCACGTCCCCAGTGAAGGTGAGTATCAGGCTAACAGCTAAATCCTTGGCTGAGCCACTTTTTTAGAATCATGCTTCCCCAAAGTTAAGCTGCCCATCCAACGTCAGTTAATGTAGAATAAAAGCCCAGGCATGTGTCCCAATTTGGGACAAGGCTAAAGGGACAACTGTGAGATCCAGAGCCCTTTGGTTGTGACTGCATTGCAGTCCTGTACACTGTCTCTTCTCAATCTGCTGGCTCAGAGAACCTGGTCCAAAACTCTCCTTAGACAAGATTCAGCAGAAAATCTGAAACACAGATGTGCAGCCCTCAGGACTGCTATATAATTATCAAAGGGAGCTTTCAATTTACCCCTGAGCTTCCTGACAGTCTAATAAAAGAGAAAATGAAGAGAATGAAGAGAAAAGAACCTGTAATTCACAGACAATCTTGGAGCCATTCTTTGCATCTCAAAATTCCTTGCCTTCCTGCCTGCCTGCCTGCCTTCCTCCCTTCCATCTTTCCTTCCTTCTTTATTTTCTTTCTTCCTTTCCCTTGTTATCCATACAAACAGAGTTTTATTAATGTTTTTCTGTTTATGTAGATGACACATGCTCACTGGAATAATTTAAACACTATATACATGTATAAGGTAAAAAGCTGAAATAAAAATCACCTCAAATATTTTGGCACATTAACCATCAGTAATGTTCTATTGCCTATCCTTCTATGCATCTTTTTATGCATGTCCATATAAATAACTTATCACAAATGGCTCTTCCTTCAGTGTATATCCTGAATCCAATCATTTCTCACTGCATTCGCCAGTCCCATATGAATCCAAGTCACCAACCATCTTTTGCTTGGACATTTGCAACAGCCTCTTGCCTGGTATTCTTCTATTCTAGTCTCCATAAAAGACTTGGTAAGAAATGCACGGGGCCTGCTCTTGATGGTTAGACCTGGGAGTGGGGAACGGACTGATAACTTCAGATGATGAAATATAATGCAGTCACAACCAAAGGGCTCTCAATCTCAAATGGCCCTTCGGGGTTGTCCCAAATTAGCATACATGCCTGAGCTTTTATTCTACACTGACTGACATTGGATGGGCAGCTTAACTTTGATGAAGCTCTTTGGAGTGCTCTTTTAAAAAATTCAACATGTCACATTGCTGCTCTGAGCAAAATCTTCTAATGCCTTTGCTTTACTCTTAGAAAAGCACAATCCTTTATCAGAGCTTACAAAGCTTTTCACATTTGTGCATTGCCTGCCTCTCCGACCTCATCTCTATCATGCTCCCCAACCACATTCTTTTTTGCTATTTTTCAGGTGCGTACTCAAGTTTGTTCCCTTTCTGAGCCTTTGCACAGATGCTTCTCTCCTTGGAACTCTCCTTTCCCAAATACCTGCATGGCTTATTCCTTCACTTCATTTGGGTCTCTGCTCACATGCCTCCTCCCACAAACCCAAACCAGTCCCTAACTATTCCTCCCTTCCCATTGCCTTACCCTAGTTAGTCATCTTCATTGAAATTATCTTTATTTGAAATTCTGTCTGCCTGCCTCCCCTGCTTTTTGTCTCTCCTCCACTAAAATATATGTTCTATGACAGCAGGGAAATTACCTGTTTTGTTTACCACTCTGTGCATAGAATAGTGCCCACCTCATCATAGTGCCCAACAGATACCTGTTAAATGAATAGTTGTTGTTGTTGTTAGGTGCCGTCGAGTCGGTGTCCAACTCATAGCGACCCTCTGTACCACAGGGGAAACACTATTGTCAGTGCTTCTCTGCTGTTCATAGGGTTTTCAATGGCAGATTGATTTTTGGGAGGGGATTGCCAGGTCCTTCTCCCAAGCCTACAGCTTCTGGTGCTCCCAGGCAGTCTCCCATCCAGGTACTAACCAGGCCCAACCCTGCTTAGCTTCCGAGATCTGGTGGGATCGGATGCCACATGGCTACAGCTACAGGCAAATGAAAAGTTAATCCACCTAAATAGAAGCATGTATCATACATCATTGCTCACATTCTCTAAAATCCTGTGATTCTCAAGTATTTTCCTCAGATGGAAGGCATGGGATATTCACTAAATCTGTGGATATTAGCAAGGATATATAGAAAGCAGGCACAGGATTCTTGAGTTGCAGTTTTTTTCTCTTAGTAATCTTTAGACTGTATCTCACTATCTGCTAACTTTCAGCATTACAGATGAGAAGTTTGATAACAAATATACCCTTTTTACTTTTTAAGCTTCATAAAGGGATCTAGACCATTAGACACGGCTACAATCACAGATCTGCAGCCACAAGTTGTTGAGGCCTCAAGTATAATTATTATCATTCTCATTTTTCTTTTCCTCAATCCATATTACTGGGATTTTGTCCTGACCCCTGAACCTGAATTGTAAGTTATCTCTCTTTTTGTGTTATTTTGGACTGGTATGGGTGAGGGGAGGGAGGGACAAGGTCCTTTCCAAGATCTGGAATGAGGATCTAGCAGTGGAATACAGCTCTACACAGACATATAGAGATTTCAAGAGAGTTTCTCAAATCCTGCGGGGAAATGCTCTCATCTCTTCCTCTCCCCTGGTTTTCTCTTTCTTCCCATTCCTTCTAGCCTGTCCTATTTTGACTACTCTCCTTCTTTCCTTCATATGTTTACCTTTCTCTTATCTAATTAGAACTGAAAAAAATCTGGGCTCTCCTTGTGTAACTTGAAAAGGGGATTTGTCAGAGCTCCAACTCTTCTAATTGGAGGTGAGTGAAGGCCACTTCGGTCATTTATCAGAAAGTAATTAGTAGAAACCAAAATGCAACAGATATCAGTGCATTTTGTGTTATATCAAAATACTTGATGCTGAGTAATGAATTAAGAAAAGAGGCTTATTTAGCTTGCAGATCAGGAGGTCCAGGAAAATGGTGTTGGCCTATGCTCACCTGTGGTGAAGGCCCTACCATGGATAGCATCATATGTCAGGGTGTGTCTAAGACAGAGGTTATACCAGAAGAGAGGAAGAAAAAGACAGAGAGGGGTCAGGCTTGCACTTCTATAACCTGCTTTTATGGGAACTAATCCATTCCTGGCAGCTCCAATCCATTCCATGAGTCCAGAAAAGTGTTAATCCGTTCCAAAGGTGGTTCCCCTAGGACCTAATCACCTTCCAGTTGGCCACACCTCTTGAAGTTTCTACCCCCTTAAAATCACAACACCAGGGATAAGCTTCCAGCACTTGATCATCTGAGGGACAAACCAGCCCAAACCAAAGCAACAGATATGAAATTCCAAAGTGAGGCACTGAATCATCCAGACTATCAACAGAAGGAGGCAGCATTATTCTCTGTCACTTAAATCCACTCACTCTTTTTGGGAGATGATTTTGTAAGGAAGGGCTCTTTGGGGAGAGTTGGGCAGTGTTCTCCGTGCTCACCCTGCTCCAGGTAGGAGGTGAGTGCCTGGCTGTCTGCCCACTGACAACAGTGGCAAGCAAGGGCTCCTTCCAGGCCACCTAGAGAACTTAATGTGCCTCCTCTATCCATGCACACATGCATATATGCACATACACATGTACATTTCCACCTGCACACACAAGGATGCACCAGAGAAATGGAGAGGGTGGGATGATAAAGAGGCTGACTACCTAGTTTCCCAAGGGAAAAGAGATCTGCTACCTTCAGCCTTCAGCTCTCTTGCATTTCTAAAGTTTGTCAAGGCAGTATATGTATTTTCCCATAGAACACATGTGGACCACACTCCAGAAGGGACAGTCTGGATCCTAACATTTGACCAGAGGGCAAAGAGTTTACCATCCTTGCCCTGCATCCAAAAAGGATACATGTGTTTGAATGGGCAAAGGTTCAGATGAGAAGCTGGGCGCATTGGTGCACACCTGTGATCTCAGGAGGTGGAGACAGGTGGATTGTAAGTTTGACATTAGAGGCAGCCTGTGTAATTTAGCAAGACCCTGTCTCATAATTTTAAAAAAGTAAAAAATGGGTTGGAATTGCAGTTCAGTGGTAAAACATTTGCAAAGCATGTGTGAGGCCCTAGGTTCAACACCATAGTCCTGCAAAAAAATAAAATCAGATGAGAAAGCCTCAAGAAAGCACTCCAGAAGAGAAAAAGGCAGCTCTAACGTTTACCAGATCTGAGGAACCTGATACCAGGTAGAGCTAACTATTTCCTACCCTTACTCACACCATCCTCCCCACACTGGAGGAAGTTAGACAATGGAGAAATCAAGGGACAAAAATGGGGGCATAAGTCATACCACACCTCATCTCCCATTCCAAAGTCAGCCCATGCTCAGGAAGAGGGAGAAGCATTACGCTAAATCAAGATTAGAGTTTGTGGCTAGACATTTTAATTACCAAATTAGAGTGTTGTTTGAAATTTAAAGAGACCTAAGAATACTTGTTACCTGAGAGTGAGCAGAGTAATTGTGAGCTTGCTAGAGATTCCATCCAGAGCAGGGGAAATTTGTCTCTATTGAATAAATTGCAAAAGCATCACAGCTAACAAAGATAAAATTGTACTTTGATGACACAACAAGTGGTACTTATTCAATACCTCAATTGTGTTTGTATACATGACCCTCATCTCAGCTGGCTTCATAGGCCTACTTAGGGGGATGGGCTTTTGCCTGTCTCTTAAGAGATCTTGGGAATTAAGGGAGGCTGAGTGAGCAAAACTGGGAAGGAGTATCCCCAAGAAAGGGAGGAGGGACAGGAATCCAGTTTTGCTAGAGGGCAGGGCTTAAGAGATTGATGAAAGATGTTGCCTTCCCCCTGCTCAGCAATGGAAGACCTGGGCCACAGGACATCTGAATATACCAGCACTGAGCAGGTAGCAGCCAGGCTCTGCAGTGGGTGCTTAGCATGCACTCCCTTTTGGTAGGAGTGGGACTGTGAGAGAAAGACCATTGAAGAGTTCGGATACTGCATTTTCCTCCCCAGGGGAAACACACACACAGAGCCTGCATACACTTTGGCATAACAACTAAGATAACCCTGCACCCTCCTTCTCTTAGCATGTCTCTCCATCTTGCTCCTTACAATTAATTGCTTGAAGGAGGGGGTCCCAAACCCCTGAGTTGTTAGGAACCAGGCCACATAGCAGGAGATGAGCAGAGTGAAGCTTCATTTGTATTTACACAACAGATATAATGCCCTTGAATCATCCCAAAACCATCCCTCTGGCTCTCTGCATTCCCTTATCACCTCCACCTTGCTGTGACCTGGAGATAACACACATGCAGGTGGATACCTCATGTCCATGCTGCCCCTGAGACCCACCACACATGCAAGATACATCCTCTAAGGACCCTCCAGGGCAGCTACTTTCCCACAAGGGAGATGCATACAAAAAGGTGGGGCAGGCAGAGGGTAAGGATGGTGCGGCCAGGAGCAGACCTGAGCTCTGCAGCTTGGTGTCCATGTTAGGGGCCTTCTCTTCTGTGGCACATGTAGCACTAGTGGAGACAGCCCACCAATAATGGGTTTTCCTTAAAGGACAACAAGAGGTGCTAACAAGAGGTGGGGAAGGGTGGGAAATGTATACCAGGACCTTATACTCCTCCCTCCGTTTGACTTGGTAGGGAGCTGGACCCCCCCCCACCAGAAAGCCAGGGAGGAAAAGGACACCAGATATCCATCACACAGGTCCACCCTCCAGGAACAGACAGCATGGAGTAGGGTAAAAAGAGGTCTAGAGATGGCCAGTGCTCCATCCTCCTTACTTCCTCTACTTAATTCTTAATAATACTTTAAATACCAGCTTGTTGGGATTCCTAGAGAGTACCACCACGATAGGGGCCTATATAACCCACCTGGACAACCAACATCTATCCTCCAGGGCATGGGAACCCCAGGGAATAGAAAGGACCACAGTGGCAATGGCCTCTCTAGCCTGCTTGGAGGACCAATATCTATCCTCCAGGGCCAGTGACCCTTGGCCTACATCCTGGTCTTTCACTCCTCCCCCTCCCATCGAATGACCAAAGATGGCCCCTGACCAGGCCAGCTTTGACACAGCCATCTCCACCTTGATTGGCCATTGGGACCCCCTTGATTGGTCAATAAGGGAAGCCTACTGATTGGCCTGGCCCATGAGTAAACCACCTATCCAAGTTGCACCCCAAATTCACCTTCTTTGAATAACTGCCCCACCTAGCAGCTATGACAGGTAAACTGTCATACCTGTCAGGGAATGCACCCTGATTGGCTACCTCTCAGCACACAAAGGGCTTAACATTTATCAAGGGGAAGAGGGAGGCATATTAAGTTGTGTATGAATAGAAATGATTTGATTTTCAATTTTCCTTGGACTTCTCTAGACCTAGATTGCCTTTTCATCCAGAGTACAGAATTGCAGAGAAATTAGTGATAACTAGCTATGAGTCAAACTCAACTTGACAGCCCCTAACAACAATAGTTTTTGACTATAAGTCAGAGGAAACTGGGGTGATAGTGCCTCCTGAGGAGGCAGCAGGAAGTGGGAGGGTCCTAGGGATAGAGACGCCCTCTTGAGGCAGTACAGTGCATAGATGAATGAAGTTATTATTAATAGAGGTTCTGAGGTCATCAAACCCAAGGGGCACAGGAACAACTCAGGAGGAATTAAAAGGTGAAAGGCCAGGAAAGTTGGTTGCAGAATAGGGAGGTATAAGGAGTGATGTCCTGTGAGCAGCTCAAATGCATAGTATACAGGGCTCTGGTCTCCCACTGCAGTTTGGTTTTCACAAAAAATAAAGGCTAAATGCAACATGGTATTCTGGATTGGGTCCTAGGGTAGTAAAAAGGACATTTGTGAAAAACCTGGAGAAATCCAAATGAAGTCTATAGTTTAGTTAGTTGTAATGTACCAATGCTAATTTCTTGTTGTTGTTGTTGTTGTTGTTGTTGTTGTTGTTGTTAGGTACTGTTGAGTCAATGTGCGACTCATAGCAACCGTATGTACAACAGAGGAAACACTATTGTTAGTGTTTCTTTGCTATTCTTAGGATTTTCAATGGCTGGTTGTTTTTTGGGGTGGGGAGTGGGTTGCCAGGTCCTTCTCCCGAGCCTACAGCACCTAGTATTCCCAGGCAGTCTCCCATCCAAGTACTAACAAGGCCTGGCCCTGCTTAGCTTCGGAGATCTAACAGGATGGGATGCCACAGTGGTATGGCTGCAGGCAGCTAATTTCTTAGCTCTGACAAATGCTACATAAAACATAAATGTTAGAGGAAATTGGGTAAAGGGCATGTAGGAATTCTGTGTTTATAACTTATATGTGCATCTAAAATTATTCCCAATAAAAAGTTGATTTGAAAAAAATACAAAGGTCTATTTGTTTTTTACCTTAGGATAGTTTTCTTCAATATGTCTTTGATTATTGCTTCTATTCTAGTTGTTTTGTTTTTTATCAAAAAATCTATGATTCTTAGAATCTATCTCTCTTCTCTGCTTTTAATAGCTATATTATCTCTTGTTTTCATTTCTGTTTATTTTGCTCTGAATTCTGGGAGACCTTCTGCAATTTGTTCTCACATTATTGATCTGATTTTCCTCAATGCTTTTTGTGCTTGCAAGGCCTCCAATGTAGATATTAACTGTACTATTCCATTTTTAATTTCTTTGTAATTCATTCTTATCTCAGTTGTCTTTGCATCTTCTCCAGCTGTATTTTACTTACCAACTATCTACTACTGTTACTTCATGCTACAGTGTCAAAGAGTACCCTTTAGGGCATATCCATGTAGTATGACTTTGCAAAACATGCTAGGCAAGTGCTCTACCACTGCAGCCCAGGCTGGTCTCGAACTCAGTAGGTAGACCAGGCTGGCCTTGAACTCACGATTCTCCTGCCTCATGCTTCTGAGTGCTGAGGCTACTGGTGTGCATCACCACACCTAGATTCAAAGTCTATATTTATGCTACTTATATTTTCTAGAATTCCCTCTTTTTAGGTTTTATTATTTAGTAATGTTTCTTTGGGAAGCAAGACTATCTAAAAAGATATTTCCATTTCTCCAAGACCAGTCTTCAAAGACATTGTGCACATTCTCCGGAGACTAGACAGTGGTGACAGCTGGAGCCAAGTGGGGATCCCTTAGGGGAAAGGGAATTCAAAAGTGATGGAGAGGCATTCACTCACAAAGACCCCTCTGTTTCACCCTGGGTGGGGCTGCAATTTGCTTCAACAATGGGCCAAGCCTGAGATGTTTCTAATGAATGGGGGTAAAGGGGTGCAAAAGAAAAATAACATGACTGTGAAAACAATGATCATCTGTTTCTTTGACATGAGAAGAATTATGTACTCAGAATTTGTTCTTCCAGGTCAGTCAACCAAAGGTTTTACTATCTGGAAGTTTTAAGAAGATGGTGTTATGATTTACAGAAGAAACATCCCAAATTGTGGCAAATAGGTGACTGATTCTTCCACCACAACAATGCACCTGCCCACAGTGCACTGAGTGTTCAGCAGTTTTTGACTAAAACTGGCATGACTTGTGTACCCCACCCACCCTATTCACCTGATCTCACCTTGTGCGACTTTTTGTTTCTCTGGATTAAAAATGTCCTCTACTGGAAATGTTTTTGCTGATATGGAGGAAGTGAACCAAAAAATGGCAGAAGCACTAAAAGACATCAAAATCAAGTATAAAACCTGTTTAGAGCAGTGGGAAAAAGTCTTGATAGGTGTATTGCATTAAACAGAGAATACTTTGAAGATGACTGAACTTTGAACGTGTAAAAATAAATGCATGATATTTATAAACAAATTCCAGACTTTTCTGGGTCCCTTTTCATAGACTCACTATTCCAGCCCATACATCAGACTTGATCTCACCTGCTCTTTCTGGTTTTTCCAGCACTACAGAGAAGCATGCCTGCCATGAAGACACCAGGAGAAAAGAAAATCACCAACATTCCTGACATCCACAGGCCTTCCTGTCCTCTGCTGGATAAATGATTTGCTCAATTAAGACAAAAGTTCAGTAAGTTCTAGAACCTACTGTGTATTTTTAAAGCATGTACCACATACATTCTGCTTTAGCAGAGTTGAATCTTAATCTTTTATTTTGTACATATGGATTTGATAGGACTCTGCACCTTAGATTAAGTTTTTCAAACATAGGCTGGGAAATTTTCTTCACCTCACCACAAATTCTAGCCTCCTATTTTTCTCCACCAAAGTTTACTGCAATTCACAGAATTTGGCGTCTACCCTCCTCCTTGCAGTAACATCTCAGGAGGAATTGTTAGTATTTATTGAGCACTTGTTCTTTGCCAGATATTATTTTACATGTCTTATATGTAACAATGAACTGAAGGAGGGAGAGGGTTACAATGAGGAAAAAGACAAGTGATGAGTTTTGGAGTTAGATATACTTTGTTCATATCTCCATTCTGCCACCTAAACTACCAATGTAATTTTGGTCAGATTTCTTAACCATTTTATATGGGGATGGAACTAGAAGGTGATATGGGGATGAGAGAGGAAGGGAGGAAGAGCAATCCTGAGCCCACATGGGTTGAGGTGTATCTAGCCCACCTTCAGTTCTGAGGCACACCAGGAACTCCATTATGACTCACTGCAGCACACCATGCTGGAGTCCACGAGGTCAAGGCAAGATGGCACCTGCCAGATGTGGCTGGGGTGTGTCCTTCCCTGAATTTCTTGCACCATAGATGCTGATTGGAGGATGTAAGCCCTGCTGACAATCACCCCATGAATGCTGATTGGGTGTTTTAAAATGCATATAAGCCTGAACCAGGGAAATAAAGTTTGAGTTGCCTCCCTGAAGGTCTCCCCAAGTGGTGGTTTCCATTATGCTCACCCCCGGCTGAGCTGTGGAGGCTCAACCCAGGAGTCCCCACAATTTTATACCTTGCTTTTTTGTGAAAAGGAACCAATAGTATTCTTGAATCTCCAGGGTGCTTTGTGAACACTAAGAGAAGTAACATATGGAAAGAATGCCTGGCACATAACCAGAGCCCTTCCCGTTTATTCCTTCATGGTGGAAGCTTAAGTGTAGCAGAATGTGTACAGTATGACTCACAACACTACAGAATGGACTGGCTTAGTTTTCCACCTTCCACTAAATAGTTTCGTTAATTTTCTGGCAAAGAGGGAAGAGAAGGACTGGCAGACTGCCAGGGCTAATGGAGTCATTTTGTAGGACTTCGTGGCTTGTTGATGAATGAAACTCCTACCCAATATTAATCGGCAGGGCAGCACAATCCAAATTAGACACAATTCTGAGAGTCCCACACCCAAAGACAGGGAAAGTGGTTCTCAGACAAAGCTGTGTGTTAGACTAAACTGGGAAGTTTTGAAATGAACAGGCACCCAGGCTGCATTCCTAAACATTCTGATTGAACTGGTTTGGAGTGCTGTCTGGGAATCAGTGTATCTTCATGATGGCCTTGGCAACAGGAGAGGAGCCTGCTGAGGTGAGAGGTCTGGTTCTGCAAGCACTGGCTCTAGCGGTGATGTCAGCTGCTAAAAGACCATCCCTTTGGCTCTGTTGCTGCTACTGCCCCCCACAAACTATATCACCTTGTGCTCCATCCTGCCAGCCTTTATATGGCCAGAGATAGGTCCTGCCTACCACTAAAAGATCTCCAGGCCTTCCACAGTTTCTGGTGCCAGTGGTACCAGGTTGGTTCACAGTAGGTGAAAGGAATAGAAGGAGAAGGATGTTCCTCACTCCACTAGCCAAAAGATCCATTTCATGAACATTTCCCAAGATGACTGACTACTGGAATATCTATCATCTTCAGAGAAAAATCCTACCCTACCCACCAGATTCTGGCCTATTTCTAGGGTCTCCACAAGACTCACAGGAGAGTCTGCTGTTATGAATCTTTAAGTGTCACATTCAATCTCTTCTAGGATTCTTCGGAGCTCACACTCAGAAATGCGAGCCACAAGCAGCTTACTCTGACCATATGCAACAGTCTCTCAGGCCCCACAATCTCTGGTTCATTTCCACTGAGAGGCTGGTAGGTAGGAGCTGGTAGGTAGGCATGAGGGACTAAGAGTAATTCTGGTCAAACTTGGGTGATCTGCTGAGAGGTCTGTGCTCTTGTGCTAAATTCATCTGCCAAACTGGGACGTTACAGTCTCACTTTAAATCTTAGTCTCTGTTTATAGACTTGCCAAAAACTAAGTCTCTAGCTTTGCTTTTTACAGAAGGCTTATCTTTTCCCTAGGGCATTGCTGTTTTATCATTTCATGCATCATGCAGTCTAT
Source organism: Pedetes capensis (assembly GCA_007922755.1). Taxonomy (NCBI): domain Eukaryota; kingdom Metazoa; phylum Chordata; class Mammalia; order Rodentia; family Pedetidae; genus Pedetes; species Pedetes capensis. Next base: position 53,327 of record VMDO01000250.1, on the reverse strand, counting down.
TTTAAAAATGATTTTCAAATAGTTTTATTATAACATAAATTCTATGAAATATTCAAGTAAGACAAAAGTGGATATACTATCTTCCCTTCCCCTTGCCTCACAAATACTACTCCTCAGTTTTAACTAATTTTGATTTGGCGTATATCCTTATAGATCTTTTACTAAGAGCTACATTTAATATTCATAATTAAAGAGTACATATACTTTCTTCCATAAAACATTCTATAGCAATTTTCCTTTCTCTGACCATCAGTTTAAACATCTTCATAAATGGTCCGATAATTGGAAGTACTACAATTAGCCATTTTCCAAAAGAATGAATTGGTCATTTCTAATTTTTCTTTTTGTTGGTAGGATGCTACTCTGTGCTCTCTGAGGCCCTGGATCTATCTCCAGCATCACAAAAATGGGAGGAAGACCTGGCAGGCCACTTCCAAAACAATCCTGAAACAATCAACCATTGAAAATCCTATGAATAGCAAAGAAGCACTGACTTAGTGCCAGGAATGACACTTTGACTGGGAGGGTTTCGTTTTGTTGTGCATAGGGTTGCTATGAGTCGGACCTGACTTGACAGCACCTAATAACAATAACAATTTTTTAGTTGGTGTACAGCTTAATGGGTTTCTTTATGACATTTCCGTATATACATATCATTGTAAATTGCTCATATTCACCTTCTCCTTTACCCTGTATGAACTCCCTACTCCCTTCCTCCCCAGCAATAGTTCCCCTTCTACTGGCATTTTTTTGTGTATGTGTATATGTGTGTGTATCATAATATATTACATATACATGTACATATATAGTATATTGTGATACATATCACATGTATATTTGTATAACACAAACACATATATCCAGATTTTGCTTTAAGGGCAAAACATGATATTTCTCTTCTTTCCCCCCATTTCCTTTCACATTGCCCCTCCTCTTTCTCTTTAGTTCCTTTTGTCCCCCTACATAGGCTTCATTCTATTTTCATGGTCTATATATTTTAATATTGAATATATATTGAAATCAAACAACCATATATGAGAGAAAACATACAATGTTGTCTTTCTGGGTTTTAATTCTCATAAATTGATGATCTCTAGTTCCATCCATGTTCCAGCAAATGCCAAAATTTCATCCTTTTTTAAGACTGAATAAAGCCCCACATTGTATATATACCACATTTTCCATATCTACTCATCAACTGGCGGACACCTAGGTTGATTCCATATCTTGGCTACTGTGAATAGCACCACAAAAACATGGACAAGCAGGTATCTCTATGGAATGTGGACTTATATTCTTTTGGATATATACCCAGGAGTAGTATAGCTGGGTCATAGGGTCTATTTTTAGTTTTTTGAGGAACCTCCATAATAAGTTTCATAGTGGATGTACTAACTTATATTCCCACCAGTAGTGTACTATGATTCCTTTCTCCCTGCATTCTCACCAATTGTTGATTGTTCTGGTGATGCTAGCCATTCTCACCGGGGTGAGATGGTATCTCAGTGTCGTTTTGGTTTGCATTTCCCTCCTGGCTAAGGATGTAGAATATTTTTTTTCATATAATTGTTGATCATTTCTATTTCTTCTTTTGAGACCTGTCTAATTCATTTGCCTATTTTTGATTGGATCCTTTACTTTTTTGGTGTTTAATATTTTGAGCTCTTTATATATCCTAAATTTTAATTACCTATCTAACATATAGGACTGGGGATTAGCTCAGTTAGTAGAGTGTCACTCTGCACTCTTTCAGGCCCCAGGTTTAATCCCCAGTACTACAAAAGCACAGAAGGACCTGGCAACCCACTCTTGAAACAATCCCAAAACAATCAGTCATCAAAAACCCTATGAATACCAGTGAAGCACTGGCAAAGATATTCTACCATTCTGTAGGCTGTCTCTATCTCTTCACTCTGATAATTATGTCCTTTACTGTGCAAAAACTTTTAAATTTATTCCATCTCATTTGTCAATTCTTGCTATTGTTTTCTGTGCTATTGGGGGTCCTTTTCAGAAAGTCCTTGCCCATGCCTATGTCTGGAAGTGTATTCTCTACATTTTCCTCAATTAGTTTCAAAGTTTCAGGTCTTTGGTTCATTTTGAACTGATTTTTATGCCAGGTGAGAGAAAGAGGGATCTCATTTCCATCTTCTACATGAGAATAGCCAGTTCTCCCAGCACCATTTGTTGAAAAGGCTGTCTTTTCTCCAACTTATATTTTTGGCTCCTTTGTCAAACATCAGGTGGCTGTAGCTGCATGGGTTTTATTCTGGATCCTCTATTCTATTCCCTTGGTCTACATGTCTGTTTTTGTGCCAGTACTATGTGGTTTTTGTTACTATTGCTCTGTAGCATAATTTGAAATCAGGTATTGTAATGCTCCCTGAATTACTCTTTCTGCTAGGATTGCTTTAGCAATTCGGGTCTTTTATGTTTCTATATGAATTTTAGGATTGTTTTTCTATTTCTGTGTCATTGGGGTTTTGATGGAGATTGCATTAAATCTGTACATTGTTTTTGGTAATGTAGCTATTTTCATAATGTTAATTATTTCAGTTCATGAGCATGGGGGGTTCTTTCTATCTTCTAGTGTCTTCTTCAGTTTCTTCAGTGTTTGAAAGTTTTCATCATAGAAGTCTTTCACCTTTTCAATTAGGTTTATTCCCAGGTATTTTATTCTATTTCAAATTATTGTAAATGGATTGTTTTCCAGACATCTTTTTCAGCCTGTTTTTTTTTTAATAGAAAAACTATGGGTTTTTCAATCTAACCAAAGACCCTTCAGATCTCTACAAAGAAAATTTCAAAACATTAAAGAAAGAAATAGCAGAGGACACTGAAAAATAGAAAGACCTCCCCTGCTCCTGGATAGGGAGAATTAATATTGTAAAAATGGCTATCCTACCAAAAGCAATCTATAGATTTAATGCAATACCCATTAAAATTCCACTGACTGACTTTACAGAAATAGAAAAAATGATCCAAAAATTCATATGGAACCACAAAAGACCACGTATAGCCAAAACACTCTTAAGTGGCAAAACGAATGCAGGTGGAATCACAATTCCTGACTTCAAGCTATACTATAGAGCAGTGGTTGCAAAAACAGCTTGGTACTGGCCCAAAGTAGGCTCGAAGACATCTGGAACAGAATAGATGACCCAGAAATACCTCAACACACCTATAGCCACCTGATTTTTGACAAAGGAGCAAAGCAAGTAAACTGGAAAAAGGACAGCCTCTTCAACAAATGGTGCTCGGAAACATGGTCATCCACATGGAGAAAAATGAAAGCTGACCCTCATCTCTCAATATACATGAGAGTTAACTCAAAATGGATAAAAGATCTCAACATAAAACCAGAAACTTTAAAACTTGTAGAAGGCAACATGGGCAACACACTCCATCATATAGGCTTAAGAAAGTATTAATAGGACTCCAATTGCTCAAGAAATTGCAACAAAAATAGATAAATGGGATTTCATGAAATTAAAAGCTTCTGCACAGCAAAAGAAACAATTAACAGAGTCAAGGAAACCTCCACAGAATGGGAAAAAAATCTTCACATTTTATACATCAGACAAAGGTCTAATTACTAGAATTTATAAAGAACTCAAGAAAAAAACTCCCCCCAAAAAAACACAACCCAATACACAAATGGGCAAAGGAACCGAGTAGACAGTTCTCAAATGAAGAGGTCCATAAAGCCAGGAAACACATGAAAAAATGCTCAACATCCCTAGCTATTAGGGAAATGCAAATCAAAACAACTCTGAGATTTCACCTTACACCAGTAAGAATGGCCAACATCAATAAAACAAACAACAACAAATGCTGGCGAGGTTGCAGGGAAAAGGGAACACTTTTACATTGTTGGTGGAGCTGTAAATTGGTGCAACCACTGTGGAAATCAATATGGAGGTACCTCAAAAAACTAAAAATAGATCTACCATATGACCCACCTATAACACTATTGGGAATTTACCCAAAGGGAGATGGGTCATCATACCACAGAGACACCTGCATCTCCATGTTCAATGTAGTGCTTTTCACAATAGCAAGGATATGGGATCAACCAAAGTGCCCTTCAACAGAAGAATGGCTAAAAAAAACTGTGGTATATATACACAATGAAATACTACTCAGCAATCAAGGAAAATGAAATAGGGTCATTTGCAGCAAAATGGATGGAATTAGAGAAAATTATTTTAAATGAACGAACACTAGCTCAGAAAGAGAAACAACACATGTTCTCACTCATATGAGGGAGCTGATTCAAAATTATAAGAAGGAAAAATCCTATTCAAAGGTCGGGTCATAATAAAAGGGGGGGAATATAAGAATGATGTCAATATAAATGGTCTAGAAAATGCATGTAATTGTTCTACCAAGATAAAAACAAAGACCACTACAGGAAAAGTTTCTATCTCAAACAGAACTGGAACCCAAGGACATATAGGAAAATACTACTATGTAAAAGATACAGAAGACTTAGATGGGAAACTTAGATGGGAAGGGTGGGGGGGAAGCATAGGGGAGGGTAACGGGTAACCTATATGAATAATGTTTATCAAAATGCATATATGGAAAGTCACAATGAAAATCATATCAAAATGAATCACATTAAGATGTTCATTAAAATTTTCCAATAAAAAAAAACTATGGATTTTTGTATACTGATTTTGTAATTTGCTAATTTTCTGGAAGTGTTTATCATTCTTAGAGTTTTCGGGAGTCTTTGCAAAAAGGGATAATTTTACTTCTTCCTTTACTATTTGTATCTCTTTATTTTTTTCTCTTGCCTTATTGCTGTGGCTAAGAGTTTGGTTACTATATTGAATAGCAAGAGAGAAAATGAACACACTACTCTTGTTCTTGATTTTTAAGTAAATGCTTTCAGTTTTTCCCCATTTAGTATGATGTTGGCTATAGGTTTTTCATATATTGCATTTATTATGTTGAGGTAAGTTTCTTAAATTCCTAGTTTCTTCAGGGATTTTATCATGAAAAGATGTTGAACTTTATCAAAGTTTTTTTTTTTTTTTGCAGTTATTGAGATGATCATGTGATTTCTTTCTCTGCATATATTTATGTGCTGTATTACATTTATTGTCTTGTATATGTTGAACTATCCTTGCACTTCTTGAATGAAACCAACTTAATCATAGTATATATCTTTTCATGTGTTGTTGAAGTCAATTTGCAAGTATTTTATTAAGGATTTTTGCATCTATGTTCATTAGGGAAATTGGTCTGTAATGTTCCTTTTTCTGTTGTATCCTTACCTGATTTTGCTATCAAGATAATATTGGCTTCATAGAATGAGTGTGGTAGTACTCCTTCCATTTCTATTTTATGAAGTAGTTTGAGGAACATTGTTGTTAGTTCTTCTTTAAAAGCCATGTAGAATTCAGCAGAAAATCCATCTAGCTGTGAACTTTTCTTTGTTGGATGACTCTTTTTTATTGCTTCAATCTCATTGCTCATAATAGGTCTGTTTAAGTTATTTATTTCCTCTTGATTTAATTTTGGTAAACCATGTGTCTCTAGGAATTTATCCATCTAAGTTTTCCACTTTTGGAATATAATTTTTCAACAAATTCCCTAATGGTTCTATGGATTTAATTGATATCTATTATAATGTCATCTTTTTCATCTCTAATTTTATTCCTCTGAGTCTTCTGTCTCTTTTCATTTTGTTAGTTTGGCAAAGAGTCTGTCAGTTTTATTTATCTTTTCAAAAAACCATGTCTTTGTTTTATCAATTCTTTTTATTATTTTTTAGTCTCCATTTCATTAATTTCAGCTCTGATCTTTATTATTTCTGTCTACTTATTTTGGCTTTTTCTTGTTCTTGTTTTGCTAAGACCTTAAGGTACATCATTAAATTATCTGAGTCCTTTCTGATTTTTAAGGGGGGTATTCATAGCTATAAACTTCCCTCTTAGAACCACATTTGCTGTATCCCAAGGACTCTGGTAGGTTGTTTTTCCATTTTCATTTGATTCTTGAAATTTTAAATTTCCTCCTTTATTTCTTCAAGGACCCACTAGTCATTTATGAATGTATTGTTCAATGTCCATGTATTTGCATAGTTTCTGTAACTTCTCTTGCTGTTCATTTCAAATTTTATTTCATTATGGTCCAATAAGATAAAAATACAGAAAAAAGTAGTTTTGTATAAGACTTGATTTATGCCCTAAAATGTGATTTTAGAGTCTATTTTAGAGAAAGTTGCATGAGCTACTGAGAAGAATGCGTATTTTGTAGCTTTTGGATGGAATTTTTTTGTAGAAGTCTATTAAGTGTATTTGAACTATTGTGATGTTTAAAGTTTCTTTGTGGATTTTTTTTGTCTATATGTTCTGTTTATTGATGAGAGTGGGGTACTGAAGTCACTATTATTATATCTGGACCTTTCTGTCCCTTTATATCCAGTCGTGTTTGTTTTATGAAATTGGGTGCACTGATGTTTGGTCCATCTGTTCCTCTCTTGAAGTTTATTCTTTCCTGCACTCTCATGGTTGAGACTGTCTTTCTTCCTCCTGTGTGTATAGGATTCTTTTAAGCATCTTCTGCAATGCTTGCATGGTAGTCATAAATTGCCCTAGTTGTGGTTGTCTTGGAAGGTCTTTATTTCTGCATTGATTTTAAATAATAACTTTACTGGATATAATAATCTTGGTTGGCAATTATTTACTTTCAGGGCTTGAAATATATCATTCCATGCTTTCCCGGATTTTATAATTGTGCTGAGAGGTCCTATGTTATTCTGATGGTGGTGGTCAGTTGAAGTTGGAGTCTTTTATTTGATCTCAGCTCAGAGTTGCCAGTTTGAAGTTCCCCTCAGGAGATGGAGTTCTCTCTTCTCCCTAGGTCGCGGAGCTACTGTCTGCCTTGTCTGAGACTCCTGCTGCCTGAACCTCTCAGCATGTTGCCTCCCACTTTCCATTTCTCTGTAACTGCCTGCCAGAACTGTGCCATCCCCTCTGTTTCTAATTTTTCATGATTATAAATAATACTATGATAAATATCCTCATGTATTTTTTCCATTTTAAGTAATTTATTTTGGCTCAATTCCAATAAGTGAAATCACTAGTGAAAGAATATGAACAATCTAAAAAAGTAATTTTCCATTTAATAGAGTGATAGGAAAAAACAAAGAAAGTGATATAGCCAATCAACTTACTTTGTTAAGTAAATTAAAGTTTATTTGTATAATTAGGAACTATGAAGCCATTAAAAATAATGCTATCAGAGAACATTTAATATAATGGAAAGATGTACACTGTGTTTTAAATAATTTATAAAACAAGGTACTAATACTTTTATGAATTTTATATAAAAGCATTTTTATAACCAAAATATATCTGTATAGAATTTATATGTAAATACAAAGACAAAAGAATAGCCAAAACAATGTTGAAGAATAAAATTGGATGGCTTACTCTACTAAGAATCAAGAGTGATTGTAAGGCTATAGCAATTAAGGAAGCAAAGTGCCAGTGCAAAAATAATTGAGAGAGAGAGAGAGAGAGAGAGAGAGAGAGAGAGAGGGAGAGAGAGAACAGAATGAAGGGCCATATATTTTTTTTTAAAGGACAAGATAGTAAATACTATAGGCTTTGCAGGTAGAATGGTCTCTGTCACAACCAATCAGCTCTACTGTTGTAGCACGAAAACAGCCACAGGCAATATGTAGATGAGTGGGTATAGTTGGGCTCTAACATAGTTCATTTACAAAAATAGACATCTGGCCTTAGTATGCCTATCTCTGTAACACAGAATTCAGAAACAGACAAATTTAGACATAGATATCAATACCTATATAGTTATATAGACGTAGATATGACTTGTAATACAGATGAGACTGAGGATCAATAGGGAAAATATATGTATGTGTGTGTGTGTGTATGTATGTATGTATGTATATATGTATGTATGTATGTATTGTGGTACTGGGACCTAATAATGGCCTTATGCATACATTGCAAGTATTCTACCCCTGGGCTGCACCCCAGCCCCTTTTTAATTTTTTATCTTGAGATAGGGTCTTGCTAAGTTATTTAGACTGCCTCTGGCCTTGAACTCACTATCTTCCTGCTTCCACCTCATGAGTGACTGGGATAATAAGTGTGCACCACTATGCCTGGCAGAAAAGATATTTCTTAAAATAAAAGATACAGCTGGGCATGGTGGCACATGCCTGTAGTCTCAGCCACTGGAAGGCTGAGAAAGGGGGATCATGAGTTCTAAGCATTAGAAAGACCCTGTCTCAACCTCTTGCCTGTGAAAGACAGAAAGAAAGAAAAAAAGAGAGAAGGAAAGGAGAGAAAGAGAGAAAGAGAGAAAGGAAGAAAGAAAGAAATCCAATTAGTTAGATATATTTTAAAAAATAAAAATTTGATCCCCACCTCACATCATAAAAATAAATTCTTCCTCAATCATTTATATATATATGAAAAATCTAAAAAATAAAACTTCTAAAAAATTGTGTAAGAGAATGTATTCATACTTAGGGGTAGAAAATATTTCTTAAATAGGACCCAAAAACACTAATCATAAAAGAAAAGACTGTACTTTGGATTTTACTAAAATTATAAATTTTTTCTTCATCAAAAGCTATGGACACAGCCAGATGTATTGGTGCATGTCTGTAATCCCAGCACTTAGGAAGTCAAGGCAGAAAGATTATGAATTTAAGGATAACCTGGGCTACATAGTGAGACCTTGTCTCAAAAACAAAACAACAACAACAAAAAAAAAAATGCAGTCTGGGAGAAAGTATAAGCAACACCTAACTGGAATATAACACATATTTTCATACCTAGAAAATATTTTAAATATCTACAAATCAATTTTTTAAAAGATAGAAATTTTAGTAGTAAATTAGCCAAGAGATTCAGATACTGTTGACAAAAAGGGACTATGCAAATAATCAAAGGATATCTGAAGACATTAAACTTCATTAGTTCTCTGGAAATGCAAATTTAAAACATAACTTAGGATATCAAGGATATTCTGAGAATAAAATGGTAAAATGGAAGATCCAATAAAGCTGAGTATACTCACAATGTGACCCACCAATTCCATTCCTAGGTTTATGCCCAACAGAAAGGTGTATGTATTTTTATATATCCTAATATATGTACAAGAATAATAAGAGCTACATTATTCACAATAGCTCTGGCTTAATTCATTTTCTGTTGCTATAACAAAATGTCTATGGCCATACCATCCTGAATTCATCTGATCTCGTCTGATCTCGGAAGCTAAGCAGGGTTGGGCCTGATTAGCACTTGGGTGGGAGACCACCTGGAAATACTGGGTGCTATAAGCTTTATATTATCTTTTGGGGCTTGGATTTAGCTCAGTTGGTAGAGCTCTGCTCTGCAGTCTCTGAGGTCCCAAGTTCAATTCACAGAACTAAAAAATGGGAGAAGGATGTAGAAATCCACTCCCAAGGCAATCCCAAAACAGTCAGCCATTGAAGCCCTATGAGGGTCGATATGAGTCGGACACAATAACAACAACATAACAAAATACCTAAGGCTAGGTAGCTAATAAAGCAAAAGGTTTATTTGGGCTCACAGTTCTTGAAGTCCAAGGGCATGATGCTGTCATCTTCCTGGCTTCTGGTAAGGGCCTCATAGCAGAAGGCAAGTGTGTGCAAATGTGTGTGAGCATTTGTGTGTGTGTGTGTGTGTGTATGTAAATATGGTAGGAGGTAGAAGGAGAGAGGTGACAGGCTTGCTTTATTACAACCCGCCCTTGCAGTAGCCAATCAGTCCCGCCAGCATAAGAAATCACTCCCTCAAGAAAAGCATTAATCCCTCTTAACAACAAAATTACTTTCTAAAGTCCTCAACACCTCTCAACACTTACTCTGGGAACAAGCTTCAACATGAGTTTGGATAGGGATGAACCATTTTCTAATAATCCCAAGCTGCAAACTGGAACTCAAGTGTCTCCAAACAGCAAAATAGATAAATGATAGCATACTGACATGATGCAAATTAGTAACCCTATACCAAAAAATGAACTCTGCTTTATCCCAAAATATAGATGAAAGAAACCAGATACTAATGGCTGAAAATAGGCAAAACTAGCCCATGGTGATAGAAGTTGTATTATTGAGCAAGGGGTTAGTAATTGTATGAGCACCAGAGGGTGCTTGAGTTTCTGTTAATACTCCATTTATTGCTCTGAAGGACAGTTTCCTGAATTATTCATTTTGTGACAAATAGTTAAGGTTTACATTTATGAAAGATATGATACTCCACACAGATGTTGAATTTTAACTTTTCTATAAATTGAAAAATATATCTGAAGAGAAACAGAATTAAGACAGTTGATGCTATCTAAAGGAAATAAAATTAAAAGCATATTTTTATCCAGAGTAGTGCTGTCCAACAGGACTTTCTGTGAAAAGTGTTCCATATCTGCTCTGTCCAACATGGTGGCTTCCAGCTGCATGAAGCTGGAGGACTTAAATGCACCTACTGAGATTGAGAAATTGAATTTTTAGTTTTAGTTGATTTTAATTAATTTTAATTAGAGAGCCACATGGTGTCTAAATGGCAGCATATTGGACAGCACTAATCATGAGTGATGGAGGCAACCACCATGGCAAGTAGAATCCACAAAACTTTGTTCTCCCTGGGTAGTGGGATAATAAACTTTTCTATACTATTTGGTGTATAACTTTCTATATTTATTACCTAGATAGAGATTAAATGTTTATTTTTTAAAAACCTGAAGAATATATTTAAGCCTGTTAATAGAGCCTGTCTTTGGATAGTAGGATTTATGGTGATCTCTTTTCTTTCTTTTTTTTATTTCCATATTTTCTAAAGTGTTTACTATTAGCAACCATGAAAAAAAGAGCAAATTAATAAATGAATAGTTAGAATTAAACACTGACTTCAGTAAGAAAATTCTTTATGAGCCTATGTATACTTCTACTAGTGGTGAAATAGTGTATGTAGGGAGAATTAATGACAGATGATATTTTTGTTTTCAACATTTAATATCTAAACTTGCTGGCTAAGCAAAGATTTCACATAGAGCACTGTGAATTTCTGCTGCTCTCTACTTCCTTATAAGGTATACAGATAGTTGAGTTTGGATTGAATCAACATGTAGGACTTGGTGTGGCCCACCTTCAGGATAATTCAAGTAGGTCTCCTGGAACAATGGCCTCACTTTCCTGGTGAAATATTTTATAGCTCAGCATCAAGGTCCAATAAGGATTGGTTTTAGTGAACTTCATAATAAGTTTGTGGTGAAGATTATCATAAGTTCCTAAGTGTGTATCCAACTGTTGGCTAGACTTTTCCCACCTGGGTACTTATTCTAAAGGCCCTTAAATTCAGCATAACCAAAACAGCCTCATCAGTCTTCCCTCCCAAATTATTACTTCTAGAAATATAATCTCATTGTATGGTACCACTGTCCATCCAGATAGCCAAGGTAGAAGTCTGGAAGTTTACATTTACCTTACACTACCATGCCTTCCCATCTAGGGCACTGTACTCTAACACTTTCCAAACCACGCCCCCATTCCCTGCTCATACCTGCTACATACATATTTGTGTGCAAAGCACATGATATTCCTTGACTAGCATGTCTTTCTTCCCCTTTTCTCTTTCTAGGGTATACTTAGTCCTCCTTCAAGACTCCTATCAAATGTCATCTCCTCTTAGAACCTCCTATGTTAAAGAGGTTAATCACGATACTTGTTGTTGTTAGGTGCCATCGAATCAGTGCCTGACTCATAGCAAACCTATGTACAACAGGCAAAACACTATTGTTAGTACTTTTCTGCTATTCATAGGGTTTTCAATGGTGAATTTATTTTGGGGAGTGGGTTGCCAGGTCCTTCTCCCAAGCCTACAGTATCTGATGTTCCCAGATGGTCTCCTATCCAAGTACCAACCAGGCCTTTCCCTGCTTAGCTTCCGAGATCTGATGGAATCAGATGCCACAGTGCTACAGCAGTAGGCAATCACAATACTAGAAGGTCCGTAATCCTATCTGAGTGAAGTTGCTCAACCTTCAGCACTTGCTCAAGGACAATGATATGGCCCATCCTGTGATCACAGCTACTGTACCTTGAGTGAGTATGTGACATAGGGATGAGCCCTAAGCAAGGCCCACTCATTCACAGGCTAGTATATTTGCAAAAATTAAACCAAGAAGTAAGAGAATTTTATGACCTGTAAAAATTTTTATATGCCTTTTTATGGCATATAAATTTTATACCTTGGTAAAGCTGTTAAAGAATTGAATCAGAGGTTTTTAAATACTGAAAGATTTGATCATGGGTATTTGAAGTTGAAATCCTGAAGGTAGATTCAAGTCCTGAAAAACTATGCTGACCATGCAAAAGCTAACATCCTGGCAACACAGAATCTATAACTAAGCAGGGAAAGGTGGCCAGAAGTGAGAAGGAAAAGAACCAGACAAGAAGAAAGAATAGGAGATACTGAGAGAGAGACCACTAAGCTCTGAGAGAGATGGAGTCAGCACCTGGTTCACAGAGGCACTTCATCTTCCAACAGCTGGCCAATCTCAATCCCAGTCCACAGGATTTTCATTATAGTAACACCCTCTCCCTCCTTTTATGATGAAGTCATTTAACTTGTACCTAAAAGAAGTTAATGATAATAACTCTGTGATTACCCAAAATAGAATGGGCCTCTCTCTCCCTCACTCCCTATTGATACTGTAATCATTTGTATGTGTGTCTACAGAAAATGTGTTCGCATTGGAAACAGCATGGCTCTGGAGTCAGGTTGTTAGGGTTTGTATACGGAGTATCTTCCAAAAGGCTCATGTGTAAAAGTTTTTTACCCAGCTGGTAGATTCAGTCCTTCAGAGGTGGCTGGATCATGAGAGTGCTAACTTCATCCATGGGTTAATTCATTGATGAGTTCTTACTGAATGGGATATTAAGAGGTGGGATGGGTTGTTGAAAGTAGGTTACCAAAGGTGTATCTTTGATGGGTATACTTCATGCCAGTCCTTTCCCCTCTCTTTCTCTGCTTCCTGGCCACCTTGAGGTGAGCAACTTTGTTCTACCATATACTCCTGCTGACACGACGTTCTGCCTTACCTCAGACCCACTGCAATGGAGTAGGCTGACCACGGACCAAAACCTCTGAAACCAGGAACCACAATAAATTCTTCTGCCTTTAAGTTGTTTAGCTCAAACATTTTTGTCAAATATTTTGAAAAACCAACTAGCCCACAGGCAGACCTGAAAGTAACCCTTAGCTCACCACTTATGAATTCTAAAACTTTGGGGTCAAGTCTTCTCCTTGGGCTCTAACTCTCTCATCTGTAGAACTGAAATAACCCTAAGAGTGAGGATTTATTGAGATGACATGTGAAACACCAGATCCTTTGCTCAGGTCTTAGTAGGTGCTCAGTAAGTGTCAACTTAGTTCATTTCCACTTCTTTCACTGGCCTGTGAAATGCTGGCAGAAACTGTGCCTTGCTCCTTTGGGATTTTGCCCTGGTATATCGCACTTTGCCTGATAGATAGAAGGTATTCACCAAATAGTTTTTTCTTTAATTAAACAATTAAATGCATAGAATCCTGTGTTCCATCCCAGTGGAACCATCAGGTTTAACAAATAAAAATACAGAATACACAGTTAAGTTTGAATTTCAGACGAACAGAAGAAAAATTTACAGTATGTCTACTGCATTCCTATACTAAAAATTATTCATTGTTCATCTGAAATTAAACTTAACTGAACTTCTTGAATTTATCTAGCAGCTCTACATTCTAGCACTAACTTCTCATCGGTTGACACATTCTGTTCATAGAGATCAGGTATTTTCTTTCACTGTCTCCTATCTCCCCTGTCTCTGGATTTCTATACTATGTGCATCTTCTGTTTTCTCTCTCTGACTCCCTGACATTCTCTCCATGCTTTTGAGTCTTCAGTCTTTATTCTAAGCCCAATTCTTCCAAGTCTTTGTTAGCTCTCTAACACCACTTACTCTGCTCTCGGCCACCTACTGCCATGTATGGGGCGTTCACTTCATATGCATATAGTAGAGGAGGTACCTCTTAGCCTCACCAGGCAACATGGCTCCATTTCTCTCACATAGCACTGAGCTGGGTACTGGGCCATCATTTTTGTGCAAATGAATGCTGTGAGTGTGACCCTGAGGATACACGTGGAAGGTGTGGCAATCACAGGAGGGAAGGCTCAGAGTGAACAATGACAGTGATTATCCACCTCAGGCTATAAATGCAGTGCTCAGAGTGCTCAGCCTTCACACACAGTCTTACCTGATGTTCTCAGCCACCCAATAAGTAAGCAGCATCATGATATCAGCTGTATAAGCAAGGGAATAAGGGCTCAGAGTGGGAACCAAGGAAGGCCATGTCTTTTGTCACCAAAGTCTGTATGCTTCCTAATGTACTGCATGTGATTCTCCAAATAACATTGTTTTTGGAACCCACTCCTTGGGCAAAGGGGACATTTCCCCAGCAGCTGGAAATAGAAAAGCTCCTGAGAAGGACTCTTAGAAAAACTCCAAATGCTAGGAGACTTGGAGAGACCCTCTTGTGAGGGTTACACATGTGGACACATACTGACCTCTGCCAGAAAGACCTCCCTTCAAGATAAGACCTCACAGATTGTCCACTTGTTCACTTGCTTTTTTCCAGCTTTGTAAATATTCTGAACAGGTGGACCTAAATGAGGAACAAATGCCATCTAATTTGCACTTGAACTCTGTCTCACAGACTGATGCTCCAGTCAGTCTAGGAAGAAAAATAATTATTATGTTCCAGCTGACACAGTCACTGCTGATGAAGCTACAGTGGCATCACAATGCTTTATTGGCAATAAGATGGGAGGTTTGAAAAAACAATCATTTTTGTTCAAAATAAACCAACTATAATTCCACCTTCCTAACTAAAGAATGGGCTGGGGTTTAGCTCAGTTGGTAGAGAGCTGCTCCACACTCTCTGAGGAGCCGGGTTTGATCCCCAGCACCACAAAAATGGGAGAAGGATGTGGCAACCCACTCCTGAGGCAATCCTGAAACAATCAGCCATTGAAAACCCTATTGAGGGTTGCTATGAGTTGGACCCCGCTGGGATTTAGCTCAGTTGGTAGAGCACTGCTCTGCAGTCTCTGCGGTCCTAAGTTCGATTCCCAGCACCACAAAAATGGGAGAAGGATGTGGCAACCCACTCCCAAGGGAATCCCAAAACAATCTGCCATTGAAAACCCTATGAGGGTCATTATGAGTCAGACATGACTCAACGGCACCTAACAACAACATGAGTCAGACCCAACTCAAAGGCACCTAACAACAGCAACAACAACAATATCAACTAAAGAATATTTCCAACACAAGTGAATAAGTGAATGTTGGACCAGAGCTAGACTCCTTGGCTAGGGAGGGATGCATGGGGCCAACCAAGAAACCAAAGAACACATGTGGAGCCACAGGCAGCTCTGATATGCTTTCTTCCAGGGTGCACCTCTCCATTCCCTCCACGGTGCCACTGCCCATGGTTGTTGCCCTCTGCATGCCCCACTGCCTCTCTATGCCCCCTCGCCATCTCTGCGGCATGTCTTTTCCTCATGTCCCATCCTCTCTGCTCGTACTGACCTCTCCACATGTGCCCCGTGCTAGTGGAGGGGTTTTTTAAGGCTTTTACACAGTAGTGGCTAATTGCCAAGACCATTGTCCAGTCACATCACAATTACACGGCATTATATCATAGTAATATTGTGTGTATGTGCCAATCTGTGTCCTCTTATTTCAATCTGTTTATATTCCAATACCAGTCACCCTGCCCTGGCCTAACAGGGCATACCATTTTAGTTCCCAGAAACAACTTCAGAATCATCCTTACAACACATTACCTAACACCAAGTATCTTGGCACAACATTCAACAACCTCTAGGATCTGCCCCTGCCAATCTCTCCTCCCCTGCTATCTGCCTCTTCCCTGACTGAGCCTCAGTGCCAGTCATGAAAAGCCACCACTAGTGCCAGTGAACGTACTATATGCTCCCTTCATCCGCCTTTAAGACTTGGTGCCACCATCACCATCTCTATGAGATGCTCCTTCCTTGGAGCCTAGGAGCTGGTGTATCACTCCTTTGACACTGCAAGAGCCACATGAATTAAATGGTTTTTCTTTTCTAAACTAGCATTTGTGGAGCATTTACAGTGTGCAAAGTATGATTCTAAGAGCTTTTATGTGTATCATAACAGTCCTTAGAATACTCTAATGAAGTGGAGGAAACTTTTATATTCCTGTTTTACAAATAAAGAAATTAAAGCACACACACAAAAAGGAGGCAAGTTGTTCAAGGTCACCAGCTTGTAAGTGGTGAAGCCAGGACTTAAATCCAAGCAGTGTGACTACAGAATCTACATGCCTAACACTATGCTATATTTTTCTGTCTTTTCTATGAAAGAATTGGGCCCAGGGCCTGATGCAGAGAGTGCTTAATAAATGCAAGCTGAGCAAACTAAGGAATGAAACCTATTTCTTGGCTCCCAGTGGCCCTGAGCTGCTGATGTGCAATACCTGCTTTCCTCACACAGCTGCCACTGTCACAAGCCCTTGGAAGCAGGCAGAAAAAGAAGTGCAACTGGCTCCTGTTGGCCATGCCATCGGCTGTGCCTGGACACTTGGGTAGGCCCTGGTCAAGCACAGATGCCCCTGCTCTGTAAAAGAATGTCTGCTTCCAATGAAACAGGTAAATTGCTTCAGGGAATGACAGGTCACTTCTGTCTCTCTGAAGATAGAATCTGTTCCTTCAGCCCAGAGTGAGTTTGTTGGAAAAAAACTGATTTCACGCTTTGCTGAGTCTGATTGTCCTTGAGCACCAGAAAGCATTATCTACCTGCCTGGGCCAGTTAAGCGGTTAAGTATGAGGGCTGCTGTGGCTGAGGTGCAGGGCACAGCTGGCCTGTGGGGGGGAGATCTAGAATCTGGAGCCTTCTTTTCTGGTCCCCTGGGAGCTCCGCAAGCAAAGCCATTCAGCAGGCAGCTTTTTCAGCTCTCAAGCTGCTTTCCTTGCCCTTTCCTCCCCCACTCTCCCATCCTCTCCTCAGCTGTAGACCTGTCTTCCCAGCCGCTTACCTGCCTCTTGCCCTAGTGATCCCATAGGCTCCTCAGCCTTAGTGTGCCTGACAGGGAACATTCCTTCCCAAACCTGCTTTGCCTGTGTTCCCACTAATGTCACCCTCAGGCAGCAAGCTCTCAAGCCAGGAGTCCCTTCTATTCCACCCTCCATTATGCATTTCCTGGTCCTTTCTGTGCCCTCTTAATGTTGACATCCCAACATGAGAGGGTAGTCCCAAGGCCCCTGCATACAGGATGACATGAGACTTACTGAACAAATGGTAATGGGATAAGTAGATAGAGGGGCCTTCCAAAGAACCATCCCGGGCCCCCTGCCTCCCGAGGGCAAGTGTGTGACACAGGGCGCAGCTAGGGTGGGGTCCCCGGCCCGGGCAGCAGTGTGTGTGGTCAAGGGCAGTGAGGCAAGAAGATGAAATCAAACCCAGGTGGCCTCGTGGTCAACCCTGGGGTGAAGTGGAGTAGAGAATCCAGCTAAGATAATGAGAAAGAAGCCAGAAACCACAGGGAGAAGGAAAAACAAACACCAATCTCTCTGACAAAGCAGGGAGAGAGCTCGTTCTAACGAGTGTGGCATGTTGCGGGGAAAACTTACCTCAGAATTTCTTTGAGAACCTTTGGAAGAAGTTCAGAAAGGACAGCATATTTTGGCAATGCCCCATAATGAGTCTTGGATAAGCAAAGTAGGCCAGGGCTTCTGGGTAGAGGGTGGGGAGTTGAATTGTTCTCAGTGTGAAATGAATAGGAATGTGGTGGTTAGGGTGCGAGCTGGCCGCATGGGAGAGGAGGAGACTGTCAAGGCTCAGAGCAGCCTCATGAGGTGCCTGGCCAGTGAGAAATTTCCCCAGGCAGAGAATTTCCATCAGCTGCCCAGATGCTGACAAGTAAGACATGATTGTAAGCTGTGATTGCCAATGCGGTATGCTAAAATCTACCTGGTACCCAAAACCTTCAGGAAATCTCTGTAGAAGGCCTGGTGTCAGCAGTAACACAGAAATGACGAAAATTGGGGCAATGCATGAAATGGAGCAAGGAGGTGTCAGACGAGGTCAGTTCCAGAGCAGAGATCAAGGTCCAGAAAGGTGGGAAACTGGAGATGCTGCTGAAACATGCACATTCCTCCTCACACATGGGAGGACCTCTGTGCCATTTTTCTGTATCTATTAGAGGAAAGAAATGCCCTAGTCAGCTGGGAGGCTGGAGATCCAGGTGGCTGACATCTGCATTAGGTTACCAAGCAGAACAAGGAGGTTTGGAGCAGAGAGCACTGGCAGGAAGTTAAGCGTGGAGGAGGTTTTTAAATTAGATATTTGTGGCCACAGAGGGGCTGGAGAGGGAGCTGCCACTGGCACTGTCCTGAACAGGCCTTCAGCTAAACAGAGTAAAGAGAAGATTCCCAGAAACCCAGCCAGAGAACTGAGCCAACTCTGCAAAGCTACTGAAACAGATGGAAGATAAGCAAAGGAGGACAACACTGTGCTCCGGTTGAGAAAGCGGGACAGGGAGGGCCACCCAGGAAGACCGTGCCAGAGGTGCCAAACAGAGAGGGTAAGAGAAAGTTGCGCAGGGATGTGCAATCAGCTTCTCTGCACCTGTCCCTGGGGCAATCTCCACCTGGTTGTGTTCTGCTTTTCTGGGACCCCCAGAACCTTCAGCAATACCCAGTTCTTGGCAGAAGTACTGCTCCTGGAAGCCCAGGTAACAATGTCCCTCACTGCCACCCCAGTTAGCCACCCAGTCTACTTCCCAAACAGCTTCCTTCCTCCTTGTTCTCCTGACGTTTCTTTCTTTGCCTTCTCCTTGTGGACCAGTGGTCCCGGGGCCTGGTGCTCTGTTCTCTCCTTGGATTGAGTGTTGGACTTCCCTTTAAGAGTTGGGCATGCTAGCAAGTGCCCCAGAAAAGCTTATGAAGTGATTAAGAGAATAGTTTCCAGCTAAGAGTCAAACCCTGAGCCAGAAGTTATGATGCATGCCTGTAGTCCCAGCACTTGGGAGGCTGAGATAGGAGAATCACAAGTTTGAGGTCAACCTAGACTACATAGTGAGACTCTGTCTCAAAGGGGGGAAAAAAAAACTTTTGCACTTTATTCCCCTCCACACACATTTTCTGGCTTCTTAGGTAGTTCGCTTTCCTTAAGGGAACATGTGCACTGGAGTTTCACACTCAGATCTATAAGTAAAATTTGCCAATGTGGGAGAACTGGGATGTCGTTCAACATGTTGCTGAGCCCTTATAAGTACAATTGACCTACTGTATAGCTCTGCATGGATCTGAGGACCAGGAAGCTGCTCTTCTCCACTATGGTGGGTGACACAGCTATATCTAAAGCTCAAGCTGCTCCTTCCAGGGGCTGCTCAGAAGCAGTTGTTGCTTTTGCCTCCTCTTCATCATCTTCTTCCTCCTTCTGCACCCATAAGTTCATTTCTTATTAGTATTTTCCACAACATCAGGCACTATAGGAAGCTCTGTATAACAACTTATTTCACCTAATCCTCACTATCACCCTCTGAGAAGAGTATCAGTGTCCCCGTTTCACATAAGGTAAGAGATTTGCTTGCTCAGGCTCTAGGGCTAAGGGACAGCCATTCTCTTTGAGGCCAAAGTCCACACTCTTTCTGCTGTCCTGGGCTGCTTCTCATGTAGGGAGGTTCACCTGGCCAGCGCCTCCGGCCAGGTTATTCTCTCCAGTTTCTACATCAAGTCCTGCTGTCAGCAGTCTCTACTGTCCTCTCCCTTAACTCATACTCTGTTATATTAGGTTCCTTTCATATATCTAGGTTTGCTTATTGAAAACCCTGACCGCTTTCTATCAGAAGATATATTTATTAAGGTCCCAACAAATTGCACTTTGGTTCTATATCTGCCTCCACTGTTGCACAATTAGCTAAGAGAACAGGGACCTTAATTCAACTGTGTAACTTCAGAATACCTTATGCAGAGACCAGGACCCTGGAGACATTCAGCTGATGATTTTAAGTAAAGGACAAAAACAGAGGGCACAGAATGACCTCACAGACAATGAGTCCTAGTTCTGACTCTTCTCTATCATACCCAACTCTGAGACCTTAAGCAAGCTCCCTTTTCTGAACCTCATCTTCCAAAATAAGGAAAATTATAGCATCCCCTCAATCTAGTATGCAGATGATGTGAGAAACACACAGGAAGGAATTATACTGCTGTAACAGAGTAAGCTGAGAAGGTGTTGGCCACTCTTGTTGATGTTTTTGTTGGTAAGGGTGGTGGTGAGTGACTGTACCCTTCCTGTCTCTGACATTTTAAGACAATTAAACAGAGATAATAAACCTCCCAGAAGAAAAAGGAGCATAAGTTAGGCTCCTGTAATTCTTACCTGAACTTTTTATAACCAGTGCTTGAACTTGTATCATTATTTCTAACCTTATTTTTAGCTAATCCATCATCCATGTGGTATAACAAATTATTTGTCTACTGGAATAATTTGTCTACTGGGATAATAATACCATGTATTAATCATGTATTATGAGACAAGTATGATTTGAAGAATTCCACATACATTAATTTATTTAATTGTCAGTACAAACATATGAGGGGCTGGGATTTAGCTCAGTTGGTAGAGCATTGCTCTGCAATCTCTGAGGTCCTGGGTTTGATTCACAGCACCACAAAAATGGGAGAAGGACATGGCAATCCACTCCTGAGGCAATCCTGAAACAATCAGCCATCAAAAACCCTATAAGGGTCGCTATGAGTCGGACGTGATTCGATGGCACCTAACAACAACCACCACCACCATGTGGCAGGAGAAGGATGCAGCAATCCACTCCTGGAGCAATCCCAAAACAATCAATTATGGAAAACCCTATGAGGGTCACTATGAGTTAGACATAACTTGATGGCACCTAACAACAACAATTGACATGTGAAGTAGTAAGATGAAGACATCAACATGCACTTGCCCGAGGTTGAACAGCCTTAAAGTAGCAGAGCTGAAATTCCCATCAGAATGGCCACTCAGGACGAAGCCTAGTTGCTTTCTCTGCATTACTACGAGCAGATTCTTCAAGTGAGGCAGAGGCAGCTTTGGGGGCAACCTATTCAGGTTTGGCTACTACCTGGTACAACTTGCCCAAGGTTGAACAGCCTTAAAGTAGCAGAGCTGAAATTCCCATCAGAATGGCCACTCAGGACGAAGCCTAATTGCTTTCTCTGCATTACTACGAGCAGATTCTTCAAGTGAGGCAGAGGCAGCTTTGGGGGCAACCTATTCAGGTTTGGCTACTACCTGGTACAGTGGATTTGGGATAGAATCAGTATTTGTCTATGAGGTCACCATAATCCTGTGAACAAGTTTTCCCATAGAGGGCAACCAAAATCCAAGAGTCCCTTGAGCCTGGAGACAGGTTCAAATGACCTTGCTGCATCCTCATCCTCATACACACACAACAGTGAGTGCCTGCAGGCCAGGGGCTCCCATTCACCTTGGTATCTCCTTTACGCTTTCCTTTAACACTTGGCCAACCCAGCACATGCTTTGAACACATAGTGTAATTCATGTTGATCTCCCTCAGTTGTACTCAGAATTTAATGAAATAGCATTTATAAATGTGTCACCTAAAATAGGTGATTTTCAGATAAAATTAATCACTGTTGTTATTCTTATTACTGCCTCAAAAAAAAAAAAATTCAACTACTTGAGGGGCTACTGAAGAATTTTTAGCCAAATGAAGTAATACACAGCTATAGTGCCAGCACTTGGGAGTCTGAACCTGGAGGATTGCAAGTCTTTATACTACTGAAAAAGTAAGTACGAAAGAAAGCCATTCCACTTCCTTCTCCTTGCTAGGCAGTAGCATGGTCAAGCAGTGTTTCTTTTGAAGGGGTCAAATTGTATTTGAAGACCTTATAGTTGAAATTCTGTTTTTCTTGCTCAGATTAAAGAAGGGGCAGCCCCAGTTTCCCACCTTTGCCCCTCACCCACCTATTTGTGGCAGAGCCCTGTCTGGAGCCTGAGTGCTCATTCCTTGACTTTGGTCTCTATAAACAAACCTGAAAGACTGGGTAGACAGTATGGGTGTTTGTACAGAGCAGTTGAGGAAACATTCCCAGCGCAGGGGACACAGCTGGGGAGGCTGTCAGAATAATCCGGGCCTCTGGGAAAAGGCTAGGCTTAGCCTAGCAAACATGGCCCCTGCCTGGGTTTGACCTCTAGATGCCACGTGTCACCTTCAGTGGGAAAATAAATAGTCTTCTTGTCTGGAATGTGCACTCTTTCTCTTGTGGAACATGGGAAACAGCTAACAATTGTGTGGGAGGAAAAGCCTGTCTGCAAGCTGTCCTTGGGGCATGTGGACAGGCCTACTTCCCGTCAGTAGGTCAATATTGCCATTGTCTCCCTTGATGGGTAATGCTTGTCACTCAACGTCCCAAGATTCAGGCTCCAGATTTCAGGATGAGCCACAGTGGTATCCATGCAGATCTGTAAAGGTGAAAGGGCAAAGAAGCACACACTGCTCAAGGGAATCTTTGTGCTTCTTAGCTTATGTGAAGACTATAGACAGGTAGAAAATCCAGGTCAGGATGATGCAATGTTCATCTTAGACAGTGGATGCTTAGACTTGCCCTGAGTCCTCTGAGGAATAGAGAAAAGGCAGAGTATTGAGGTGGGAGTGAGTAGGGGGCTGACCTGGGTGGTAGTGAGCCTGCCAAGCAGACAGTGAGAGATTACAGCCTTCTTACCCACATGCTACCCGTCTAAACTTTTAGTACTATAGGAAGAAGCAAACAGTTTTCATTTTCAGAACTAAATGTAATTAATTGATAATAGCTACCTAGAGCCATTAAATTGTAGTGGTCTAACACTGGGCTCAAGCTCAGAGAGCAGGAAAAGTGGTACAATTGATTAGTGACATCTGCCATCAATCTATGTAGGGTTGGGATTGTCCAAATGTACACCTTCCTTGGCTATCACTGCCCTAACCCCAATCCCACAGAATCCTAATGGCTGTCAGGGTCACAGCTGTCCTTGGCCCTTCCCAGAGCAGACAACTGTCCACCTTCTTCCACTCCATGCCCACCAATGAAAATGTATTCCATTGCTCAAGCCAGAAACATGGACATCTGATAACATCTAAGCCTCTTCTTTTCATTTCTCTCCAGATATGGATAATTTACAAATCCTTCCAGTCCTAACTTCTCAAGTTCTTTCTAACCATCTGACTCTCTTCCTTATTCACATAGTCTTTGTCTTAGCTCATCCCTCCCCTCCATGAGTATAGCCTCCATCTGACAGGGCTGTCTGACTTTGACCTTTCCTATCCAGCTGGATATCCACCCATCCCACTCAGGACAAGAGTGATTCTAGGAAGGCTTATGTCAGGAATTAAAGGCTTCACAAGCCTCAACACAGAGAGATAGGACCCTTCAAGGAACCCTGAAAGAGCTGTCTGAGATCACTCTAGGCAAATCCTAACTCCACAGTGTCCAGGAGGCTAACATTCAAGATAAGTCCCTAGTTTTCTCTGCTCCCTGCACTGTCCTCCCACTGCATCTTGGATACAGTGACCCCATGCTTACTCTGCTAAACAGTTTCCTAAATACCCTTCATACCATCCTTATTCAAGCCTGTGGAGTAACCAATTTCAAGACTTTCTTTATTCTTCAAGCTCTGAATTCAAGGAAAGTTCATTTTCTCTCATCCCCCAACCATCTCATTTCCTGTTCTTGTCATTTTGTTCCCGTCTACAGAGTTCAGTGCCCAGAGGAAAGCGCAGGATAGAATCTGGATGACTTTTAGCCAATGAGAGAGAAGCAAGCAGCTCATAGGACTCAGGCATTTCTTCACCTGGAGATCCAGCCTTCAGCAAGGCATCCACCTGGGTCAGCAGAGTGCAGTTAAATTTGTTCCCACCAGCTACAAGGAGCTGACTTATTCCCTGGGGTGGTGGGAGGTGCTTCACAGGCATGAAAGAAGGACAGCATTTCATGATAAACCTGGCAGATGCCCTTGCCCTGGAGGAAGGAAACTCAGTGACTGGGCATTGAGCTGTCAGATTATAACTAGATACTGGTCAAATGGAGGTAACCCTGGTGTAGGGCTGAATTCCCCAATTCTGGGGAAGGCCTGAGCTGCCTATTGGTGAAGGACAAACAGGACAGCTTCCAGAGATAGACAGGCCGAGAAAGAGCCAGGGAGCCAATATACCACTTTAATTGCAAAATCCAAGGTGTTGACTTTTATTTTAGTGAGCAAACACAGCACATAATGTCTCTGTGTTGCACATAGCAGGAACAGTAACAATTATTCCCAGGGGTTTCAGTGGACTTACTATCTGTTTTGATCCTTTAGATCCAGACCCATCCTAAAGCAGGAGGAAAGACAGACAGAAAATAAATACCTAAGAAGAATATAGACAGAGTAGTGTGGAAAAAGATCAGAAACACTGAGGTCCTATTAGAAGGCAACTGTCAGTGCTCTTTCTAGGTAAAAGTTGAGAGTGGATTTTTGAAATAATTAAAAATTAATATTTAAACTGCTGAAATACCTTTCCTTTTTTCCCAAGGGAGTTCTTTTAATATATTCTTCAGGGAAGATTTCTCCATCCCCTGAGACTGGATTAGATGAGCCTATTATGCAAACTCATTGCCTCCTGTACTTTCCCTTCAAAGCACTCCTCATAATTTTTAATCATACATCTGTAGGCTTCCTCATGTGTTTAATATCTAGTTCTCCCACTAGACTATAAATTCTTGGAGTACAGAACTAGATGGCCTTTTTCCTGCTCTACTCCCAGAACCTGGCACTTTCCTGAGACATAATCTAAACTCAAATGGACTGATGATAATGATGGACTGTATGGAGCAAAGAGGAAGATTTGGACAGGAAGAGGAAATAGAGAGGGAAATAGTAGGGTCCATAGACTGAAGGCCCAAATAAGGATGAAGAGTCATTGTAGGCTGGTTCTGGAACAGGGTCCCCAACCCTGTTAGGAACTGGAGCACACAGCAGGAAGTAATCAGCAGACAACTGAACAAAGTTTCATCTGTATTGACACAATAAATGTAATATGCTTGAATCGTCCCCAATTCATCCCACAAAACCTGTCCCTGGTACCAAAAGGCTTGGGGACCGCTATTCTAGAACATTGGCAGAAGGTGATTTGAAGCATAGAACTGAGATTTTTTAAAGGAGGTGTAGCTATTCGTGGTGACAAGAGCAAGACAAGAGTATCTTATGGGAGTGGGAAGCTGCAGTAGAAGGGAGAAGTTCACCAGGGGAGGCAAGAAGCAGAACATCTGAGGCCAGTTGGTGGCTGCATCTTCTTCATAGATGTTGACAGTAACAAAATGATTGATAGTGTCAAGAGTGATGTGGAGAGCTGAGGCCTTCAGTGAATGATGGGAGACAGGGAGGTCAGTGGATGACAATAGCAAGGAGAGGTAGCCAATGGCATAGTCTGATGCTATGTGTTTCCTCCATGCATTTTTTGCAATAAATATTAACTAAGTGTATACCATAAGTGGTGCCCAAAGCATGCTATAAGTAATACAAATAAGAGTAAATATCATGTCCTTCCCAACGAGCTTATCATTTACTACCTATACATTATCATTTACTACCTATACATTTAAGTAACATGGAACGGCATTTATAGATTCAAGCACTACTGATGATCTTCATCTATGCCAAGCATAATGCCAGGGCTTTAAAGCTACAAAGACTCCTGGGCGTTGCTTTCAAGAAGTTTATTGTGCCTATGTTGTTTGAGAGATAAACAATAATATGGAAGATTACAATTCAGTTGGATAAATGTAAGTATTATGGTGGACACATGATGCCAAGGGGGCACAAGGAGTTTTACTAATTGAGAATTAGGAAAGGGGATTGGAAAAGATTTCCTGGAAAATAATATGCCTGATTTTAATTTTGAAGGAAGAGCAGAAGGGATGGGTGAGAGATTGACTAGAGGTTGCTCTCAACAGAGGCAACACCAGTTTTCACACTTGGCAGAGTATGGTTGTTCTTGGTTAGTGCTACACATGATAGTGAGTCGAAGAGTGATGAATTCCAAGACCCACAAGAAGCTCTGTCCAATGGGACCTAGGGCAGATGTAGACAGTGACAGAAGCAGTAGCCAGAAAGGTAAGCAGGTACCGGATCATGAAAGTTTTTATGACAGACTAAGGACTTTGGACTTTATCTTCTAGAATACCAGGATGCCATGAAGCAGACACGAGTCTGGGTCATTTGTAGCAAATGATGAAAACAAACAGACAAAAACTTTCAACTCAAGCTGAGTAAAACATAAATTTACTGGTCATATCACTAAAAAGTTCAAAGGTAAAGCTGGCTGCCACTGAAGGGCTTGAGTTATGTCACCAGCATGGTCCTCCTCTATCTCTTGGTTGTGTTCTCCTGATTGCTGGTTTCATTCTCTAGCACTGTGAGGTGGCAGTTCTGGGTGTATATCTACCTAGAGTTAAACCTAGTAGAAAGAGAAGTTTTCTTCCTGGTAGTTCTCACTCGAGTCCCAGGGCTCTTTTTTGTCCTTTGTTTCGTAGTACTTAGCGTTGAAGCCAGGCCTCAGGTATTCTGGGTAAGTGCTCTACTACTGAACTGCATCCTCTTAGCAAGACTCTTTTGAGACAGGACCATGTTAGGTTGTCTCTGGCAGCCTCTGGCCTCCAACTCATGATCCTCCTGCCTAAGCCTTCACTGGGATATAGGCTTGTGCCACAGCACCCTGCCCTGGGACCCTTTCTGATTAGACCAATTTGGTCATATATCCTCTCTGGACCAAGTGCTGTGGCAAAGGGCTTAGTGTGCCAGTTGGTCAGATTGGTCCTGAATTCCACTCCTTAACCAGAAGGCTTAATCTTGAGGGCATAATCAAGGAGAACAGGAATGTGGGTGCAGAAGGTATCAGACAAGGGTACCAATATCAGAAAAAGGTGAATGGGTATTGCACAAGTAAGAAGAATGAATGTGTCCTCTAGTTTTAAGAAAGACCTTGGTGTAACTTGTAGAAACTGACTTGATAGTGTAGACCGAGGGGTGGCATACTCGTTAGTCAGTCCTAATGAGATAAGAGGTATGAGGCATTGGACTAAGGCAATAGAAACAAGAGCAATTTTTGGATATAAGCAATAGAATTTTGTGGATGAATGGGCATCAAGAGGGAAAAAGGAGTCAAGGACAACTCTCAGGTTTGCAGCACAGACAGCTTGGTAGAACTGTTCAAGAGAGACTCCTGGAAGAGAAGCAGTTTGGGCAATGGCTGCAGTTCATAAGTTTCGTTTGGGCATCTTACATTTAAAATACATGGGCACACTCAAGAGGTTTCCAGTAGACAGGCAGATTGAAGAGTCTGAAACTCAGCCGAAAAGTCTGAACTAGAAATATGGATTCAAGTGTCTTTGGGTCATAGATGAAGATTGAATCCCAGGAAATGTGTGCAAGGTAGGAAGGAAAGGGACTCAGGAGAGAGTTCAAAGCACACCATGCTTCAGGGGCGTGGAGAAGAAAATGACTTGGAAAATGACTGCAGAGAGATACTTTGTAAAACAAATCGGAGCATCTTTGCACGAGGCCAGGGTGAGGCAGCAGTGTGCAGAAGCAGCTCTGCGGAGGAAAAAGGATGCCCACTTGCCCCCTCACCTCCTTAGGAAAACAAGGCAGTGTCGCTCAGGAAGCACCTTCCAGCGAGAACGATTTTGGGTTAAGACAAGAAGGGAAAGGGAATAGAGGATGCAAAGAAGAAAACAGGATGTGTTTATTCTGAAATGTGGGGTTGCAGGAGGCAGAGTAGAAACGTTTTAAAGGGGAAAACATGGGGTCTGGGGAGACAACACTGCAAAAGAAGATTGGTGACTGCAGAGACTTGGAACTTGAGGGCTCAATCAAGGTGAACAGAAATGTGGGTGTGGAGGTATAGGTGGTGGCTAGGTCCTAAGGAAACTGCTGCCAAGCATTATTTTGGTGCAAGTGTAAATCTGTGAATATAAATCAGATAAGGCCGGGCGTGGTGGTGCATGCCTGTAATCCCAGCGGCTCGGAAGGCGGAGGCGGGAGGATCGCAAGTCCGAGACCAGAGGCAGTCTGTGTAACTTAGCGAGACCCTGTCTCAAAAAGTAAAAAAAAAAAAAAAAAAAAAAAAAAAAT
>VMDO01000250.1:0-24954 GCA_007922755.1 Pedetes capensis | reverse complement strand
CAAGCTGGCTCTCTGCACCTGCAAAACCCCAAGCTTGCTCACATCTCGGGGCTTTAGCACCCACTGTCTGCAGCTTTCCTCTCTGCCCTCAGCTGGCCATGCCCCTCCTACAGGTTTCAATTCATGCATCACCTCCTCAGAGAGCCCCTTCTTCTCCTGCCTCTGCAAGTCACCTTCTCTCTCTTTACCCTGCCTTGTTTCCTTCATGGCATTTTTACTCTCTGAGGCATTTGCATTTACTTCTGACTCCTTTCTGCCAGGGTGTAGGACCCAGGAGATCACAGCCTTTTTCCTTTCTTTGTTCACCAAGTTATCTCCAGCATCTAGAACTGGGCCTGGTACAAAGTAGGAACGCCATAAATATTTACTGACTGACTAATGGACTGAATAAATGAATATTTAAAGCTGTAACTGCCTCTGTCAGCTCTGGATAGAGATGTGGCCAGATTCCTTTGAGCCTTTTAACAATAGACAGGTTGACATATTTTGACATGAGATGTCACTCAAGGTTCTTCAAACAAGATCTTTTTCTCTAATATAAATTATTCTGAATATTATACAGTATCTTCAAAACATAAAACTTTGCTTATAAAAGAAAATATATTTAAAAGACAGTTTCCCAAACAGCAGATCTACTTAAATAAAATATGCCAAACAATGGTCCTTTTATAAATAGGTTTCCATAGAAGCTATTGCACATAGCACAAAACAAAAAGCCACCTGCTTTTACCTAAAAATATTTTTGGAGTTTTAATTTTAAGTGGGAATTTTAGAGTGCCACATTCTCAGGCACCATTGGGGTTTAACAAGATGACTCTACACTTGGCAAAGATCATGAGATTCCATACCCTGGCTATCATGGTTATAAAATCAGATTTCCCAAAATAGAATTTCTTTAGGAAAGTGTAGTGGGGTGAGAGCTCCTGAGGATGTCTTCCCACAAAATCGAGAATGTGGGAAGAGCTAAAGCCACGAACCAGAAGGGGGACATTATCATTTTCCAAACTGTGCTCAAAAGGCAGCTCGAGTCACTCAGCTAGAACAACAAGCAACAAAAGCTGGGTGGGTGTGGGAGAGGGTGGCATCCTGTCAAAATAAATCTGGTCATGTAGATATTAAATTACTTAAACAGAATTCTCGACTGCAGGATTTCCATGCATTTAGAGATTTTCCTGGGCAGGAGGTGAGCTATCATAGCTACTCTTTTGATCTTAATACTTCTCAAGAAACAGCTACTAGTAGGGGTTGTGGTGTTAGTGGTAGTTGTATGATTCTTTGATGATAAACTTGGCTTTGATATACTAGAGCATCAGGGCTGAGTAGTGGGTTGTGGAAGTGACAAAACATGAGTTAATATGCACAGAGGAGAGAAGGTAAATAGCAAAGACAGAGCTTTGATGATCTGGTACTTTGAAGGGCATGGGCTATAATAGTTGATGTAGAAAGGTGGAAAATGTTGGGTT
Source organism: Pedetes capensis (assembly GCA_007922755.1). NCBI lineage: Eukaryota > Metazoa > Chordata > Mammalia > Rodentia > Pedetidae > Pedetes > Pedetes capensis. The sequence continues at coordinate 23,491 of VMDO01000250.1, read as the reverse complement.
TGGGGCAGATTTCATGTTATTTAAGCCAATCCACCTGGCAGAGGCTCTTAAGCCTTCCTCTGCTCCAACTCCAACACAAGCATTTCTTTATCTAAAGTCTGGAGTCTTTTTTAAAAATTATTATTCTAGTTGGTCTAAAGCCTATTATTGCTTTTGTTTTGACTAGCATAAATTTAGGTAGAAAAGATCCTTTCTCTTTCATGCAGTTCTCGAACCAAAATTTTCAGAAAGGCAGATTAAATACCACCTTGGTAGTAAAAAAACAAAAACAAAAAAAAAGTAAGTTACAATATCTATGCACTGTATCTTGTATTGGTTTTCATAACACTGAAGGATTTCCTGAAAGTTCTTTTGAATGGTCCATGTTCTCTGGGGTATTAGTTGAAGTAGTGATGGGCTGGAAATACACCAATGGAGAAGCCACTAAAGTTCTGGAGGGAGGTGTTGTGGGCGAAGTGACTGCTGCTCTCTGGGGGAAAGACCACAGTGATACTGGTCCATCTGACAGGCCCTCTTTAAAGTGCCTACAAAACCACAGGTGTAATGCAGATCTCATGGCCTCACAATAAACTATGGGGAAAAATGGGACCACCATATAAGTTTCCTAAGAGCATATCAAAAAACATGTCATTACAAAAAAGGAAGAAATAATAAATGATTGGGGCAGAGTGCAATCAGGAAGACTTCAAGGGCCTTGAAGGATAGAATCTATCCACTTGAAGTCAAAGTAAGGTATAAGGAAGACGCATTGGTCAGCAGTTCCTGTGTCAGGGCACTACATGGGGTACACTGATCAAGACAGATAAGGACAGATGGGGCAGCAGGGTATAGAAGAGTTTTACATGCTGTGGTTCTATTGGGAGAGTTCCCAGGTTCCCATTCTTCATTTGATTGCAGAGGATGACAACCACAGTTGAAGATTTCTTTGATCTTATGGATTTCAGAATCAGTCAAATACTTGTCTGAACTCTTCTATGTGACTTCAAACAAATTATGTAACTTCTTGATCCTCCATTTCTCCAACTACAGAGCACAATTCTTTTTAGACTCATTGCAGAGAGTATATAAAATTGGTGGTAAGAAGGAGTCTTAGCCCATTTGTGCTGCTAAAACAGAATATCTGAGAAGGGATAATTAATGAACAGAAATTTATTTCTTGCAATTCTGGAAACTGGAAAGTCCAAGATCACAGTGCATGCAATTGGTTTGGTGATGGCTTTTTGTTGCATCTTCACATGGCAGAAGAGAAAAGTATCCCAAAGCTTCATGAAGCCTCTTTTCAAAAAGGCTTAATCCCATTAACAAGGGAAAAGTCCTCCTGGTGGAGTCACTTTCTAAAGTTCCCACCATTTAATACCATCACTACCAACAATTGCATTTTAGAGAGGACATAGTCAAACTCTCTCTCTCTCTCTCTGTCTCTCTCTCTCTCTCTCTCTCTGCACTCTTCAAAGTTCAACCTTGAAACAGTAAAACAGAGAGAAGATAGCAGCATGAAGCAGTCAGTGCAGTGCACAAAGGTTGTGTTGAAGACTTCGGGTGGCCTTGTTCCTCCAGTTTGACACAGTCTCCACCACTCCCTATTGTTTGACATCCTACCTACTGTGCTCATTATTGGTTACCAGCCAGACTTTGTAGGCATTTGAGAGTGTGGCCTTATTCCTTAGGCTTATCAATGCCCCCCAGTGTCAGATGGAATTTGTAAAATAGGATTTAATCGGCACTGAATAAACTCCACTCTAAAAATCCCTTACACAATAGCCCCTCTCATGAGTAACAACAGTCTGCTTTTGGTCTGATTTGTAACAGAATCCTAGTCATGCAGCCCAGTGCCCCAGAAAGAGCACAGCAGTGGGGACCCCCATGTTGCCTACCAAGCTGCACCTTCTCCCCACAACTGCGTTTCAACAGTTATCTGACTTCCACTCTTTCTTTAGATATTTTATTTCTGCCATTGGCCCTGGAATGGCCCACCCTATCTGCCTCCACCTGGGCCAGCTCCTGGCTTTCAGCCATCCTGGCTCAGTCCTGCTTGGTCTTCCTGTATTTAGTACCTGGCCTGGAGGTCACTGGGATGTCTGCCAGCCAATGGAGCCCGATCTCCTGCTTGAGCACCAAAAAAAAAAAAAAAATACAGTGGAGAGGACAGGTGTTCAGCCTCTCTCTAATAGCTTCTCTTGCCTTTTAGTTCTGCATAGGGAAGAAAGGCTGCTACACTCTGTCCTACATGGGGCTGCTTTGGTTCCAAAGGAAACATTGCAGAAAAGACAGTTTTTCTATTTCCTTTCTTCCTAATTAAGTGTCCTTTTGCCAATAGTAAAGCTATGGAAACTGAATGACTAATCAAAGCCAGGTTGTTTCTAAAGTGGGGTAGAAGCTCTGGCTCTTTCATGTATTTTATTTTCACCTAATTAGACTTTTAAAAAGTAAGCTGGAAGGAAGGAAAGAAGGGAATGGCAGGAGAAGCAGATGGTCAACCCTGTCCTTGGCCCCAAACTCTTCCTTTGTGACCCCCTGGTTCACTATGAGTCAACACGACTTGACAGCACCTAACAACAACCACAATGCACCCAGTTATAGACAAAGGTCAGGTGCAAGACTGAGGTCCATCCCCCTCCCCACCCTTTCTACTCACCCTCTTCCTCACCCTTTGGGGTGCAGTGCCAGCGGCCAGACTTGGGCCTGGGGATGCCTCATGCATAGAAGTCCCTTTGGCTCTGGAGAGCTGGTGAGGTCAAGCAAGGTCTAAGAAAGAGAGGCAGGAACTGGACGCCTGGATTTAAAGCAGCCCTAGGCCTTAATGGGGGGAGGGAGGCATACCTCACTATTTCTGTCCTGTACAGCTATGCTTGCAAGGGCAGAGAAGTAGAATAGCAGTGGGGGTGGATTTGAGGCTGACTCTAAATTAGGAATAAAAGTGAGAATTTTTTTCTATGTCCCCTATTTTGGACTTTCCAGGTACCTAAGAGGGAAAAAGGGGAATGGGAGGGATGAAATCCTAACTTTAAGAAATCCTAATGATTCTGGTTCCTGGATGTGTTGATTGACTAATGGGCTGATCCTCTGGTGACCCGTTCAGTAACTAAAAGACAACCCAGGAGGCTTTATCTGCAGTCTTCTTGTAAAATTGCTTTAATCATGAGCTGTTATAAAGCCTATAATACTCACTGGATATCCCTGAGTGGATAGAAATGGCCTTATTTAAAGAAGTGAAGACAAAGGAAAAGAAACCTTTTCTCTTTTGATTTGCGAGCCCTGGGTTGCTGGAATGCTTCTCTTCAAAGATTATTCTCCCCATTTCATGCCCATCACTTTATTTTCTGATACCTGCTTAGAAATAACCTTGTCTTTCTGGCACTTAGTTATTCCACATAAATCCTTTTGCCATTTCTAAGAAATCACAGAACTCTGCTCTGACAGCCTTCTTCGAGAGCCTGGGCTCCACCAGCACAGCCCAGCACTGCCACCTAGTCCGGCTTAGCGTGAAAAAAATTAATGAGCTTTCTCCTGTGGAGGAGTCAGGTGGAATTTCTAAAATGGGATCTAATTGGGACTGAATAAACTCTGCTTTAAAATTGCTCACACATCAGCCTCTGCTCATGGGTGACAACAGTCTGCATTTGCTCTGATTTGTAACAGAATCCCAGTCATGCAACCCAACACTGCAAAGAGAGGGCAGCAATGGGGACCTCTACATTCTCGATTTTGGAGCTGTGCACTGCCCGGGGAAAAGCTCCGAGATGAGAACCCTCTCCTAACGAAGGAAACCAAAACTACAGGAGCTCAGGCAGAACTTCTGGGCAGAAGTAAAAGCTTTCATTTCATGATGAGCTGTTCTGGGAACTACAATTTGAAATTGATGGAGGAAGAAGAATTGGCCCCCTGATCAGTGAAGATATTCGAGAATTTAGCAGGGAGGCTTGTCTCTGCCCCAGAGATTCACCTGTATAGGAGCTATGCAGAAACCACACATTCTGTAGCTCCTGGGAGAGGGAGGGAGAGGTTTGCTCTTTCATACAAGGCTGAGGAATGAGCAGGTGGGTCATGACTAGCCCCTGGAGGGTCACTTGTATATGGATCCCCGAAGCAGGGGATGAATGGAGAGGGGAAAGTTGACTAGAGTTCTTGAATGGCAGGATCTTTCTCCCTCCATTCATGGAAATGGAGGGCTTGCCCATGATCTGGTAGGCGAGTAGATTTGATCTCATACACTAAGCCAGCCCATTGGAGTGGCTGCCTGGAAAACCGCCTTGAAAAGTTTCAGTTCTCTGTCTAGGCTCTGGAGTGTAAAATGAACTGCTATTCATTAGTAATTATCTAGCATGATCTGATTGGAGAAGTTTACCTCCATCCTGCAGGTGGTGATATAGGAAATTTTAGGGTGGTAGCCAATAAGCTACTTGTCTCTAGAGACAGGCATAATAACACAATCCATAAGATGCCTCATGATGTGGTCCTAGTAGCTTCTCCAGCACTGTGTTCCACCCAAGCCCCATCTCCCACTTAACACACTGGTTGTGATTCCCTGTACACAGTCTTAGACAGAAGGCAAATCCATGGCACAGACCCTTGGAGCTCTGCCCCTGCAGGGATTAGGATAGAAGTCTCAGCAACACACTGTAGATGCCCGATGCTCCCATGGTTGGAGCTACAGACCCCAAAGGGAGAAGCAGCAGCAAGGGCAGCCAATGGTCAGAACCTGGGGGCAGCAATACACCATGAGCCATGTTCAGCCAGGGCCCTGCCAAGCCCACAGATCAGAAAGAACATCCAGAGAGAAAGGTTGTTGGCCAATGATGAGGGCAAGCCCTGTCATGTAAGAAAAGCCATCTGTCAGGAAGAGAATGAGCCAGACTAAAGTTTCCTCAGTAAAAGAAGAAATCAGCTGTTTCCTTGAGCAGCATCTTCCTAGGGATATGGGATACACTGACATAGTACAGAGGAGGGGTCAAGGCTTGGTCCTCAATCCCACTCATCACTGTGTGTAGCCAAGAAAAAATAGATGTTATGTGAGGCTCTGCAGTCCACATATAAGCTGTGTGAACCACAAGCCTGTCATTTGAGTTTCAGTCTCCCTGTCTATTAAATTGGAACAATAAAACCAATGGCACAGAGTAGTTAACCATTTGCTTGTTCATTCATTCAACATTTATTTACAACATGCTTTCTATGTGCCAATGACTGAGGTAGTTGCTGGATGAATAAGACATAGTCTCTACCTTCCAGGGTCTCAGTGTCTAGGAATATAGACAAAAATGCTATCTGAGTGCTTCTTGGAAGCAAATATGGCTAGGCTGCATCTTACGTATTTTGGACACGTTGTCAAGAGGGACCAATTCCTGAAGAATGACATTATGTTTGGGAGAGTGGCAGGTCAATGAAAAATGGAAAACCCTCAACTAGATGGCTTGACACGGAGGCTGCAACAATGAGCTTAGACATAAAAAAGATTGTGTGCCTGGCACAGTGTCAGGGAGTATTTCATTCTATTGTACATAAGGTCACTATAAGTTGGATTCAACTCGATGGCACCTAACAACAACAACAAGACACAAAAACAAGGTCATACAACAAAGAAGAAATGTTTTGTCTGTTTTTCCTAATTTATGTGTATACTTTCTAATACTTGATTCTACATGGATGATGATTGAAAAGGAGAGTAACACAGAGCCTAGAACAAAATGAGAAATAGTGGATGAGTCTATATCTGACAAGAGTAACTTGAGAGAGGCATGGGAGTCAGTGGGAAGGGAAAAGAAAGGAGACTTTTGCCCAAGATGTCTTAGTGTAAAGGCTTTTGGAGCCTGACCCGTCCATGAGCCCTCAACCACACCTGGAGTTGGCTTGTGAGCAATCTCCTTGGAGCTAGCTCCGTGGCTCACTCATAAAAGGAGCAGCACAGGACTGGCCCCACCACCCCCAAATTTGCCAGTCTACATCTGCTTTTCTCTTTCCTTTCCTGTGACAATGTTATCCAGGTAGACTCCTGCTAGGTGTATGCCCAGGTATGATACCTTACATAGTAACTGAGCTGAAACTACAAATGGTAGATACCTCTCCGAACCACAGATCTGTTACCATCATTATTGACCCAAGACACAAGATAATCAACTGACAAGGAAATAGCAAGCCAAGTATTCAAACGAACAATGCAGAAATTCAGACACGACAAATAAATCAACCTTTTTGCTAACAGAAAGAACAATACTTATTGTCTCTAACGCCTCCTAAATACACATGAAACAACTTTGCCAATACACGGATAATCAAATTTTTCTGAATAATCCAATCCAGTATCTTTCTGCTGCTGCTTCATGCTAATTTGTTCTGACACGGCTTTTCAATAATGAAAATCTGTTCTTGCAGAATCCATTTCATTGAGATTTTCCATATTAAAGTGGAGATGGAAGTGTCATGGAGAATTAGATTATGTATCATCATTCAGGATCTTGGTAATCCTGGGGAGGGGTCTTTGCCTCCCAGTGGGTGACCAGATGGCATTAATTTGAGAACAGTGAGTGTACCTTTCTTAGTAGACCAAGTGATTATTTTTATTGTGTTGTTTCTATCTAATTGAAGCCCCTTGCCTACACAGACTAAATTTGCTCCTTTCCTCATGAAATTTGTTAATTTTCAAAGCATTTTCAGCCCTAATCATTACCATCAGGGTGAAAAACTAATGTAAATAAAGGCCTCAGGGACAAGAATATGTGTTAGTGTCTTGTTTCGGAGAAATGCTTTTCTAGGCACACCAAATCTTTTAGTACCAGGAAAAAAAAAAAAAAAAAAGAATGGATTGGTAAACACACATTTACAGAGGGTCTACTGGGCATGAGTCCCCTGCTGGGACTGGGGGTGCTGCAGTTAGTAAAGTACAATTCTCTGTCCGGAAAAGCTAAGGTCTACTGTGGGGGTCTCAAATTAATTATGCATATAATTATGCATAAGAATGAGCTGAGGGATATGGTTAGCAGTGTGTGTTTCTGAGGTTCCCCTCTCATACATTCTGAATCAGTTAATACTCAATAGATGTTAGTTGCTAAAGAAAAATGTCTGTGGTGCATTTTTCACAAATTCCCTGTTAGTAGTATTGGGCTGGCATCAGCGGTCTTTCCTGGGAATATCTTAAATATAGGATAGGTACTCTTTCCAAAAGTTATGCAAACAATGTTTAATTCATATCAAACAATATTAGTTTGGGTATTGCTACACAGAATGGGCATTTCAATGGCCCTGAAGTTACTGATCTTATTAATTTTATCTATAGTAACATTAGTTTTCACTGATTCTACAGAACCACTTCCTAAAATTTCACACAAGGTTATGCTAATTTACTTCTGGGATCTATTTCTAAACAATAAAATAACAAAAACAACAATGATGATGACTACAAGACATATCTCCTGACAACCTGATGACTTGCTAGTAACCACTTTGCACTTTGTCTCATTAAATTCTCACAGCCACCCGATGTGGTATCTAGTGCTACTACCTTCATCTTGTAGAGTAGATGTGGCCTTGTAGTGTAGAGAGGATGAAGCCACCTTGCCCCCATGGAGAGCCACCCTGTCCTACAATACAGCCAACACCATGAAGAGCAGAGAGAGGGGAATGAAAACCTGCTGACCACACTGGGAGCTCCACATCCACACATTCCACAAACCCAGGATTTCCTAGGTGCTTCATACAGTCATTTCCTCTTTTCTCCTCTATTTGAAGTTGAGTATTTGTCACTTGCTGTCAAAAGCAAACATTCAAACGGATACACGGGCTCCACTCCTTCTTGCCTCCTTTGCCAAGTATTACCAGTGAGTTTTGCAGTTTAGGGGACCTCTCTCCCCTACTACCTGCACAGGCCAACTCATATGCTGCTTCTTCACATGCTGTTAGTAAACTCCCTTGCTTATTACAGCATTGGGAGAAATAAATATAGTAAAGCAGCTAGAGAGGCAGATAAGCAATGTGTGGAGAAGTACACGAGCTGCACAGTTAGATGAATCTGGACCACCTATTTTTCTGTACCTAAAACAGAAATTAAATTACCCACCTCACAAACTGGGAAGAGAATTGCGTGAGATAATATATGAGAAAATGCTGATCACAGGGCTTAAAAATAGTTAAGTGCTCAATTTAAATTTGTCTCCCTCCCTTCCCCTTGATTAAGATTCATGGGAGAGAAGACGGAAATTGGAGGATTCAGGTTAAACAGCTTATTCTGTTTTCTCATTTCAATCATTTATTCATCATGCCATGGCCACAAATTTGAACAAAGCTCTTGAGGAGCTCAGATCTATATGCCTCTGCGAGAATCAGAGGTGGTGAGAAGAGGAGCAAGGAGAGTCACGAGTCAGTGTCCGTGGGCGTGGATGTGATGAGGAACCACCCAGAGATGGCTCTGAGCATTGCCAAGCTGTGCTGAGGGCCCTGCGAAAGCTGGAATGTGTCGGATGGGGCACCATGTGGCCTGGTTGTGTGACTTTTCTCCAGGAAGGTTTAGCAATTGGTGGCCAGTGGCAGGGAAGCTGGTTGGCAAGGTGGGCACAGGGGACACACAGGAGTGGGGGACATAGGGATTATTAGCAGACTACGGAGTGAGGGCTATTGTTGCAGCAGCAGGTGCACGGCTATGGGTAGAGCTAAAATGTCATCCTTACTATCCCATTCTCTGCAAGAGCTTCACAGGGTATCACAAACTGGGAATCTGCTGGACTGCTGGGGCCATGGGTGTCTAGGCATTCTGGCTTCTCTGTGCTGGGCCAGAAAGACAGTTATAGTTTTCGTTGCTCACAAAGATGATAACCTGATCGCAGACAAAGCTTGAGATTTTTCTCTGCCATAAAAGGTACTGGTGCTGCTTAAACAGTACTGGACTCAGGACATGGGGGTGGGGGGGTGGGGGGGTGGAAGGTTGCTCTTTGGTGTGTTCCCATAAGCACCAACCCGTGCCCAGCAGGGGGCAGGAAAGAGCTAGCAAGCCCACAGTGCCCTCTCCTAGTCACCAGCCAAAAGGACTGCAACCTGACTTTCTGCAAAGAGTAGAAAGAGTGGGTTTCTGCTGAAAAGGCATTGATTCTGACTTTGATAATTATTTGAAGGTTGAAGAAGGGGACCTACTGCTAGATACCTAGGAAACAAATATGACGGAGACCAGGCATGCATCTGAGGTGGCAGAATTCCATACCCTCCTACAGGCTGTAGGGACCCCATGGCATGAGTAACTCATGGCAGCTTCTCACTCACAATTCCAACAATCACACACACACAGAGGGAAGAGCAGCTCGCCGGGACCTGCAGGCAAACTGAGCAGCGGGAAGGAGTTCTCTTGAAACATGAGAGAGAGGCAGAATTCTCCAGCTCAGCTCTGTAGATGCTGGGAGGGCTCTGGTTGCTTGAGGCACCCTTTCACCTACTTCTTTTTATTGCTCTATGAGAGATGTTATGGAGGAATCTATGAAGCATTTGGAGTTAGACAGGACAGGATTCAGACTGGGCTCATTCTTCCTAGCTATGCCAGTTTGCCAGCATTCTGAAACAGGCTCTCTGACCTTTACTTTCCTCCACTGAAAAGTGGGGACAATAAAACAGTTTTGGAATTCTTGGAAAAATTAAGCATGGCCCCATAGTAGGCTCATAGTGAGCACCAACTCTCTCCCTCTCTTTTGGTTTCCTGAACTCCAACTCCTTTAAGAAGAAAAGCAGCAATAACTCCTATAAGGCAGGCACAGACAAGAACAGTGTTAATCAACACGGTAAACAGAAGGAAGGGATTGATTTGTTCTCCTCCTCACGCAAAGCTGAGCACGCGACAGGTTATGGTTTTGAATATTAATGCATTTGAAGTGAGAAGAACCACTTAGAACAGAAACTGTCTTGCTTGCAAAGATTTATTCCCCATGTAGTTTTTCATGGCTCATAAAAGGTGATGGATGAACGTAATTTTTAGTTTAATTTCTTGCCATGCAGTTCAGTAATTTTTGAGACAAACTCAAATTACTAAGGATCTGGAACCATTCAAAGCAATGAGGAGTCATGTACATCTGGTTGTATACAGCACACACAGCATGTTTAATTTTTCAAGCCAGCCAAAGAAGAGGTGTTTAGAAATCCCAGCACACAGGTAAGCCATGTAATCCTTAAAGTTCACTTCTGCTACCTGCAAACATAAACCTAATCTCCCCTTAAGAAAAAAATCACTTTTTTTTGGTAGGGGGAAGGGCACAGACATGAATAATCAGGAGGAGCATACAGATATTATTTTCCTAGGTACTTTGTATCTTTTTATCAAAATAGGTATTTGAATTTTTCTAAGAATGGAAAAGTAGACCTTGAGATGATGGGGAAAATTTTGAGTTTTAAAATTTATTTTGTTTTGATTTTTCTTGCAGGTTTTAATACGGTTATAAGATAATTGAAAGCCTGGGTCTTCGATGACATTGTTGTTATTGTTAGGTGCTATCAAGTCAGGTCTGACTCATAGCGACCCTATGTACAACAGAACAAACCACTCCCTGACCCTGTGCCATGCCCGGCACTATGTCAGTGCTTCTCTGCCATTCATAGGGTTTTCAATAACTGATTGCTTCAGGAGTGGGCTGTCATGGCTTTCTCCAATTTTTGTAGTGCTAGGGATCCAACCTAGGGCCTTAGAGAATGCAGAGTGGAACGCTACCAACTAAGGTAAACCCCACTCCCTTTGATGACATTAGCAATAAGGTATAGTGGGGGAAAAAACAGAGTTTTAGAGATAATCAGAGCCCAGAGTATACAAGACCAGTGACCATGATGCAAACTGGAGCCAGAAATGGAAGACAGATTGTTAAAAACTGGAGCCAGGTGTGACGGTACACACCTATAATCCCACTGATTAGGGAGGCTGAGGCAGGAGGATTGGTTGGCCTGAGCAACATAGTGAGACCCTGTCTCAAAAAAAACAACAAAAGACTGGGGAAGAGCAAAAGGGTAAAGCCTTACAGATCAGTTTTCTCTGCAAGTAGCAAACAAATAGATAAATAGTGAAATAAATAAAAACAAGACTCTGATTAAGTACTGACCAAAGGCAATTAACACTATGACAAAGGTTAATCATTTAAAGATTTACATTTTTTAAAATTTTCTTTTTCCAAATTTTTCTTTGAACATAAAACTGCTCTGAAAAAATAAAACCTATTTTTTAAAAATATCTTGTTCGATGTTGTATCTTGCCTTAAATGTGTTCCTATTTATTAAACAGTGTTAGGTTAAATAAAATATGCTGCTATCCTAATGAAGATCTTTTCATTCTTATAATCTTGCTGAAAACAAAGAGAAAAAGATAAATGTTCAAACAACCACAGGCTTTGTTCTCTATCACTGACAATAACCTGAACAGAATTCTTCTATATCAGCAACTTAACCGCAGTGACATTGTACACAGCCAGAATTACAATTTCAGTCTGAATGGCAGTATCATATTTGCAGCATGCCAGACACAGCCAAAATGTTGGAAATGGGGGGAATTTCTATACTGGTAACATTCTGTTCCTATGTCTAGAACAATTTTCAGAAGTCAGATAATTATACTTACAAGGAAAATTTAAAAAGACATAGAAGGAATACAAGAGAAACTATTGTGGCATTGGGGCTGGGGCTTAGCTCAGTTGGTATAGTGCTGCTCTGAGCCCCTCGGTTTAAACCCCAGCACTGCAAAAATGGGAGAAAGACATGGTAATCCACTCCCGAAGCAATCTCGAAAGACAATTGACCATTGAAAACCCTGTGAGGGTCACTGTGGATCAGACCCAACTAGATGGCACCTAACAATAACAACAACATTGTGGCAGTCTGAAGAATCTGTGTATCTTAAATGTGGTACTTTTGGCATGTTAGATGCCCTGTAAAACTTTCATTGATAGGAAAAACAACCACAGTCTAAAAACTTGCCAAAGAGTAATATAAGTAGAGAGTATGACATCAAATCAGATGAACCACCATCTTACCAATCTCCTTTTACTTATTCATCATTTGCATACCACTGGTTTAGGAAAAGGATTTGAAGTGGCTTTTAATGAAGGAATCAAAGACATTATCGTTCTAAAAAACAGAGCCAAAAAGGCCATATCACAAAAGGAAAGGTATTTGGACCTCCTGGGGACTTGATTCTCTCAGGTGTGCACTCACACTGAGTAGCAGAACCACCTAAAACAGGACGTCAACACCTTCATGCTGTCCAGGGTCTTTGCCCCGGAGTCCCAGCCCCTGACTTGCTTCCCACTGTCCAGGCTTCTGAACTCTACTCTCTAAGTTTACATAGTATCATTTATCTCACTTCAGGCCCTTCTCTTTGACACCATCCCCTCGGTATTGACCTTCATTTTCTCCCTCAGATTATCCCTCTGCCTTATTATGCAGGAAAAAATTGATCCAAGATCTAGGAGAGAGATTTAATACAAATTGCTACTGACATGGTATACCAATTTAAACATTTATTGACTCTAACAAACTACGGTCAGCCATGCCAATGCTGCACACTCATTTAAACCGTCCCCTATTGTCTGCATGCTTGAGCAGCTCCCTCTTCTTCAAAATCAGTGGCACCACACTGGCTTTAGCCTCATAAAGTGCTCTTTCCTCAGCAGTATCCAGTTTTTGCCCATCTTTTCCTATCTTCCTGTTTTGGTCTCTAGGAGTAGCTGATCTGCTTGTCTTCAGAGAATGAATGCAAGCTCCCTACAGGCTCTAGATGTGTGGCTTTCAATTGTTTTCTTTACCCAGAATGCACAGTAAAATATACATTTATACATTCTTGATTACAACTCAGTCCCCCCACACACATGTGCATGCATGCACACACACAAACACACACACACACACACACACACACACACATACAGAAACAAAAGTTTCATTATAAAAACAAACAACTGTACTACATGGAATGTATGCTGATGTTTTCTAATCCATTGTATTTTATTTTTTAAAACTTTGGTCAAGATGTTCTAAACCAATTTCACTAAACCAATTTCACAATCCACTAAAGTCATGTGGCCCACAGTTTCATAATCTTTGATCTTGTGTGATACACAGTTCTGATCTTATTTCACTGGGTGCCAAGCCTTTGCCTCCTTCATTTTCTAGCTTTAGATTGCAGTTATCGTTGAGTGATTCTCAAGATGCTGCTGGATTTTGCTTGTTATGTGACCACTGGTTTCAGGGCCATCCTCAGTAAAATAAACAAAAGTGTATACACAAACACACACTTCCTTTTCCTCTACTCTTGTTCCCATAGTATTTCTGATGTCTCTTTCCCAGTTGTAAAATGACCCACACTGTCCTGGCTGCAATCAGGTGCAATCTTCACTGCCTTCAGCCACTTGGGTTGTCTACGTTCTCTACATAGTCTATCACAGACCCCATGCCTGTTGCTGCCCTGCTCCTCGACCCAGACCTAAGAGGAGAGACCTGCCCAAACCATGACAGCAGAGAATGTTTCTTCTCTGGGACACAGCTCTGAACTCCCTGGCAGTCAAGACAAAGAGAAAAAAAGAGAACAATAGCCTGTGACAGAATTATCATGAACTGATAAAAGGAAATGTATTTCATCAGGAGAAATAAAATTTTTCCTAGAAGTAAACACAGGAATTTATTGTGTGGTATTCTTATATCTTTGGTATACAATGAAATGCATAAAAGCTGCTGGATCTTAATCTCTATATAAAGAATTCTACAGTGTATGTCTTGGTTTTGTCATTATTTATGCAGTTAATTTTTCTAAGTTTATTTTAAAAGTGTTCCAGAATTATTCCTACACTCCCCCAAAGAGCATTTCTTTAACTAATTGGCAGAACTGGGTTCTGATAGCCCCTAAGCAACCTTGAAAGAAATTCTACACTTGCTATTTACACTTCCTTGCTACACATGCACTCTTTGACTCGCTGAACTACAATCTGATTATCTTTACCCCCTGAGAATTCACTCCAGTATCCCTCAACTGAAACACTTTTCTAGGTGATTCCATCAGGCAAAATAGTCTAAGTTATGCAATTGTAACAAATGGCCCTAAAATTGGCTTAAAACAAAGTTAATATCATACTTATGCTAAAGTGTCCATCCCACATTAGCTAGGCAGCGAGGGGGCTCCATCCTATGTCACCAGCATGTAGTGACCAGGCCTGCAAAGCCTCCACATCTGGACTGTCACTAGTTACTGTGATGGGGGAAAGAGGATTAGAAAACTGAGCATCAGCTCTCTTTTTTTGCAGTAATTGGGGGTGGAACCCAGGGCCTTGCACATACTTTGCAAGTGCTCTACCCACTAGGCTGCACCCCCAGCTATTTTTAATTTTTTTTTTTTTTGTCTTGAAATAAGGTCTTGCTAAGATACTCAGGCTGCCTCTGGCCTTCAACTTGCCATCCTCCCATGACTGCCTCCAGAGTCACTGAGATTAAAGGCGTGTGCCACTGCACCTGGCTGAGCACCACCTCTTAAAGTCTTCAACCTCACAGAAACATGTTACTTCTGCACATATTCCACTCACTAAAGACAAGCCACATGGCCCTATCTAGCATTAAAGGAATGAAGAACATACCATTAAATCCTGTGCCCACAAAAGAGACAGAAATTCTGTGAATAGCCCTCTTGCCCAATAAAAGGTATGTGTCTCCTTTGTTTCCCTTCAGCATTTACTGCCAACCATATGTGTGTGTGTGTGTATATATACATATATATATATATATATATATTTTTTTTTTTTTTTTTTTTTTTTTTTTTTTTTTTTTTTTTTTTTTTTTTTTTTTTTTTTTTTTTAGTCTCGCCTCTTTTGGGGCACTGATCACCTCTTCACAGGCTCTTTCTATTACCCTTCCTTCATCTCTCAAAATGTATTTGTCCTCCCTCTTCTGACCTAAAAATTTATCTAAAATGTACCACAACGGGGCCTAGAAGGAGCCAATTTCGAACTTAGTTCTTCAGTACTACAAAGAATGGTCATCTCAGAAAATTAGTGCAAAAGTAAATACGTATGGATCTACCAAGAAATTTTTTACTCCAAGAACTTTCTTTTTCAGTAGGCAACATCTACAGCTAACTTTCCAGAGGTGCTGAAATTTAGCTCAGTTGGTAGAGCACCCCTCTGCAGTCTCTGAGGTCCCGGGTTTGATTCCCAGCACCGCAAAAATGGGAAGACATGGTAATCCACTCTCAAGGCAATCCTGAAACAGTCCGCCATTGAAAACCCTATGAGACTATGAGTTGCATATGACTACTTTAAAGAATCTCACAGAAAGTCTCCTATATATAAGAATCTATATACTAGGATATTTATTGTCTCATTGTTTATAAATCTAAAAACCTGGCAGGAACCTCAATGTGAAGCAGTAAGGGATATTTTTGATTCAATATATCCACGTTAGGAACTATTATATGTTGTTGTTAAATGCCATCCAGTCAGGTCTGACTCATAGCACTCCCTGACACTGTGCCATGCCTGGTACTATATCAGTGCTTCTCTGCTATTCATAGCGTTTTCAATGGCTGATTGTTTCAGGATCATTTTGGGGAGTGGGCTGCAAGGTTCTCCCATTTCTTTTGCAGGGCTGGGGATTGAACCCAGGGCCTCAGAGAGTGCAGAGCAGCACTCTACCAACTGGGCTAAACCCCAGCTCGAACTATTATATAGCTATTAAAAATACTGAAACAGATCTATCTCTATTGTCTGTGATACACTGTTAAATGAGAAAAACAATTTGCAGAGTCCTATTTATGGTTGTTGTATATCTAGTTCCTCCCAGTTGGACATGATGATGATCACAGTCTTAACCATCTTGATATAAAACACCTAGAATGACCTCTGGGCTAGGGCTTAGCTCAGTTGGTAGAGTGCTTGCTCTGTGTGCTCTGAGGCCCTGGGTTCAATCTCCAGTACCACAAAAATGGGAAAAGGATCTGGCAACCCACCTGTGAAACAATCAGCCAATGAACCCTACAAATAGCAGAGAAGCACTGACATAGTGCCGGGCATGGCACAGTGTCATGGAGTGTTTTGTTCTGTTGTACATAGGGTCACAATGAATCAGACCCAAGTCACCAGCACCTAATAACAACAGAACGACCTCAGAGGGCCTTGGGCCTGCAGCCATGACAACAAAATAATTAGACTTACTGTAATGACAATGGAGCTATCAATGTTACCTTATAGCCAGGCTCTGCAGTAGCATGCACACCTGCAATCTCAGCAATTTGGGAGCCTGAGGCAGGAGGATCATGAGTTCCAGGCCAGAGGCAGCCTAGGTAACTTCCTGAGACCCTGTCTCAAAATAAAAAATAAAAATTAAAAAAAAAATGGGGCAAAGGGTATAGCTCAGGGGCAGAGCACTTGCCTCGTACCCTTGAGGCCTGGATTCAACCCCCAACTACTGCAAAAAAAAAAAAAAAAAAAAAAAAAAAAAAAAAAATTCCCTCTTGGAGGGAAGGGAGAAGGAGATTCAGAAGACCCCCACAAGACCCTCCCTTGAGATATCAATCACTATCTCCTTCTGCCCCAGCTACATATGATGCTAGGTTATATAAAAGTTGCAGGCTTAGGCCAGGCGTGGTGGCACATGCCTGTCATCCCAGCGGTTGGGGAGGCGGAGGCGGGAGGATCTCAAGTTCGAGACCAGAGGCACTCTGCATAACTTAGTGAGACCCTGTCTCAAAAAGTAAAAAAATGGGCTGGGGTGCAGCTCAGTGGTCTAGCACTTGCAGAGCATGCAGGCATGAGGCCCTGGGTTCAACCCCTAGTACCGCAAAAAAAAAAAAAAAAAAAAAAAAAAAACAGTTGCAGGCCTGGCTGAGGGTGGGATTTGATGGCAAAGCAGCTTCTTGTGGGAGTTCTTCATGGGAACCTTTCAGAAAGGATTCTTCTCATTGGTGGAACTGTATTTAAAGGCTGTCCATAAGTCACCCACACCCCATAAGCAACCCCAATGAACTTATGGTTCACAAACCTTGCATGACCTGTCCTTTGGTCTGTCTGTGTCCCTTTGGCTTTCATGCAATAATAGATTCCATTTCTATGAAAATAAACACTAATACCAATGGAAAAAACTCTCAATATGTGTGTTTAGCTTGAGCATAAAGGAAATTGTGGAAACATATATGGTAGATTAATGTTGAGGCTCTCAGGAGAATTCAAATGGAGTAGTAGGAAGAGATTTTTACACTCCTAAAAATATGTGTTAGGATGATTTCATTGACTATAATTATTAATAGTATTGTCACTGGTGGTGAAAGGCCCTGCCACCACACATTGACGCCTGGCCTGAGGAGTTCCCTTTCTTGAGACCTCCACTGAGGTGATGTCTGGTCCTTGGCTCAGTTGTATAAATGAATTTCAGGACAAGTCATAGAATGAAGCAGTTTGAAGTTTACTAGGGAAGAGTAATTGGCTGAGATTTAGCTCAGTTGGTAGGGCACTGCTCTGCAGTCTCTGAGATCCAGAGTTTGATTCCCAACACCGCAAAAGTGGGAGAAGGATGTGGCAATCCACTGAGTGCCCAAGGCAATCCCGAAACAGTCAGCCATTGAAAACCCTCTGAGGATCGCAATGAGATGGATACAACTCGACGGCACCTAACAACACAGGTAAAGGTAAGGGATAGTACCTGCTTCAGAGTGACACGTGGGTATATGAAGAGGGAGAGAAAGAGAGACCCAAGAAAAGAATCACAGTACACATCCAAGACATGGGAAAGAGAGAAGAGCACCTTTAGATGTCTTTATACTGATAATTTATAAATTTTATTTCCCTGGGGGTTATGTTGCTCAAAAGATGCAACCTACCCACAATTCAATCCAAAGTCTAAATAAGACAACAGACTACCTTACCCATTCCTTCCATGACAAAGAACTTAACTCTATGCGGACGAAACTGGACATGGGCTTTATAAAATACATTGTTTTGGGGAAATGTCATTAAGGCACAAACATAGGTCAAAATGGGCTGAAAAAGAAATCTCATTGTTTAGGGTCTAAAGTAGAAACATTTTGGTATACCTTCTATTGGAGAAACTACCCTTTGGTAAAATGAGATCATAAGGTGGTTCAGGTGGTACACTATACAGGTTTACAGAGAAGTAAAGGGTCACAAGGGAGCTGCCTGGGCATGTGCTGATTGCAAACATGGCCCATTGTCCTGTCTATGAGGTTCTCAATTACAGAAGGGAAAGCAAGCTTAAACTCAAAGGTCACATACATTCTTACTCTAAGTATGTTGCTGTTCTTAGGTGCCGTTAAGTCATGTCCAACTCATAGCGACCCTTACAGGGTTTTCAATGGCTGATTGGGACTGCCTCAGGAGTGGAAGGCCATGTCTTTCTCCCATTTTTGCAGTGCAGGGAATCGATCTCAGGACCTCAAAGATAGCAGAGAGGTGCTCTACCAACTGAGCTAAATCCCAGCCCTACTCTAAGGATAGTTATATTTTAATATTTTCATTTAAAATATTTCCCAAAATAATGTCTCTGTGCAGATAATCTTCATAGCCGTTTTCTTAGCGGTGTGTCAGCGTCCTTGACTTTCAGCCTGGAAGACTTAAACCAGATCACAAGGTGAAGGCTCTTTTCCTTCCCATGTCCCCTAGATTTTCCCTGTCTTTCTCTTCTGCCTCGGTATCATTTTTAATTTGATGAAGAAAAATCAATATGAAAACAAAACTAAAGGAAATTTCAAATAAGAAAAATAGTAACAAAAAGAAATCCTGTAATCTCAATACCACCACACTGCCACATGGCCCTCTTCTTGTCCACAGATTTACTTTATAGCTATAATTTCAGTAAAGATATTAGCTTTACACTTAACTTCACATCTTAAGTGCTTTTTCTCATCACCCAGTCCTTACAAAGATTATCTCCCATATATTTACTTCCTTCCAAAGGGCCAATAAACTATAAATTTTCAAGCCACTATTTCAATGTGGATAGCATGAGGATCATTGCAACACTAGATCTGTCATCCTAGTTTATGTTTTTAAACATTATTTTCCTTAAGGTCCCGTCTATAGTATGCCTTTTTGATATATGAGCATTATTTCCTTTTTTTATTCTTGTATGATTTAGAAGATCAATTCTCTGTTTTAACATTATTCATCATTAAGTTCAGACCTTTCATAAATAGTGTGTAGTATAACTATCAATTTATATCTATCCATTTCAGAGTCGTTTTCATGACAGATATGAGTTAGGATCTTTCTGGATTTTCGTACTTTTTCATGCTTCCACATTAGTCATTAGCTTAGCCATTAGCTTAATCTAAGAGGCAATCTACCTCTTTTTGAGTCATCTGTACTCGGCTTTCATTACAACCAAATTAAAATAATTATCTTCACTCTTTCCCCTGCAGCCTGTTTATAAGAGATGAAATGAGACTGCATATTTGTGTTTACTTTTTGATGCAAGAAAAGCTTCTCCCAGTGCTTATACCTATTAGCTAGATATGGTGATTATCATTACCTGCGGTAACTGGGGGTAGAAACAGGCTGGATGGAGAACAGGATTGAGGGAGACATATACATTCTGCAATATCTATCTACCATCTCCGTAGCTGTGCATTTATCTCCTCAAGATGTATTACCTAGAAACAATTCCAATGGGCCCTAAACAGAGTAGGTTTACATTCTTCCTAATACAACACACAGTGTCAGAAGATAACAAATTTGATTTTCACAATTTATAAAGAAAATGAGAGTGATAAGAGATGGTCATGTCTATTCAAGCTATTTTTTTTCATAAAGATAAGACCTGAAATTCTTTAGAAATTATACAACTAAAATACATGTTCTGTGAAAGTCTTTGGAAGGCATTATCTAGGATGACAAAGAGTATTAAAAGAAAAAGTTTTATCTACAGAAGTGCATTAATAATAGGTAGTGAAATCAACTACTCCATATAAAATATAAATATTATTTCATCTATCTATTTTAGAGATAAGTAAAAACTAAGAGAACCAAGAGAAAATAATAGAGGAGTGGAAGGGAAGGAAAAACTTCACACTAAACATTTATTTCTTGTTTACATGAAGTCCAGCAGGCAATGGTGGGGTTAGAAGCAGCCCACCACCACTTTGTACACCTTATTTTCAGGTCTTATGTATATTTTTATTACATTGTCTTGTGTTTTGCCATTATAATCTTCTATAGCAACCATTTCACCATTTTTACAGTTTCTCATGATTCTAATCATTGCAGGGAAGAATTTTAAGCTGTTCAGTTGGTATTCCTAACTGCCAATTCTTGAGACTGGCTCACAGGTTTTGTTTTGTTTTCATTTTCATGCAGGTCATGGAATACAACGAGAAGTAGGAAAATGGTCTAGAAAAAGAAAACCATCTCTGTCACTAAAGGATTTGCAATCTAGAAGAAGAGACAGGCATATCAACAAATAATTGCACAATATAAAAAGCAGCATTAGAGAGATATTTAAAATGATGTAAGAACAAAAAGAAGGAACAATTTGTTTCACTTGGGATTGGGAAAGATGGCACTCAATCTTAGCTGTAGGTGACCTTGTCCCCCATAAGGACACAGGATGAAAAGCATTCCAAAGTGTGGAACAGTATCTGCAAAGATCTGGTGGATTGTGAAGACCTGTTAAGAATTTGGTAAGAATAATGTGTGTGAGGAAAGAGACTGTGGGCTTTCCTATAATGCAACTTGATCTCATTGATTGCCTAGTCCTTCCAGAAATATATCATTTTGTAAGTAAATCAATTCAGAGTAAGAATGCTTTAAATTCTAAAAATACTGACAATCCTTGGTTCCCTGCGTGTAGCTTCAGTTTCACGCACAACACCAACATCACACGAGCATCCCAGTGTGATAAGAGGTGGGAGATGGATTTTTAACTGTCAGAATTGTGATGCAACTGTCAAAGTGCATGAAATCACCTACACAAACATCACAGGTCTACCTACTCTACAGCAGCATCAAACCTCAGGCTTCTTAACAGTTAGGAAATAAAAAATACTGGGAGACTCTATGTGTGTTTTCTCACGGAAGATCCACCTACCACCATATCCAAATTTTCTCCATCTCCTTTCCCCAATCCTTTTTTTATTCCAAATATATGTCTCCTTTTACTAAACAGTCTATTCCCACTGGTCCTCACTTAGTGCCAGAGTTTTGCTTTTAAAAAAATACCAAAAATGAGCCGGGCGCGGTGGCACACACCTGTAATCCCAGCGGTTTGGGAGGCAGAAGTGGGAGGATTGCAAGTTCGAGACCAGAGGCAGTCTGAGTAACTTAGCAAGACCATGTCTCAAAAAGTAAAAAAAATGGCCTGGGGGTGCAGCTCAATGGTCCAGTACTTGCAGAGCATGCAGGCGCAAGGCCCTGGGTTCAACCCCAGTACAAAAAAAAAAAAAAAGTGAGAGGAACAGATAATATATTTTGAGCTGGCATTGCATTAAAAGATCTATACCACTACCACACATGCTATGAGAGGGAATTACAAGAACTTTGGGTTCTGTGGTCAGTCATGCTAAGCTCTCCCTGGGGCTGGGATGTGGTGATGGCACAGAGATTGGAGCTTCTGAATATAAAACATGTCCAGACGACACAACTGACCTACCCTCCTCCTCTCGAGGTAGACCAGGAAAGAAGTGCATTGAGGGTGACTTCCTCATGAATAATACATGACAGCCTGGGATGGCTGTGGCTCTTAACACTGATATTTGCCAGAATGACAACAGGATCAGTTTGTTTTATATATTTTCATTAAACTCATCAAATGTTGATTAAATAGGTTGAGCATAGCCACAAGTCACTGCGCCAGTTCTGCAGCACCTTTGGCAGAAGCCACTAAGAGCAGGACAATTCAGGCTTTGCCCACAAGAGCTTCTAACCTAAAGAGGACGCTGGAACAAGTGTACAGAGACACTTAATGAAATGCAAAAAAATGCAAATACCAAGAGAGGAACAAGCAGGTGTCTGCAGGGGCCCAGAGGAAGAAGATGGCATGTTGTTGAGAGATGCCCAAAGGAGATATCAGTTGAGATAGCTGGGAAGAGGGAGATGCCAACAATTTTGAGCACCAAGTAAATGCCAGATGCTAGCATGCAACACTATGTTTAATCGTCCCAACGACCCCACCAAACAGTTATTGCCATTCTCATTTAGTGGATGAGTCACGTGAGGCTCTGGGAGGTTAGGCAGTGTTCCCCCAAGCCATAATTAACAGAACTAGAGTTAAAGCCCAAACATGTCTTTCCTTATAGCACCTGGTTGATTTTTCTAGGGGTGAAAATGGAGGTTTCCAAGACTAAGGAAACAGCCAAATGAAAGGTGGGAAAGCAGGAAAGAACAACATGTTTTATAGAAACAAACAGTCTTGTTCAAGTGACAAGGAAGAGTGGGAATTGAGAAGGTCTCTCTCTCTCTCTCTCTCTCTCTATCTATCTATCTATCTATCTTTCTCTCTCCTTCCCTCATTCCCTGCCTCCCCCTTCCTACCTTCTTCTTTCTTTCCATTTATTTATGTATTTATGTATTTATTTATTTTATTGATGGTACTTGGGTTTTAAACCTAGGGCCTCACACATACTTTGCAAGTACTATACTACTGGGCTGCACTCCTAGTCCACTTTTTATTTTTTATATTGAGTCAGGATCTTGCTAAGTTGCTCAGACTGCCTCTGGCCTTGAACTTGTGATCCTCCTGCCACCACCTACCAACTTGCTAGAATTATAGGCATGCATCACCGTGCCTGGCCTTATGCTAATTTAAAATGTCCTGAGGAACTCACTTCCTTGTCCTCCTCCATTCCACCTCCTCATGTCACTATATCTCTTATTACCTTATTTTTTCTAAACAAATACAGGGCTCTTCACATGAAAAATTCTAACAACAAAAGCATCTTTAGTTTATTACAAGTTATTTATGTATGTACTTGGAACAATTACTGTTTTAAAGTTATCAAAAGGTTTTCCCCCTTACTCAAGTTGTGAGACAGAACTCATTGGTAGGCTGAATAATAATGTTACAGTCTCTCTTTCTCTCTCTCTCGCTCATTCTCTCTCTCTCCCTCCCTCCCTCCTTCCCTCCCCTCCAGCCCCTTACACACACACACACACACACACACACACACACACACACACACACACACACACACAGCCTGAAAGAGGACAAGTTCTAAGCCCTGTAATCTGTGAATATGGTAACTTACAAAGAAAAGGCAACTTTGCAGATGTGTGTCTTTTTTTTTTTAGAAATTTTTAATGTACATCATAATGCGATTCATTTTGACATGCTTTTCGTTGTGACAATTTTCATATATGCAATTTGATAAGCATTATTCATATAGGTTACCCCTTACCCTCCTCTATGTTTCCCCCCTCCCCCCTTTCTCATCTAAGTTTCCCATCCAAGTCTTCTCTATCTTTTACTATATAGTATTTTTCTATATGTCCTTGGGTTCCATTTCTGTTTAAGATAGAAACTTTTCCTGTAGTGGTCTTTGTTTCTATCTTGTTAGAGCAATTAC
>VMDO01000249.1:0-346489 GCA_007922755.1 Pedetes capensis | reverse complement strand
ATCTCTGGGTCCGAGGGAGGAGGGCTGGGCGTGGATCTCTGGGTCTGAGGGAGGAGGGGCTGGGTCTGGATCTCTGGGTCCGAGGGAGGTGGGCTGGGCGTGGATCTCTGAGTCTGAGGGAGGTGGGCTAGGTGTGTACCCTGTCTGAGGGAGGAGGCTCAGTTGCAGGCTCCAGCTCCCAGGAGAGGAGGCAGTGCTGGCGGCGGATGCCGGCTCACCTTGCAGCCATGGGCTGAGATGATGCGCAGGTCGGCGGGGACTCGGTCTCCGCCCTTGATCTCCACCAGGTCCCCGACGACCACCTCCTCGGCGTTCACCTGCATCTTCTCGCCTTCCCGTATCACTAGCGCTTGCTGGGGTGGGAGCGTGCGGGGTCACTTCCCAGACCTCTGCACCAGGGCCTCCCCGGCCGGGCCCCATCCACCTGCCACTCCCTCAGGTCCCTAGCGGGCACCCCGCACCTGAGGAACCATGTTCTTGAAGGACTCCATGATCTTGGAGCTCTTGGCCTCCTGGTAGTAGGAGAAGCAGCCGGTGATGATGACCACAGCCGCCAGCACGATGCCCAGGTACAGCTGTGGGGAGACACACAGATGTGGGGGCACGGCCACCTGCGCTTCTGCAGAGAGGCGCAGCCTGGGTTCATGCGGTCTGGAGTGGAGCTCCGTGTCCACAGTATGTGTATGTGGGTCCACACAGGAGGGCTGTGCGTCTGAGTCTCTGTGTGGCCATGGGTCAGTTCGTGTTAGAGCCATGCATTCTGGACATATCTGTGTTTGAGTCTCTGTTGTTGTTGTTAGGTGCCGTCGAATCGGTATCCGACTCATAGCAACCCTCATAGGGTTTTCAATGGCTGACTGTTTCGGGATTGCATTGGGAGTGGATTGCCAGGCCCTTCTCCTATTTTTGCGGTGCTGGGAATTGAACTCCGGGCCTCAGAGACTGCAGCGCAGCGCTCTACCCACTGAGCTAAATCCCAGCCCGTGTTTGAGTCTCTAGAACTCTCTATTGTGTGTGTGTCTGTGTGTCTGTCCTCCTGCCCGTTTTTAAGAATCTTGGTATATGTTTCCTGGTGTCCCATCCTGTCAGGTATCAGAAGCTAAGCAGTGTCGGGCCTGGCTGGTCTTTGGATGGGAGACCACCTGGTAACACCAGGTGCTGGAGGCTCGGGAGAAGGACCCCGCAGCCCACTCCCCAAACAATCAGCCATTGAAAACCCTATGAATAGCAAAGAAGCACTGACACAGTGCCTGGAGTGGTACAATATCAGGGGGTATTTCATTTTGTTATAAGTAGGGTCGCTATGACTAGATGGCACCTAACAACAATAATCAGTGTGTGCTACCGTGTGTCCATGTGTCTGTCTGTGTTTAGGTCTGTTTGTCTGCATGCCTGGACTTACATTTATGGGAGTGTTGTGTTTGAGTCTGTGCCTGGATCTGTCTCTGTGTTTCTCTCTCTGTCAACGGACCATGGCTTTGTTTGTTCGTTTGAGACAGGTCTCACTACTTAGCCCAAGCTGACCTCAAACTTGAAATCTTCCTGCCTTAGCCTCTAGGTGCTGAGATTACAGGTGTGTGCCAGCATGCTTGACAAAACGTTTTCTCTTTATTTTCTTATATTATTTTTGTTTGTTTCAGTACTGAGGATGGAACTCAGATCCTCACAGACCCTAGGCAAGTGCTCTACCGCTGAGCCACATCCCGGCCTTGTTAGCCTTCTCGAGCCTCTGTTTTCGCTGTACCTGATCTCATTCTCTCACTAGGTAATTCTGGTTAGATGAGTAAAAAAAGAGAGGGTTTTCTTGTTGTTGTTTTGTTTAGTTTTTGGGGTGCTAGGTACTGAACCCAGGGCTTCATGCATACTTTTGTAAACGCTGCCACTGAGCTGCATCCCCAGCCCTTTTTACTTTTTAAAATTGAGACAGGGTCTCAATAAGTTACGCAGGCTGCCTTGGGCCTCCAACTTGCGATCCTCCTGCCTCGACCCCCTGAGTTGCTAGGATTACAGACGTGCACCATCACGCGTAGGTGGAGAGAGGGTTTTGAAAAGTCTAAAGGGACAGGAAGACCGGTAGGGCTGGCCCTAAATGTGCAGGGACCAGCACAGGCCAGGAAAAAGAACACTCACATTGTCGCCAGAGGGGTCGTCTTCGGTGCCCGCCTGGATGCCATAGGCCAGGAAGCAGAGGATGGCCCCAATCCACAGCAGGATGGAGAAGCCCCCGAAGAGCTGTCGGCAGAACTTGACCCACTCCGGGGTGGTGGGCGGCGGTGTGAGTGCGTTAGGCCCGTCACGGGCCAGGATCTCCTGGGCTTTGCTGTGCGTCAAACCCTAGCCAACAAAGGACCCATACAGATACCTGAGTACCCAGGTATCCCAACCCATCCCCAGCATCTCTGGCACCAGAGCATCCGGCCCAGCCCCTCCCTCAGACCCAGGGGTCCAGGCCCAGCCCTCCTCCCTCAGACCCCAGGATCCAGGCCCAGCCCTCCTCCCTCAGACCTAGAGGTCCAGGCCCCGCCCTCTTCCCTCAGACCCAGGCTCTGGCCTCGCCCTCCTCCCTCAAACCTAGAGGTCCAGGCCCCGCCCCCAGGTTCAGGCCCCGCCCCTTCCTCAGACCCAGGTTCCAGGCCCCACCCCCAGGTCCAGGCCCCGCCCTCCCCGGCGCCCCACCTGCACGCAGTCCGTGTTGTACTTCCGGCAGACCTCTTCCACTGACATCTTGTGCTCTGTCTGAGGAACAGGAGTTTGGGAGGTGGTGAGAGGAGCCCCCCAGGCGGGCGGGACTCAGGGGTGGGACGGGGGCGCGCCCGGGAGCCTCACCATAGCCACTTCCTTCTTGAGGTCGTCCAGGTCCCGGCGCTCCTTGCCCTTGCTCTTCTTGGGTGAGCCCTTGTCATCTTTCTTGTCCTGCGAGGTGGCGACACGATAGCTGTCAGAGCCACCAGACTGCGGGCGAGAAGGGATTCCAGAGGGACACCGGCCCCGCGGGCCCCGGCCTTCATCCTGGCCTGCGTCTCTGCTCCCTGCGATAAGGCTGCCTTGGGGTCTCCCTCTGTCTCTCAGGCCCTTTGTCTCTGCCTGCGGCCTCTGAGTATCTCCCAGAATGCCCTGATCTTATCGCATCCCATTTGCCTCACTGTCCCCAACGCTCCGTGCCTCTGGAACTCTGTCCCTTAGAGTCTCTGTGTCACCCTTCCCATCTCAGCAATTCTTTCCCCTCCATCTGTCTTTTCAGGTCTGTCCCTCCTTCTCCCTGGGCTCAGCCAGCCTTGCTGCGCTTCCGTCTCTGGCCAGGTCTGTCTCCGGCTTTCTCCCTAATTCCTTCTCTCTCCGTCTTTCCCTGTCTGTCTCTCCGGGTCTCTGTGTATCTCCGTCTCCTATCTCTTTCTCTCTCCTAGCTTTCCTTCTCTTCTGTTTCCCTAGATCTCTCTCTAGTCCCTTAGGACCTCTCTCTATCTCTCTTTCCCCAGGCCTCTGGTTCTGTCTCTGTCTCTTTCATCTCTGGCTCTTTTGGTATCTGTCTCACATCGTGTCTGTCTCTCTCTTGGCAGGCTCCACCCGAAGCTGCCTGGGTTCCTCACTCTCTCGGAGGGGGCAGCTGCTGGGATCTCATCCTGTCGCTGAGGACGGGGGTTCTCTGTCTCTGCATCTGCCTTCCTTCTTCGCTGTCTCGCTCTCTTTGTCTCTGTCGTGATCGCTCAAGCTGTCTCTTTGGGATGCATCCTGTGCCTCTCTCTACCTGGTTCTCTCCTGTGTCACCATTCTCTCCACCCCCGCTCTGTGTCCCATTCCCTCACTCTGAAATCTTGCACTCTGGTCTTTCTCTCTGTCCATCTTGGCATCTGTCCTTCCAGCTCCAGATCCCCCGCTATGTGTCTCCTCTTGACTTCTCAGCCCAGCTCTCCTTGCCTGGGCCTCCCTCCCACCCCATAGATGTCTTCGCCAAAGGACTCAGCAGATCCTGAGAGAGCCCCTTCCTGCCATGCCTGGCAACAAGTGCAAGGAAAGGGCACCCCAGGTGCTGGTCACAGCCGAGAACAAGGGCTGGCTGGGAAAGCAGTGTGCTGTGTATAAGCAGCCAATCTTTTATTTTTATTTTTATTTAGGTATGTGTGTATTTATTTAATTACTTATTTAAAACAGGATCTCAGTGCGTATCCCTGTCTGGCCTGGAACTCACTCTATAGCCCCAAACTCGCATTGGTCTCCTGCCTCAGCCTCCTGAGTGCTGGGGTTACAGGCGTGCACACCACACCCAGCTAAGCAGCCAATCTTCAGGGCCTTTTCAGAGAAGCCATGGCTCTAGCTTCTCTCCTGGGAGCCAGTGGGAACCATGGAGGGACTTGAACAGATGTGCATGGGTACGTCAAGAGGGTAGAGTAGGAACCAGATGGGATTTAGGCTGCAGAAGAGCAAGAAACAGAAGCCTTGGGCCTGAGCCGGGAACAGTGGTGGACACCTGTAATCTTAGCAATTTGGGAGGCTGAGGCAGGAGGATTGCAAGTTCGAGGCCGGCCTGGGCTATAGAGTGAGACCTGCCTCAAAAAAGTAAAGAAAAGAAAGGAGAAGAAGAAAAAAAAAAGGAAAAAAGAAAATAAAAAAGAGAGAGTAAAAAGAAACTGAGAAACTGAGAGCCCAGGGCAGTGGCGCATGCCTTTAATCCAAGCCGTTCAGGAGGCTGAGGCAGGAGGACCGAGCTGGAGGCCAGAGGCAGCCTGAACAAGTTAGCCAAATCCCGCCTCAAAAAAAAAAAAAGAAAAAAAGAAAAAAAAAGATGGTGGGGGCTGGGGGTGCAGCACAGTGGCAGAACACCTGTCTAGTATGCACAAAGCCCTGGGTTCAGTCCCATGCACCCCTCCCCACCCCACACACAAAAGCCTCCAGCCTGGTTTGAACTGGATACGGTGTGAGGGGAAGGGACTGAACTTTCTGTTTGGTTGCTGGGCACAAGGGGAGAGCAGTGCCCGAGGCTGGCAGGAGGGGTGGGCTCCAGCCTGGTGCCTGCAGAGGGCTGTTGACAGATCCTCCGGGCCCAGAGCCAAGCTGGGATCCGAGGCTCAGCGCAGCTCAGGGCTAATCTCCTCGTGACCTTGCAGAGACCTGAACTGCCTGCTGTCTGCCCCCAGACCCGGGCTGAGTCTGGGGATGGAGGGCGGGGCTGCAGCTGTGGAGGCCTGGGAGACCAAAGGAGGGGTACAAGAGGTGTGTGTGGGGGGGCCTGGCCCCCAGCCAGTCCTGCAGCAGCACTGGATTTCATACATGGCCCCAGAGGCTTGGGAACTAGGGGCTGATCTTCCACCCTGTCCTCCATGCTTGGGGCAGGCTCTTGGCCTCTGCAGACGGGGTCGACATATGGACAGAGAGGTGTGGAGACAGAGGGTCATGAGGTCAAGGTGAAGAGAGCAAAGTGGGAAGAGATGGGGGTCTGAAAGAAGTGAGGGAGGAAACCAGCAGCCCAGCCCTGAGACCTTAGACAACCTGAGGGGCAGCAGCTTGGGCTCCTATGAGAGTCAGGGGTAGGGCTGGACCCCTGGGTCCTCAGGCAGGAAGGGCTGGGCCTGGGCCCCTGGATCCTGAGGCTGGAGGGGCTGGGCCTGGACCCCTCGGTCTGAGGGAGGAGGTTTGGCATGGACCTCTGAGTCTGAGGAAAGAGGGCTGGGTCTGGACCCCTGGATCTGAGGGAGGAGGGCTGGGGCCTGGACCCCTGGGTCTGAGGGAAGAGGGCGAGGCCTGGACCCCTGGGTCTGAGGGAGGAGGCTGTGCCTGCACCCCTTTGTCCGAGGGAGGAGGGCTATGGCTGGACCCCTGGATCTGAGGGAGGAGGGCTGGGGCCTGGACCCCTGAGTCTGAGGGAAGAGGGCGAGGCCTGGACCCCTGGGTCTGAGGGAGGAGGCTGTGCCTGGATCCCTGGGTCTGAGGGAGGCCCTGGATCCCCGCGTCCAAGGTGGGTGGGTTGGGGCGCCCGGTCCCTGGTGGGCAGGCCTTAGCTCCTGCTGTCCTTGCCCTGCCCAGCCTCCCTTGGGGTGGTTTCCATCTGTTGGTGTGGGGCGCTGAGGCTTTCCCAGGCAATGCAGGTGGCCCAGATGGGCACGCTGTGGGTGGGAGCACCTCTGAGGGTGGAGGACACGCCTGTCTCCCTCCAGCTGCCTCTGCGGCGCCCCGCCATCTTCCCTGCTGTCCGCCTCCCTTCGTCTATGCGGCTCCTGCAGCCTCTGCACCTTAGCAGCCCCCATTGCAGGGAGCCTGTGGCCGCATCTCTGAGCACCTCTCCCTTGACCTTCCCTTCTGCTCTCTGCCCCCTCTTCCCATCATCCGGCTAACTTCTTATTTCTGGGTAGGAAAGGGCTCTTGTGTCTCTCCATCTCAGCCTCAGTTTCTCCTTCTGTCTCTCAATGTCTCTCCACGTCCCTGTCCCTGTCTCTCTGCTGTCGCGGCCTCCGTTTGTCTTGGCCTCCGTTTGTCTCGATGTCCATCTCTTTCCCCATGTCTTTCAGAGTGCCTTTCCGTTTGTCTCTGCCCATCTCTCTGTGTGTGTCTGTCTCCCACATCTAAACCCTTTGTGTCCCCTATGTCCCCAGTCTTTTCCAGAGAACCCCCAGCTCCCCTTCCTTCTCTAAGGACAACCTCAATCTTCCACCCTAGTCTTCCCACGATCCTCCTCCTTTCCACTTACCTGAAAGCTATCACTGACTCCCATCTTGCCATCTCTCTCTTAGTCCCCCCACCTCGTTTGCCTCCCCACCCCCCTTCTCCCACCCGACCCACAGATCTGCAGCCCCACCCCCACCTCCCTTCCCAGGCCTATCATCCTTCATCCGCCATCTTTCCCCCTCTCTCCTGTTCCCTCTCATCAGCCTCTCCCATCCCGACCCTCTCTCTTCATCCCACCTTCCCCGACCCCCCCACTTCCTTCTCTGACTTCCCTCCCCCCACGGCCCCACCCCAGACACACAGGGAGGAATCCAGGGCTGCAGCAAGGGTCAGGTGGTCAGCCAGGGAAGGAGGCGGCATCTGCTGGAGAGACTCACAGACAGAGGACACATGGACACAGGGGCAAGGACACACCAGGCATGCACGCTCCTCCGCCACACATCTGCACGCGCACACCCTCAGCCTGGCACTCAGTCTGTCCGCCATCCCCCTCCTCCCAGCCCCTACCGCCGCTCCCCCAGAGTAGGGGCTGCACACGCTGGGCAGCCCCAGGCCAGGCACTGCGGAGCGCCCCCATGCACGCCTGGAAGGGGAAAGAGAGGTCACCGGGCGTGCATTCCACAGCTCGGACCTATCGTCACCTGGCCAGGGGACTAGGGGGGCTTCAACACTCCCAGACGCACAAGCCCAGCTCTCAGACACACCCAGACGAGACTTCGGACTTTCAGACACCACCGGGGCCACAGATGGCCACAGGGCCTGATGGAGCCGGGAACTCCACGCACTCAACCAACCGCATCCAAGCAAGCGCACAAGGTCAGGAGGGGACGCGAAGGGTCTGCCCATGCCCCCGCGGACTCCTGCACACAAAGCCGTGCCAACATGCGCCACAGACCCCGCCGCCCCGGCGTCCCCCCACCCTGCAGCAGCCGCACACCACGCGATCGGCCAGCTCCCATGTCCCCGCAGACCCGGCCCCGGAGCGCAGGGGTCCCGGGGCCCTCGCCCCTCCCCCCGCACGCACTCCATGCCCCCGCACCCACAATGTCACGCACTCAGCGCCCCGTCGGCCCAGCACCTACCCCCATCTTGGCGGCTCCGAGAGGAGAGGGGGCAGGCGGGCGGGCGACGGGCTCGGCGCGGGCTCAGGCGCGGGCTCAGGCGGGGGCCTCTGCAGCGCCCGCGCCTCGGTCGGAGCGTGCGTCCGTCGGTCCGTCGGTCCCACCGCGCAGAGGCTGCGGCGGCCGCCGCCTCCGCCTCCTCATATGCCCGCGCCCGCGGGGGGAGGCGGCGCCAGCCAATCGGGAGCGCCGCTCGCTGACGGATGGCCCGCGGCCCCGCCCCCGGTACTGCAGCTGTCCCCCCCCTCCACCCGCCTGCCGGGCTCCGCAAAGTGGTGGCGCCACAGAGAAGGGGAGCGCTGCGGGGGCGGGGATCCCCGAGAACCCCGCGGTGGGGGACCTGGAGACCCCCTTCATGGAGGGAGGGGCCCCCGAGGAGCGGTGCTGAGGGAGGAAGCGCCCTGGAAATCCCCTCATGGTGGGGGGTACTACCGGGGAGAGGGGCGCCCTGGGCGGGGACATGGAGGGTGGGGGGGAGGCGGGGAACCCCAGTGAACAGCCGCAATAAGGCAGGGGCCCCAGAGCACCCCCTCTGCAGTGTGGCGGGAGGGGTATGGAGTCTGTATGGGGTGCTGTTGGGGAGAAGGGCCCTGCAGGAGGGGAATCTACTTGAAGGGGACACAGAGAAAAGAAGACCCCCAAATTGAGGAAGGGTACTGCAGATGGGGGAGCATCTCTGAGACGCCCCTGACTGTGTGCCCCCCACCCACTCCCCGTGACTGAGCTATCCGATGAAATAGAACCACAGAGTACACAGGGGACACCACACAGCCAGGAGGCCATGTCGGGAGGCCTAGGAAATGCCCAGCACCACAGCTAGGCGCCACCAAGGCGCCGCCACCCCCACAGGGCCAGTCATATTCCACCACACACCAGCCTGTACCCTCACACACAGACCACCACCATGGCACACCCAGAGGCTCACAAACGTGTGGGAAAGACACACGCATAGAGCACAAACCTGGGACCCCTGTCACTTCACACCAGAATCCCAGTCACAGCCAGGAAGTGCCACGTAGATCTACACACCCTCAGGACGCATCGCAGATTCACACTTCACACACGCCACCGCACCTGACCTTGCACCACCCACGTGGAGGCCCACGCTGGGTGACCCATGAACCAACACTTCACCCAGCACTGTCGCACCCCCACAGGCTTCCCGCTGCCTCTGGCACCAGACATGCTGCCCTCGGTGTGGCTGGGCATGAGCAAAGGCCCACAGTGCAAAATTGCCATGTTGTTGCTGTGGTTGATAGACAAAAAGGTGCACTCACAAACACAGCACACTAATTCACAGAAGCCTCCTGACTCCATCCCACGAACCTCTCACCTATCATGGGTGGCAGCACCATTGTGTACATTTTCGTTGCACCTCCAAACATCCCCCAACACCCCCCACACACCCTGCACTGCACACACAGACACGCAGCCAGCACCCACACCTCAGGCCTGCCCTGTCCCCACAACACCCATCAGCCACT
Source organism: Pedetes capensis (assembly GCA_007922755.1). Lineage (NCBI taxonomy): Eukaryota > Metazoa > Chordata > Mammalia > Rodentia > Pedetidae > Pedetes > Pedetes capensis. The sequence goes on along the minus strand of VMDO01000249.1, from coordinate 337,227 downwards.
GTGGAATCTGAGGAGTCAGAGCCTCGCACCCCAACCCTGACACCACCGTGCTCCATGAGGGGCCCCCAGACTCCCCCTGGGCTTGGGAGAAGTCGGGGGAGAGAACAGCCTGGCCTTGTGGTTTTCTCAGAAGGGGACGTCCTTCCCACCCACGGGAGTGGAGGTGTGAGGGACACAGGCAAGGGACAAGGCGTGAGCTCGGTGTGTGTGGGTGGGTGGACGAAGGTTAAGAACCTGATTGAGGAAATGTGGGAAAGGCTGAAGGCCAGCGTGAGAGACACAGGAACATAGTAGTCACAGAGAGATGGCCTTGGACAGGGACAGGGCCTGCATAGGTAGCAGGGAGATTTTCTCCTGCAGCTGCAGCCTCATCCCAATTCAGTTCTCTGACCTGTCCCCATCCCTCCCACTGTCCCTTGTTGCCATGGTAACAGGGGGGCTGACTCTGCAGCAAGGAGGCTGGGCCTACAGACCAGGCCGTTACCATGGAGACTAGGAAAGGGGGAGGAGCCAGGTCTTTTAACTCAGGTGCATTCCTCCCAGACACCCCCTCCCCAACTGTGCCTTCCCCAGGGGAGGGAGAGCTTGTCAACATTCATCCCTTCCCTCTTCCTACACTGTGGCCCGGAGGTCTGGGTCTGGACCATGGAGAATGGAATTGGAGAGACAGAGAAGGCTGGGGAGGTGAGGGAGGTCTGGATTCCAGGAGGTCTACATTCTTTTGCTCTCCAGCTAGGCCGGGGGAGGCCTGGGCTCACCACATCCCACCCCAGACACAGACTCAGGTCTCTCCCATGCACTCCCTTCTCAGACATGAGCCCGGCCAGACTGATGACTCTGCATCCTGCTCCCAGCGCAAGGCTCTGCGGAAGTAGGGGGAGGGAAGACTTGGGAAGGTCACAGGAATGGAGCGGGGCAGGAGAGCTCTTCGTGAGGGAAGGAAAGAGAGACATAAGAGGAGAAAGACAGAGAGTCCAGAGCCAGAAAGATGGACACAGACATAAGACAGAGAGATCGCAAAGGCAGAGATGAGAAAACAAACAGCAATGGAAGTACTCAGTCAAGGTGACAGAGAGACACTGGAACTTAGAGCCAGGCAGAGACAAGTTTGGCAAACCGGGGAGACTCTGAGATAAAGACAGGGAGAGACCCAGAGGAGAAACTTGGTGGGGTAGGAGAGCTCAGAAATGGGGAGAGACCCTAAGGAAGTTCAACCACATGGCATTGAGACAGAGAGGGGAGAGGCTAGAAACGTCTGATCCCACTCTAGTCACCTCGACGAGTCCAGCCCAAGGGCAGAGACACGGATCAGAGTGTGTGAGAGATGTGGAGACAACAGAGATGCTAATGTAGGCCCTGAAGGGCGCACACACAGCACGTGTCCGGGACACAGAAGGGGCCAGTCAGATCCTGGGGGCCCTGTGCGAAGCAGCCCCCTATGAGGGTGCTGTTCGAGCGGGTGAGGGTCTCTCCCGAGGCGGCAGAAGGCAGGCCGACCCTGGCGGCGCAAGCAGGCGCGGCTGTGCGAAGACAGCGGCCGGGTGCTGAACGGACAGCTCCCGAGCTCCCGCGGTAGCCGGAGGGCGGGCCCAGGCTCCGCCCTCTCCTTCCCCGGGCCCTGGTCTAGTTTTCCTCACCGCTCTGGTCCCCTATGGTCTCCATTTAGTTTTCTGTGGCTTCCTCTCTCTCACCCCAACTCCCCGTGCCCCTCACGCTTCTGGCTTCATCTCTGAATCTCCACCTCTGCGCGACCTTCTTCCCTTCTTGTTTTCTCTCGCCCCTCTATAGCCTCTCCCCTGTCCCCACCCTTCCTCCCCCCTAACTCTGTCTCTCCCAGCCCTCTCTCCCGCTCTGCCCCCTCGAGGTCTCTCTCTTCTTCTCTACAGCACCCCTGTTTTTCCCCCACCCCCATGTCTCTCTCTCCCCCCACCCCTGAATCTCTTCCTTTTCTGCTCGGCCTCGTTTTGGCTCTCCCTGCGTGACCTTCACTCGTCCTTTCTCCGCTGCAGTTTCCACAGAAACCTCCAGCAGGGCGGAGGAGGGAGGCGAGGGAAGGCAGACCCTCCCTTCTCCCGACTCTACCAGCCCCGTCTCCCCCCGCCCCCGCTGGGATCCCTCCCCTCCCTCTTGGGGGCTGGGGACATACATGCTCAACAGAAACTCGGGATCATGGTCTCAGACAGCGAAGACGGCCTGACGGACGTGCACTCACGCACACGACCCCAGGCTCCCCAGATCTCCCCGGCCCGGACCCGCACCGCCACCATAGGCGCTACCCCAGGCTGCAGCCCGGCGAGCGGCTCACTGGCCTCCCCTCCCCCAGCCCCATCTGCTTCCCGTGTCTCCGCCCCTCCAGATCCCCGCATCTCTCCATCTGTCTCAGGGTCTCTGTCGCAGGCTCCCTTCTGTCCTGAGAGAAAGAAGGTCAGTGGACAGGGGCCCGCTGCTGGGACCTGAGCTGACCTGCAGGCTGCGGGCAGGGCCTGAGGCAGACAGTGCGCAGGTCCCCTGTGGTTCTCCGCCTCCGATGCCCTCCCACCCCCAGGAAACGAGACCCGGGTGTCCCCAGTTTTGGGGTTTTGTTCTTTTTTTATTCCAACAGGGATTGAGATGTGGCAGGGAGAGGGAAGGGGGCCCAATTGACCCACTCCCTGGGGGGTCTCATAGAAATTCCGAGGTTTCTCCCCCCAAAAAAGAGAGAGAGAGAAGAGTGGAGGGGCACCAGGGGACACCCATATGTCCAGAGGCCCTCCCCACCTCCAGAAGGGTGGAGGGTTGCGTCAAGTCTCGGGGCGCCTGAGCAGCCCCAGGATGGGTCCTCTCTGCGGGCCGCTATCTGCCTCCGAGAACGACCCCGCAGTCCCGGGCGCTGGAGTCCTCGGTTCTTGTGCTGCTCTCGCCCGCCGCTGGGGGCGCAGTGCGGGCATCCGCAGCACCCTCTCGCGAGTCCAGTAAGGGCGCAGGCCGGCTCCGGAGCCGGGCCCCCGACTTCACCGGGAACCAAAGGCAAAATCGCTGTGTCCGGGGCGCAGGGCCCCAAGTCCTGTCTCCCGCCCTCTGGGGAAGCGGGGACCCCCGGGGCCTGGGGCGCGCCCCGTCCCTGCGTCAGTCCGGGCGCCGGCCCGGCCCCGCCCATGGTCACTCGTGCTCGGCCAGTTCGCGGGGTCCCACGGGGCCCGGCCGCGGCCGGGGCGGACTAGTGGCCTCGGCCGGGGCGCCCAGGCCACGCGAGGGCGCTCCGGCCCCCGAGGCCCGCAGCGCCTGGATGCGCCGGCACTCCTGGCAGACGCGCACGTGCGTGCAGGGCGTGGGGGCCGCGGGCCGCGGCCCTCCGGGCGGCCCCGGGTCGTCCAGCAGGCGCTGCGGGCCCCCGTGCGCGCCGCCCGCGTCGCCGCCCGCTCCGGCCGAGTACAGCTTGCCGTTGCTGAGCCGCATTTCGCGGACGGCGCGCAGCGAGAGCAGCGCCCGGCTGGGGCCGCCCGGGCGCCGGCGCCGGCGGGAACGCGAGGTCTTGCGGCACGACACGGCGTGGCGCAGCTCCTGGAGCATCTCCTGGCACACCGACACCTGCGGGCGGCGCGGGGCAGTCACGGGCCGGCGCCTCCTCGCCGCCCTCTCCAGATTTGATTTCCGCAGCCGCCTTTCCCTTCGCCTCTGCACCCCTCTTCCTCTTGTCCCCGCCCCCATCTCCTTTCTTCACCTCCTCTTTCTGTCCTGCTCACCTCCCACGTCTCTTCCCTCCCCGTCATCTCCTGTGTCTGTCTCGCCTCTCCTACACTTCTCTCGCTCTCGTCTCCTTCTAGACACTGTCCTTCCTTGGGTTTGTCCTTGAACCTGTTTTCCCCTCCTTCCAGGCTCCTGTCTTTCCTTGTCTCTTCACTCTGAATTTTCTGACTAGCCCTACTTTTTCCCTCCTATTTGTTTCCCATCTTCTGCTGTTTATTCCTGCAATCATTATTGCAAGGCACATTTAATGAGTACCTACTGTGGGCTGGGAGCTGTTCTGGGCACAGCAGAGGACAGAACAGAAGTCCCAGCCTTTGGGGCTGCGGATGGAACTCCGTGCAAGGCCCTGGGAATCACACCCAGCAACACACAAACACACACACACACGCACACACACAGGTCCTACCCTGGTGGAGGTTATAGTCAAGTGTGCAGGGACAGAAAACAAGAAGATGTAAATGCGTGTGTGTGGCAGATGGTGATGGGCACTTTGGAGAAAAATAAAATAGGGAGGAGGGTGGGGAGGAGGGAAGGGACCTGAATTTTGAAACAGGGCAGTGGAGGAAGACCTGAGAGGACCTTTACTTAAAGAGCGGGGAGGGAAACCTCGGAGGAGAGAGCATTCTGGATAGACACAGCAGGGGCAAAGGGGCTGAGGTGGAAGCAGTTTGACAGGTCCAAGGACCCACAAGCAGGCCAGGGTGGCTGGAATGGGGATGCAAAGAGAAAAAGAGAGCTGAGGCCAGAGGAGTAGGGCAGGGGTAAGGCCAGCACTGTAAGGCTTCTGGCTGTACTTCAGAACCCAAGAGGACTGCTGGCAACTTGGAAGCAGTGGACTTTGGGGTCTTCACTGGATCACTTGGGCTGTGCTAAGAACAGACTTCAGGGAGGCCAAGGGCAAGTGCAGGGAGCCCCCTGAGGAGGCTATCACAATAACCCTGGTGGGAAGAGGTGGGGCACTTGGGCCTGTGGAGAAGGCAGCGCCAGCAGGATTTGCTACGGGAGCACGAAGGAGCGGCAGGAGTGAAGGAGGACCGCACATACTTTGGCCTAAGCAACTGGAAGGTCTGCGTTGCCCTGGGGGTGGGCAGGAGCTCGGGGCTGGACTCAGGACATTATGCTGTATTATTAGACACCGGGGTGGGGATGTCATGGAGGCAGCTGTATTCACAAATCTTGGGCTCAGCAGAGATACACACTTGGGGCTTCTGGCAGGCAGCCTCAAAGATCCCAACCATAGGGAGTAAGCCTGGTAATCACGTGAGCCCCTCTGAGGTCATGGCAGGGTGGGTCTGAGTGACCGGCAGAATGTGGCCAGGTTGTCAGATTTGCTCCTGCCTTGCTCTCCCTTGGGCCATTTGCTTTAGGAGATGTCCACCACCATGGCAGGAGGTCCTTCTTCAAGCAACTGAGGCCTCCTGCCAACTGCCACTGAGTGCACTCCTTTTTTTTTTTTTTTTTTTCGTGTCTTAGAATGTTTTGACATCTTAAAAGTCTTGCAGGCTGGCGAGAGAGACCGCCCTTCCCGGAACTAGCTAAGTCCTAGCAAAGGGCTCAGCTGTCTTTCATACGCAAACCAAACAAGTGGGAGTCTGTACCCCAAACCCTTTTGCCTAATGCCACACCCTACCATCATTTGCCCTGCTCTAGGCTGGGTACAAGGCAACAAGGGACGGCCTCCATCATCCAAGCCTGTGGGCATGATTCCACCTGGCTGGTCCTGAGCTGTATTTTCTGCTCTGCCTGGTCTTTCCCGAGGAAAACCAAGTAAGGGCTGTGGCCTCCCCATTGCCCTCCCTCCTGGCCAAAGCTGGCACTTCCTCGTGGCCTGTCTGGTGCCGTGGCCCCTCTTCTCTGGTCCCAGCAGTAATAGGAATCTCCTTCCAGTGCCACTGTTCTCCGTCATCACTCCCTCTCTCCCCTCCGTAAGGGAAAATGTCATGGGTCCATCTGAGACAGTGAGCCATCTTGGAAGAGGCCCCTCCAGCCCCAGTCCAGCCTTCAGACATAGCAGCCCTGGCCAACACGAAGCCCATGACCTCACCAGGGTCCCAGGGCAGCAAGCAGCACCCAGCTAAGCTGCTCCCAGGTTCCTGGTCCCAGAAGCTGTGAGCTCATGGAAGTTCGCTGCTTTAAGCTGTTGTTGTTGTTGTTGTTAGGTGCCATCGGATCGGTATCCAACTCATAGCAACCATCATAGGGTTTTCAGTGGCTGACTGTTTCGGGATTGCCTTGGGAGTGGATTGCCAGGTCCTTCCCCCATTTTTGCGGTGCTGGGAATTGAACTTGGGACCTCAGAGACTGCAGCACAGGGCTCTACCAACTGAGCTAAATCCCAGTCCACTTTAAGCTAGGGGGGTTATTTGTTCCATAGCAATGCAATAGATAACCAATCAGAAGTAGTCAGCACACAGACGTCAGCACGGCCACTCATGGGACCTCCAAAGACATGGAGAAAGAGGGAGAAGAAGCTGAAGATTGAGCCCTGGGACCTTGCCAGCAAAGAGGCTGGGGGGAAAGAAGACCCCAACAAAGAAGCCTGCAGAAGAATGGCCAGACAGGGCCAGGTAGAGATGAAAGCGTGAGGAGAGAGACAGGAGCCAGGCTGAAGCTGCTCCCGCCTCCCGTAGAGGTCTGAGGCTCAGGCAGTGGATTGCAGACATGGAGGTCGCCAGGGACAAGAGTGGAGTAGGGACAGAAGCTGGCTGGAGCAGGCCCATGAGTGACTGGAAGGAGAGAAACTGGAAGGAGCAGGAAGACACAACACTCTCAAGGCTGCAAGGGGCTGGGCGTGGGGCATCCAGCCCTGGGGAAGCTGAGACAGGCGGATCATGAGTTCCAGGCCAGCCTGGGCTATACAGTGAGACCCTGCCTATCCCCCTCCCCACCAAAAAAAAAAAAAAAAAAAAGAGGCTACAAAGAGAAGGGGAGAGGTATCAGGTATAGTGGGAGAAGAAGTTGGGTCCTTAAGGGGGCTGTAAGAGGTGAAGAGAGAATGCTGGAGGGATGTCCTTGGGGAGGCAAGGAGCATCTGGGCACAGGTGTGAGGCACCTTCAGGGGTGGACTGGCCGAGTGGAGAATGCAGGTGGCTGGATGCAGGGTGGGGCTTTGGGGAGCAGATCCAAGGGCGCCAGCCGGAAGTGAGAAGGGGAGGAGCTGGAGGTTGGCAGAGAGGGAAAGCGGGGGGAGGGTAGCAGTATGGGAGCGCTAAAGGGTCTGGAAACGCAGGGGCACTGCCCAGCAGCCCCCAGGGCGCTGGGTCGGAAGGAGCCGTCCAATGAAGCGTGAGGCTGGTCGGGAAGTCTGCATTCTCGTCCCTTCCTGTTCTCCTCTTTCCCTCTTACTTTCCGGCCTCTGTAGCTCCCCACAGCCTTCTGAGCCCCCTCACCTCTTTCCCCTGCATCCCCATCACTTCCTGGGTCCTCCTTCCCTCCTGTCCTTGCCTATGCCCTGGATTCTCTGCGTCAGCTCTGTCACCTTTCCTGAGACCCCCTTTCCCCAGTCATTCAGCTCCTCTCGAACCCACCCACCAGCTCCCCACCTCCTGCATTCCTCCTCCCCGCTCCCTGCCCCCGCTCTGGGTCCCCACAACCTTCCCTCGGCCCCTGGGTCCCGCTCCCCTCCCCTGCCCTTCGCCAGCCTCCTCACCTCCTCCGACTCTGCTGACCTCCGCGTGGACCAGATGAACTCCATGACCGCCACGAAGACAGCGATGATGAGGCCACAGATGAGCACGACGAAAATGCCGCCGATGTTCTCCATGCCCAGGCCTGGGGGTAGGAGCCACAGGGTCGGGCTGGGTGGGCCGGCCGGGCGGGAGGGCGCCCTGGGGGCCCGCTGCACGTGGGGGGCTGACCTGTAGCTCGGTGGTCCTCCTCCTTGGGGCATCGGCCGCCCTCCCACCACTTGCGCTTCAGGATCTCCAGCCGGTTGTTCTCCTGGAGCTGCAGGATGGCCAGCGTGATCTCATCCCGGAACGGGGAGCCTGCCGGGCACAAGGTAAGGTTCGGCCATGGGGAACCCACGGCCCCACGGCCCCAAGCCCTCTCACCGGGCCTGCAGCATGCTGGTGCCCACCCCCCAGTCTCTCTCTCTCTCTCTCTTTTTTTGCTGTACTGAGGTTGAACCCAGGGCCTCGCGCCTGCATGCTTTCCAAGTGCTAGACCACTGAGCTGCATCCCCAGCCCATTTTTTTTTTACTTTTTGAGACAGGGTCTCGCTAAGTTACGCAGACTGCTTCTAGTCTCGAACTGTGATCCTCCTGCCTCCACCCCTCAGCCACTGGGATTATAGGCGTGTGCCACTGCGCCCAGCTTCCCAGTCTCTTCTTGATACAGAAGCCAGAGAGGCGTTTGGGGAGCAGTCAGCCCACACCCTGCCTTGCTGACAGCTCTCTCGTGGCTTTCCACTGCCACTGGACGAGTCCTTCCCTTGGCCTTCGGGAGCGTGCATTCAGGACCGCCACCCTTGGCTGCCTAAGGCTCTCCCAGCTCCAGCCGCACTGGCCTCCTGGCAGGTCCTCAAATCTACCAAGTCAAGTCCCACTTTAGGACCTGGGCCTCGGCCTGGAACGCTCCTTCCTTTATGTCACTCGGGTCTCAGGGGTCTTTCCTAACCCCGTCCTTTACAGCGGCACCGAGTGCTCTTTGTCCGTTCCTCTCTCTCCCTCCCCACTCCCAGCTCTGCTCTTCCCCTTCCAGCAGCCACGCACAGACTCCTACCTCTCTTCTCTCGGGCCCACCACCCTCTCTGTCTATCCAGGGCATCTTTCCTTCTAAAAGCCTGCCTAACTCTCCCATTCTCTGGCTTCTTTACCTCCCTCTGGGGAACAGAGACATCCTTATGCCAATTCACCCAGAGAGCACAGGTTTTTCCAGTTCCTTTGCAGATATACCTAAGCTTCTTGCAGTGCCTCAGTTTTCTGTGTCATTATTCCTTAAAAGTGTATTAACTTTAATAAATTCTATCTGCACTCTCTACTATAAAATAAAAATAAAAATAAAAATAAAACGGCACCAAGGAGCCCACTCCCTGTCAGCTTCTTCCCCTAAATTTACCTCACAACACTTGTCACCACCAGATGTCACATGACGTGGCTACGTGCCTATGGCTTCTTCGCTGTCTACTGCCCTGGTGGAAGGCAGGAGGGGCTGTGGGCGGGTCAATTGCCCTGCTGTACTTCTCTGGGGTCCAGCACAGGGCCTGGCGCCCAGTAGGGCATTAGATCAATCTGCTGAGTGAGTTCCCGTCTTCCCTCCCCTCTGCACCCCATCTCCTCCTCACCCTCAGGTCCTCCCTTTGGGCTCCAAATGCCCCCCGCAGACTGTTCTATACTTATTTCTTCATTTATTAAGATGCATCTTGAGTATCTGCCACATGCCAAAAAGTAGGGATTTGGGCATGATTTGGGGATGATTAACATTTGGCGGGCACCTACTATGTGCCAGATCAAGTTTACAGAAACTTATCAAACTCCCACAATGGTCCTATGAGGCAGACATCACCAGCTGAGGCAGGTGTGTCTGAATGGGAAGGTGATGCTCTTGCCTAAGGTCATGCACTGAGTCAGGGAAGGAGGTGGGATCTGAATCCAGAGCCTGTCCCCCAAAGTGCCAAGCCCCACTGCTTCCCTGGCATGGTACCACCGCTCCTATGAAGCTGCTAAGACTTGGGGAGTTTGCTGCACAGCTACAGATAAGGAATGCATGCAGATGGTTTTAGAAGCCAACATGCTAGAATTTGGAGATAAATCAGTGGTGGGTTTCTAGCACTGAGTCCTGGAAGAGCGTGTGGTGAAGTATATAAATAGGCATGTCCTTCACTTCCTTCCAGCACTTTCTGAGCACCTGCTCTGAGCCAGATTGGTGCAGGGAATATGAAGCAAATAAAACCAAGTCCCCTCCTCCAAGGGGCCCTCAGGGCCACACGTGCTGGGCTGCACACACAGTCCCACGGAGTCTCTCAGCAGCCGTGTGTGGCTGGCAGCCACAGCTCCTAGGCCTGGGTTTGTATCTCGAGGGTGCAGAGGCTCAGGGGGGTGACTGTCCCTGCCCAGCTCCACACGGCCCGGAGGCCACACGAAACACACTGGCCCGCCTCGGGGAGGGCCTGGCCCAGTCCCGGCCCACTTACACATCCCGGACCGTTCCACACCCAGCCCCAGCCGTACCCAGCGGCATGCCGATGCCGTAGCCCTTGGTGTCGAGGAGGCCCCCGATCTGGGTAAGATTGCAGTTGAGGCGCCGGTGGTACTCATTCATGGTGGACTCGAGCAGGAAGGCATAGCGGGAGTTGAGGACGCGGGCGATGCCCTCCTCCGTGCTCTTGACGAACACGCTGGGCTGCTTCGACTGCATGTAGTTCCACATGCGCTGGTACGTCTGGTACCGCGAGTTCTGGGCAGAGGGAGAACTGGGCTCAGGCCTTTCTACCACTGCCTCTCCCTGCCCTCCAGGAAGTCCCCTCAACCCGAGAGCGCAGGGGACAAGAGGGAGCCAGAAAGAGCCAGGGCCAGAGAAGAGACCAGGCTGTCCTAGGCCAGGTCCAAGTCATCCCACACCCACCCCTCCTGGATGCCCCCCAGCCGCTCCCTGGCTCAGTAACTCCCAAACCTACTATCCCTGGGGGTTCACCTCCTGCCTCCTCTCCCTAACTCTCCAGCCAGGGCCCTGCCCAGCGACAGCCTCCTCCAGCCTGGCTCTAGTCACCCCTTGTTCCCAAGTTCTCCGAGGCCTCTGAGCCTGACCTCAACCTCCCAGCCAGGCTTGCTTTCTGCTCCTTCCCACCTCCCCCAGTACAAAGGGACAAGCCCCTCCCACCTTGCAGGTCTTCCTTGTCTCTGCTGGCCCACGTTCCTGGGCCCGGCCCTTCCAACAGCCTCCTCGACCTCACTTGTCCTGCACCGCCTAGCACTGACTCAACATTAGACACCACACCTGCCCACAGTCCCCATTCCCTGGGTGAGAGCCCAGCTCCCCAGCCAGACGGTAGCACTCCGCACCAGGGCACAGTGTCTTCTGCTCTCCGGGCTCCCTGGCACTGACCACCCCCCTTCTAGCCCCCACCCAGAGCTGCTGCGCACAGCGGGGATCCCAACACCCAGCCTGGGAGGGTCCTTCTGCCCCACCTGGAAGAAGGTCATGGTGGAGCCAGCGTGGATGGTGCCGTACTCGATGTTGGTCTGATCTGCTAGGTCATCGGCTGACTCCACGGGCACCTCCATGCGCTGCACGGTGAGGAAGGCGGCCAGGTTGGCCGTGTAGGAGGAGATGATGATCAAGGTGAAGGCCCACCTGAGGGGCAGGAGGGGTGAGCTACAGGCTGGACCATCCGGGTCACCCTTACCTATGACCACGTGCCCCATGGGTGGTGCACCACCCCCACTCCACTGACCCTCAGCACTCAAAAGACCCAGTAGCTGCTGGCTAGTGGATTCTGGAGCCAGACTCCCGGGGCTTAAAGACTGCTTCCAGAGACTTCCATTTCCAGGTATAAGAGAGTAAAATGGGTGCACGCCTGTAACCCCAGCAACTCGGGAGGCTGAGGCAAGAGGATCTCGAGCGTGAGGCCAGAGGCAGCCTAGGAAACTCAGCAAGAACTTGTCTCAAAACAACAATATTTTTAAAAGGGGTTGGAGGTGCAGCTCAGGAGTAGAGCCCTTGCCTAGCATGTTCAAGGCCCTGGATGCAACCCCCTAGTACTGGGGAGAGAGAAGAGAAGAGAAGAGAAGAGAAGAGAAGAGAAGAGAAGAGAAGAGAAGAGAAGAGGATTTGAAAATAGTCTCCCCTTGTAAGAAGCTAGAGACCTGGAAAGAACATAGGAAACTGCTGAAGGACAGAGGAAAAGTCCACGTGGCGGGACTGTGATCCTCCAGGAGAGAGGAGCAAAGTGAGCCTTGCTATTGCTCATGTTGCCTGGCTAGAGTTAACTCACAGACTGCAGCACCCAGAAAGGAAACCCAGAGTCTGGCAACCATGCAGAGTTGTGGAGATAAAGATAGGACAGGATGTGTGTGTGTGGGGGGGGAGGGGTTCAAGATGGCTGGAATTTATGGGACAGAAAACGTGAGGAGAAGGAGCTGCACAGAGAGAGGGATTTCAGAAACCCGGGGTCACTTCAAGTCTCTAGCTGGATATGGATCTGTGTGTGCACAGGGTAAGGCATCGTGGGGCCAGATGGAAAAACTTTTCAAGCAGAGAACAATGCCCAGGGTTCGCACACAGCTGGGAATCTTTTGAGCTCCTTCCAGCTATAGTAGAGAGCTCACTGAATACATGAGATATTCATCAGAAAACCAGCAGTGCCACATATCAGAAATAGGGGGCTGGGGCTTAGCTCAGTTGGTAGAGTGCTGCGCTGCACTTTCTGAGGACTCAGGTTCAATCCCCAGCACCGCAAAAATGGGAGAAGGATGTGGCAGTCTCCGCCTGAGGCAATCCCAAAACAGCCATTGAGAACCCTATGAGGGTCGCTATGAGTCAGACCCAACTCGACAGCTCCTAACAACAACAACAATTAGAAATAGGGTTACAGGGGCCCTAGAAAAAGGCAACACTAGCCCTGACCTAAAAGAACTTAAAAACAGGCTTGGAGGGATCAAAATAACTCTCAAATGCTGGGTGTGGTGGTGCATGACTATAATCCCAGCACTTGGGGGGCTAAGGCAGGAGGATGGGGAGTTTGTGGCCAGCCTGGGCTATGCAGTGAGACCCTCTCAAAAAAAAAAATAAATAAATAAATAAATTCACAATGAACTTAACTGTCTGCCTGAAAAATCCCAGACTCGTTTAATGTTTTCATTGGTTTCCTTCTGTGGTACTAAGCATGCATGCCCTCTACCACTGAGCTACAGGCCTGACCTCAACCGCCTAGCCAGGCTTTTGTTGGATATTAAATTCTCAGCTGATAGTTTTGTTTTGATTTTTCTTTCAGCACATTGTTATGCTGTCTTTGGGTTCACATGGGTTTACATGAGCTACAACCTTAGCCAAATATCCAAGACTCTTTAAAGAAAGACTTTTAAGAGCAGGGTGCAGTGGCTCACACATGTAATCCCAGCAATTTGGGAGGCAAGGCAGGAAAATCACAAGTTTGAGGCCAGAGGCAGCCTGCATAATTTAGCAAGACCTGGACTCAAGATAAAAAGTAAAAAAATGGGTTACGGGTGTAGCTCAGTGGCTGTGTTTGAAAAGCATGTGTGAGGTCCTGGGTTCAACTCCCCAAGTACGCCAGGACAAAAAAAGAAAGAAATACATTCAACAAATACATAATGTAAAATTCACAATGTCTGTCTTCTAATTAAATAACTTCCATTGAAACAGACACAAAAGTTGACTGTAATGATGGAAATAGCAGACAAGGACATTAAAACAGCTATCATAGTAGCACGCCTATAATCCCGACACTCAGGACGCTAAGGCAACAGGATCATGACAAGTTCGAGGCCAGCCTAGGCTATGTAGCGAGTTCCAGGCTAGCCTGGGCTACATAGTAAAACCCTGTCTCAAAAAAATAAAACAAAAACAAAACAGTTATTGTAAATATATTCTGAATGCTCAAGGATATAAAGAAAAGCATGAATGTAATGAGAAAAAACTGAAGATAGAAAAAAATAAGCAAAGGGAACTTCTAGAGATGAAACACACAATATGTAAAAGGACATTTTGCTGAAAAGGATTACACAGATTAGACACTGCAGCAGAAAAGATCAGGGAAACTGAGAACAGTGATAGAACTCATTCAAAATGAAGCACAGAGGAAAAACAACTGAAAATGAGCAGAGTCTCAGTTCGTGAACAACAGTATTGAGTAGCCTTAGACATGTGACTGGAATCTTAGAAAGAGAAAAGAGTAAGGCAACAGGAAAAAATATTTGAGCCGGGTATAGTGGCTCATGCCTGTAATCCCAGCAACTCAGGAGGCAGAGGCAGGAGTATCACAAATTCAAGGCCAGAGGCTGCCTGCGTAACTTAGTGAGACTCTGACTCGAAAAATGGGCTGGGGTGCAGCAGCCCAGTGGTAGAGCACTTGCAAAGTACGTGCAAGGCCCTAGGTTCAAACCCCCAAGTACCAAAAAAAAAAAAAAAAAAAAGAAAGAAACAAACAAACAAACAAAAAAAGAAAATATTTGAAGAAATGGCTGAAAAATTTTCAAATTTGATGAAAACTATAATCTTGCAGATCCAAGAAGTTCAATAAACTCCAAGTAGTATAAACACACACACACACACACACACACACACACACACACACACACACACACAGATACACAAAACATACTAAGACACATTATAATTGACTACTGAAAAACAGTGATAATGAGAAAAGCTTGAGCTGGGTGTAGTGATGCATGTGGCCTGCATCCCAGGACTTGGGAGGCTGAGGCTAGAAGATCCACCTGAGTTCAAGGCCAGCCTGGGCTACCAGCAATACTCAATCTCCAGAGAGTGAGAGAGAGAGAAAGAGACAGACAGACAGAGAAAAGAGGGAGGGGAAACATTACATATAAGAAGCAAAGATAACAGTGACTGTAGACATCTCATCAGAGAATATGTACACCCAAAGACAGCATAACAATGTGCTGAAAGAAAGATCAAAACAAAACTGTCAGCCGAGAATTTAATATCCAACAAAACATCCTTCAAAGACACAGTAGAACGATCTCCATGCAAACAAACACCAGGAGAATTACTTGCCAGCAGACCAGCATCTTCCAGAAATGTTAAAAGAAGTTCTTCAAGTAAAAGGAAAAAAAATACTAGATAAGAATGCAGACACATAAGAAGGAATGAATAACGCCAGAAATGGTTGATAGGTGATTAAATATAAAAGACATTGGTCCATTGAAAAAAAAATTTTTCTTTTTTTTTGGTGATGCCTGGTATTAAACCCAGGGCCTCATGCATGCTAGGCAAGCACTCTACCACTGAGCTACACCCCTAGTCCTAAAAATTTTTCTTAAAAAGATATTTATACTAGGTGCTCATGCCTGACTCAGGAGGCAGAGGCAGGAACATCACAGGTTTGAGGCCAGAGGCAGCCCTTGTAACTTAGCTAGACCCTGTCTTAAGATAAAAAATTTAAAAATGGGCTGGGGGTGCAGCTGAGGTACAACACTGGGAAAGCATGTGTGAGGCCCTGAGTTCGACCCCTACGTACCACCAAAAAAAAAAAAAGACTATTTACTATTTGAAACACACACACACACACACACCTAATATAGTGTGGGGTTCATACAATCCAGAAGTAATATAAATGATAAAAGCTCAAAAAAAATGGAGGGTAAGATGGATGTGTTCCATTATAAGGGTCTTACGTGTTTATGTGAACTGGTATAATGTTACTTGAAAGTATTTTGTGATAAATTAAAGACATTTATTGTAAACTTAGGGCCATCAGTAAGATAATTAAAAAATGAATGTAAGGACGAATGGGACAATTAGCAAGCTGACAGATTGAAACCCAATCATGACAATAATTACGTTAAAGGTAAATGATCAGCCAGGCACAGTGGCACATGGCTATAATCCTAGTGACTTCGGAGGTGAGGCAGGAGGATCATGAATTTGAGGCCAGAGGCAGTCTGCATAACTTAGCAAGACCCTGTCTGAAGATAAAAAATATTTTTAAAGAGGTTAGGGGTGCAGCTCAGTGGTACAGCGCTTGCAAAGTATGTGCAAGGCCCTGGGTTCAGCCCCTTAGTAATACAAAAAAATCAACCAATCAATCAATGAAATAAAATAAGTTAAAAAGATAAATGGTCTACACTAGGGAGTGGCAAACTCTTGTCCACAGGTCAAATCTGGCCAACTGCCTGTTTTGGAGTACAGCCTACAAGATAAAAATATGTGAAAACCTCACATTTTAAAATAGTTTGAAAAAATCATTTGTCGTCGTTTGTTGTTAGATGCTATCAAGTCGGGTACGACTAATAGCAACCCTCATAGGGTTTTCAATAGCTGATTGTTTCGGAATTGCTTTGGGAGTGGATTGCCACATCCCTCTCCCTCTTTTGCAGTGCTGGGGATGGAACCTGAGTCCTCAGAGAGCATAAAGCACAGCACTCTACCAACTGAGCTAAACCTCAGCCCCCCCAAAAATCAAAGGAAGAATAGTATCTCATGATATTTATATAAAATTCAAATTTTAGTGTTAGTATCTGTAAAGTTTTATTGGAACACAGTCACATTCATTCATTTACATGTTATCTACAGCTGCTTTCATATTCCAATGACAGAGATGAGTAGTTACAACAAAGACCATATGACTAGAAAGACAAAAGGTATTTATCTGGCCCATACAGAAAATATTTGTCAACTCCTGCTCCAAGACATAAGTACGTCCACCTCCTCTATCTGTGCATTCTGCACCTGAAGATTCAAACAACTGTGGGTCAAAAATATTTGGGAAAAAAGATTGCAGCCATACTGAATATGTACAGGTCTTTGGGCAATGCTGAGGATCGTGCATGCTAGGCAAGTACTCTACCACTGAGCTACATCCTCAGACCTGTACAGGTATTCACTTCTTGTCATTATTCCCTACACAATATTGGACAGTATAACAACTATTTACATAGCATTTCCACTGGATTAGGTATTAGAAGTAATCTGAAATGATTTTAAGTATATGGGAGGATATACATAAGTTAAATGCAAATACTGCACCATTTTATATATCAGAATTGAGCATCATGGATTTTGGTATTTGAGAGATCCTAGAACCAATCCCCCACAAACGCCGAATTGATGACTATGCTGTTTATAAGAAACACACTTTAGGCCAGGCATAGTGACACACACCTGTAATCCTAGCATTTGGGAGGCTTAGGCAGGAGGATCGAAGTTCCAGGTCAGCCTGGGTTACATAGCAAATTCCAGGCCAATCTGGATTACTTAGCCAAACCCTGTCTCAGAAAAATAGGAGGAGGAAAGAAAGAGAGAGAGAGAGAGAGAGAGAGTGAGAGAGAGAGAGAGAGAGAGAAAGAGAAGAAAAGAGAAGAGAGGAAGAAAGGGAGGGAGGGAGGGAAAGAAAAGAAAGAAAAGAAAGAAAAAGAAAAAAGAAAGAAAGAAGAAAGGAAGGAAGGAAGATACTTTAAATATAATGATACAAGTAGGTTGGAATAAAAGAATGGGGAAATGATATGCCACAGACCCCACTAAACCTCAGAAAGCTTGTTGTTGTTGTTAGATGCGGTCGAGTCGGTATCCGACTCATAGCTACCCTCATAGGGTTTTCAATGGCTGACTGTTTCGGGATTGCCTTCGGAGTGGATTGCCAGGCCCTTCTCCCATTTTTCTGGTGCTGGGAATTGAACTCGGGACCTCAGAGACTGCAGCGCAGCAGTCTACCAACTGAGCTAAATCCCAGAAAGCTAGATTGCCCGTATTAACCCCAAACAAAGCTAACTTCAGAATAAACAGTGGTACTAAGAATAAGGAGAGACATGATATAATAACAATTCATCAAGAGGACATAGCAATCCTAAACACTTATGCACCTAATTACAAAGCTTCAAAATCCATGAAGTAAAAACTGGTAGAGCTGGGCTGGGGAGGTAGCTCAGTGTAGAGTCCTTGTCTAACATGAGAAAGGCCTTGAGTTCCACCATCAGCACCACAAAAACAAAAACAAGAAAATAATAATAATAAAAGTCTGATAGAACTGAAGAGAGACACAATTTCTCCACAATTACAGGCAGAAACTTCAACAGTCCTCTCTCAATGATTGGTAGGGCAAGTAGACAGAAAGTCAGTAAGGATATAGAAACCTTGCATTACACCACTGACCCACTGGTCTTGATCTATAGACACCTCACGACTAACATCCGATGCAACCTCACACAGAGCATTTACCAGGACAGACCAGATGCTGAGCCATAAAACAAATCTCAATAAATTTAAAAGGATTCAAGTCCTACAGAGAATGTTCTCTGACTACGGTGGAACTAAGTTAGAAATCAATAACAGAAAGATCTCTGGAAAATCCCCAAATCCTGGCTCAACCACGGTCTAGCTGTCTGACCTTGAAACTGTGTTCCAATTTCCTCACCTGTGAAGTAGGTACAATCACGGGCTGTCCTCACAGGGTTTTGTGAAGAGGGAGTTCATCCAACACAGAGAACGTGGATGCACGTGTTTACTCTCATTGTCTTGGCCACACAGCCTGACAGGAGAAGAGGCACCCATGGGTCTGGCTGCAGGACTCTAGGGCAGCCATTTATGTTATGCTGGCCCCCTGTGTCCTCCCACTTGACAGTAAGCGGGGCCAGGCTCTCTGCAGATCACACAGACCTGAGGGGTCAGGGTACAGAGGGGCTACCAGATCCCCCGCAGATAATTATGAAAACAGCAGCTGTCCTCTGCCTGACACAGGTGCAAAGCACTATGTAGGTTCGGGGGTGAATGGGGCTTGACAGAGGGATCACTAATACAGCCTCCCGCAAAATGAACCCCACACTCTGATATAAGACCCAGGGCTGACGTGATCTCTCTGGACGCGGAGACTTTCCGAGCCCACCCAAGGGTCCACGTGGTCACCCACTCAGAACAAAATGATCGAGGGCCAGGTTCATGCTGGGCACCATGTCGGCCCCTGAGGCTGCAGCGGGGCTGAGTGGTGGCCGTGACAGGGCCACTCATTAAGAGTGAGACGGGGGAACACAGATGTGGAGCCGGATTTAGGAGCAGAGACGTGAACTGTTTGAGACAAGGCGAATTTGAGGGGTGCCTATTGGGCACCCAAAGGAACAGCCCAAGCTGGCTGGATATATGGCAAGGTCTGAGATGGGGACTTCGGAAGTGTGAGTATACGGACAGCGAGGGAAGCCCGGGATGGGGCGAGAGGACCCTGACTGAGTGCAGAGTGGTGGTCTCTGGTGTGTGTGGGGGGGAGGGTGTTTGGTAAAATGTGGGGCACTCTGCTGGTCGGGGTGGGTTCAGCACATGGGCAGGCATCTGACACTGAATAGCCCAATCTGAACAACAGAGAGTTTCTCGGATCTGTTTATTTTCTCTGATCTGTTGACCAGTGAATCACATGACTCCCGGGGCCTAACTCCTGGGTACAAGAAAACCCACATATTTTTTTTTGGCGCGGTTATAATATAAACCAAAATCTCCAGAGATGCATCTCTTGTTCAGATTGAGGAACAACTGCATGCTATTTTGTTTAGAACTTTGCTGAGAACTGTTCACCATTTGGGGAAGTCATGTCTCGGATAGCAACTCCACTCCTTTTGAGTCCCTCCGTTAAGACCCACTGCATTAGCAAAGTGTCCTGTTCAGGGTGATTGGTCATTGCAAACTGACTCATTCTAAACAGGGACCACCTGACTATTCCATCCCATCTTCTGGTATGGCTATGCCCACTATTCACATATTGCCATCTCGTATTATTTTATTAGAAACTGTTTCCCTTCCTTTTCTCCTTCCTGTTTCAATCAGGGTGTGATATTACTTTTTAAAAATTATGTGTGTAGGTAGACATCTTACCCTTGAATTTCAGACTCGTGGTGGAAAAGGAAGTGTTAAGAACTGTTTGTTATAAAAAGAGGGTGTTGGGTCTGCAAGCACTGAATTATCACTGGTGTTGGCAAGAAGCCCATTTGAGGGATGGCGAGGGCAAAAGGAATCCACAGCAAAAACAAAACCAAGGACCGAAGCAGCAGGAAGAACCAGAAGGCACGGCAGCCTGGAGTAAAGACGGGAAGGCTAATAGGGTGCACACTGCCTGCAGGTAAGACAGGCTGGACACATGGGTAAGAGGGTCACACATGACCCTGTGGAGCCAGGGCTGGGGAAAGGGGAATGAACACACTGCTGAGATTTCGGGGGTTTTTGCAGGAGGGCATGAAGACAGGAGGACCTGGGGAAGAGCTGAGGACAGTGGCTGAGGAGGTGGCCCGGGAGCCCACCTGGAGATGGATGGCCATGAAGATGGCCAGGGCTCAGAAAGAAGTCGAAGCATGTGCTCACAGACTGACCAGGGAGAGCCCAGGACGGACAAGGGACAGTCATAGAGAAGCCTTGGAAATGCCAAATTCTGAGGCAAAGTTGTTATGAATAATGACAAGCTGTTGGCATAGCTGCAGAGGCTGTGGCCTGAGTGGACACTGGAGACCAGGGGCCCAGGAGGCAGGGTCTGGCCAGCAGAGTCCCATAGGATCCTGCTGGAATGTAAGTTCCCTGAGAGCCAGGACTGTGTCTGCCCAGTCATCGAGTTACTGTCCTGAGACCACATCCGGACATTAACTCACATCTGCTGAACGTGTGAATGCACAGGAGGACTTGAGGTACCGAAGAAAGGGAGCCGGTGAGCCCAGGCAATTCCTGGGTGACAGCAATGGGAAGTGGCAGAGAATGGTTGGCTGGAAAGTATGACCTGCAGGAAGAGGGTCCCTGCCCAAGGAGGAGAAAGGACGGCTTGAGAGAAGAGGCCACTGGGACCCCTGCCAGATGCAGGGGGTCAGCCAGATTTGTCACGGCGGCTCTCCTCGGCGTCTCTCTCTCCTGCCCATCTGGGATGCTCGTCCTCTCTGGCAGACTCAGCCCAGATTCACTGCCCCAGGGACCCCTTCCTCCCTCCCTCTCTCTCTCTCTCTTTTTTTTCCCCCATACTTGGGGTTGAACCCAAGGCCTTGGACACACCTTGCAAGTGCTCTACCCCTGCACCCCCGGTCTATTTTTTATTATTTTACTTTAAGACAAGGCCTCTCTAAGTTATACAAGCTGCCGCTGACCTCAAACTTGTGATCCTCCTGCCTCAGCCTCCTGTGTCACTGGGATTACAGGCATGAGCCACCGCACTCAGCCTCAGAGGCCATTCTCTACTACTCTGTCACAGCAGCTGTTTGTCACCTAATAGCACTTTTATGTGCTCCTAATACATCATTAGGGCTGGGATTTAGCTCAGTTGGTAGAGCGCTCTGCTGCAGTCTCTGAGGTCCCGAGTTCGATTCCCAGTACCACAATAATGGGAGAAGGGCCTGGCAATCCACTCCCAAGGCAATCCCCAAACAGCCATTGAAAACCCTATGAGGGTCGCTATGAGTCGGATACCGACTCAATAGCACCTAACAACAACAACAAATACATCATTACATTGAAAACATAGACTGTTTTTTAATCTTGAGACAGAGCCTCAGTAAGTTACACAGGCTGCCTCTGGCCTCAAACTCGGGATTCTCCTGCCTTCTCTGGGATTTCAGACAGGTGCCACCCCATCCAGCAAAAGTATTGACACATTTCATTTGGGCTGTGTGGTAGCAGAATAAGTCTTCTCTCACTGCCATCACCAAAGACGCCTACACCCGAATCCCCAGAAAACAGGAACATGTCGCTTCAAATGATGAAAGGGACTTTGCAAATCCGATTAAGGATCTTCCCATGGGCAGATGGTCCCAGACTGCCCAGCCAGGCCCAGTGAATCACAGGGGTGCTTTTAAGTGGAAAAAAAAAGTCAGAGTCAGAGAGCAATTTGAAGGCTACGCTGCTGGCTTTGAAGGTGCACAAAGGGGGCCATAAGCCAAGGAATGCAAGTAGCTTCTAAAAGCTGGAAAAGCCAAAGAAAAGGATTCCCCCCTGGAGCCTCCAGGGGAGCCTCCAGCAGGAAGCAGCCTTGCCAACCACTGGACTCTTGCCCTGTGAGGTCCGCTGTGGACCTCTGATCTCCAGGACTGGGAGAGAACACATCCGTGTTGCTTTAAGCCACTGAATCTGTGGTAATTTTTGCAGCAACCACAAGAAATAAATACAGAAGTACCACCTGAAATGACCCGAATTCAAAAGCATTTTAAAAATCATTAAGACACAGAAGTTTGCAAGCCAGGGGACCAAGTGAACTGCAAATGACTATCATATGGCAGGCAGTTCCATTTAGCTGGGAGGGTGGAAAACCAGGCCCCCTTTCAGGGTCACCTTGAACTGAACACGTTTGAAACTAGACGCTATCTTTGGGACACATGCATCAACATCATCATCAACATCATCTTTTTTTTTTTTTTTAATTTTTGTGGTGGTAGGCATTGAAGGACACATGCTTTAAATAAGATCTGATGCCTAGTGGTTTATTTATTTGTTTCCTTGTTTATTCTCAGCTTCCCTGCCGCTAGAAGGCAGGAACACATCCCCTGAGCACATGGCACATGGAGGGGCTAAACAGGTCTCAGTGGAATGGCTGTGGGTGCGAAAGTCAGAGGGGAGGAGGGGAGGAAGGACTTCTCCAGGCCAGGGGCCCAGCTTGCCTTGGGAGGCACAAGGGCTCAGGAGCCCATGGCCCAGGCAGTGCAGATGGCCAGCATGGGGACGGGGTTCTTGCCTGGCCTGCCTCTAGCTGAAGGCAAGCTCTTTAGCAAGTCACTCTTTGGCTCGGGGTCTCAAGTCTTCCAATCCATAAAATAGGAAGAAATGCTCCCACCCTAAGCTCTCGCATCAGCTTCCTGTGGTGCTACTGAGGAGCAGGAGGTGAGCGGAGTTGCAGGAACAGCATCCAAGCCCAGCTGCATTCTGAAAGACTGGGGCAGCAGATGCAAGAGGCCAGGCCCCAGAGTGACGGGGTGGCGAGCGTGCGCCCGAGGCTGATGCTGCTGGGAATGCTGGCCAGCGCCACCAGGCCACTGGGTTTGTGAGTGAATGTGCCCAGTTTTTCGGGGGTGGCATCTAATGTCACATTTTTTAAAACTGTGGGCCAGACATCGTGAGATGTTGGTCACTGTCCCCTGGTGTGAGCTTCCTGGGGATTGTCCCAAGGGCAAAATAAGGCCTGTCTAGGATATTGGGTCCTTATAGGTCCCTGTAACAACCAGGACAATGTCCAGGCAGCACAGCTCCTCCTGTTGCGTCCATAACCCCTCATGTCAGCACAAGGCGCTTTTCTGTGACATCCTCCCTGAATTCTAATGGCCCTGAGGCATGGGGGAGGGTTATTTGGTTTGGGGTTTTTTGTTTTGTTTTGTTCTGTCGGTGCTAGGGCTGGAGCCCAGGATCTCATGCATGCTAGGCAGGTGTTCTACACTCTCAGCCCTTGGTTTTTTGAGACAAGGTCTTACTACATAGTCCAAGCTGGCCTTGAACTCATAATCTCCCTGACTCAGGCTCCCAAGTGCTAGGACTACACTGAGCGACTGAGGCAAAGAGAGAGGACATAGGGTACTGAAGTTTACACAGCTAGCGGGTGGCTGGTTGGTGCTCCCCACACCATTCCCTGTCACACAGCTCACTATGGGGAGTGGGGAAATAACAGAAGCTGGCCACAGCCCCACCCCCGAGCCCTCCAGCACAGGTGGCTGCCCCCCCACCCTCCAGCCGGTAGAGAAGGCTCACCAGACTCCGCTGACGCAGCGCGTGGACAGCGCCCGGGGCATGATCTCCGAGCCCTGCTGCATGAAGCCCCCCACAGGGAACCAGAGGCTGTTGCCCAGCGTGTACTGGTTCTCCAGAATGTGCGGACGCGCCCGCAGGCACGGGTGCGGGTTGTACCACTCGTAGGGGCTCAGCCTGTGGAGAGACACCGATGGGCGGCTGGGGCCAAGGTGCAGAGGAAAGGAGAGGAATGGAGGAAGGAGACAGAGCTGCCACGATCAGGAGAGAAGGGGAACGAGGGGAGAAGGAAGAAGAGAGAGACAGACAGACAGACAGACAGACACATTACAGAGGACAGGCGTAGAGGGAAGAGCAGCAGAGGCATCCAGGGACAGAGACCCCCAGCCAAAGACAGTGTGGGGAAAAGAGGAGAGAATCAGAAGAGAGAGGCCCAGAGAGAGACCCACGGAGCCAAAGTCAGAGGCACAAGCAGAAGACTGAGATCTGAGAGACAGGCCGAGAAAGGGCGGAGGGCAATTACAGGGGATCAGAGGCCTCACAGTGGACGTCCCAGCTCGTGCCTCTCCCTGTCCCGCCTTCCCAGGCAGCAGGCAGTGGACTCACCTGGCGGCCAGGAACAAGACGCAACTGACGGCCAGGTAGGCCAGAAGCATGAAGAGCCACACGGCAGGGGAGAAGGGGTCCAGGAAGGAGAAGTAGCCAGGCTTGCGGCCCTGGAGGGAAGAGGAGGGAGAGCAGCCCCCTTTGACCTGAGTCCTGTGCTCAGCCCCCACCACCACCGGGGACCCCAAAGCCTGACAGCCCAGCCCAGGTCCAGCAGGAGCCTGTTCCCACTCGGGCCCGGGAGGCGTACCATGTGCACGCGGTAGAGGATGCTGATCCCCAGGGTCATGAAGGGCTTGGAGAAGTCGATGACCTTCTCGCGCTCCGCCGTGATGGTGAAGGCTGCCACGGCCAGGTCTGCCTTCTGCTGGAGGGGAAGCAGGTGGCAGAGGGCGAGGGGCAGAAGACAGAGAGGGCAGTCAGAGAGGACCGCACGCACCCTCAAGGGGCGGAGCCCAGCGAAGAGAGGGAGAGGGGCTCCAGGAGGCCACCTCAGCTGACACGAGGCCCTCACGTCTCCCGTCAGCCTCTGGCCTGCCTGGCCGCCCCTCTCCAGCCACTCCCCGTCCCCTCCCTCATCACGTCCATCACTAGGGCCCTGCTTTAGGAAGCCCATCGCTTGCCCCGGCGCCTCCTACTCCCATGCCATCAGACAGCATGAGGCCAGCATCGAGGAACCCAGATGCCAGCCTGCTCTGGGATTCTCTTCAGGTCTCTTCTGTGGTAGCAGTGAGCAGTAGGTGATATTTATTAAGCGCTTACTCCAGGCCAGGCTCCACAGAGACAGCTCCCTGCGGATTATCTCGCACACGCCTCCCAGCAGCTCCCTGACCTACTCCTAGCCCAGGCCCAAGGTACTGGTGAGTGCGGGCGGGAGGTGGCACCGCAAAGCAGGGACGTGACGTCTGCTCTCCTGCCCCTGACAGACACCAGTGACCTAGATGTGCGCCTGAAGGCACTCCCAACACAGGCCACTGCCCAGCTCAGCTGAGATGACTTCCAAGGAGGCTGCATGAGGTCCCCAGTGGGGGTTGGGGGTGCTGGGGTCTAGGTCTGCAGTGGCAAAGGGTGGGACGGAGAGAGCGGTGTGGGCTGGATCTGGCTGGGACACCCAGAACCCCTTCCAGCACGTGCTGCCTCATCCAAAGCGCTGTCTCACTCTGGCTCAAGGAGACATTAGCCAGGCTTTCACTGGGAGCCGCACACAAGGCTGGCCAGATCCCTGTCCCTCCCACACCCTCCTGCGTGCACAGTGCACGTGTGAGGACTTTACAGTCACCTCCACACCACCACTGTGTGCTCCACACAGCTCACCCACGTGCATGGGAGATGCTGGCCGACAGTGACACGCGACGCCCACATGTCCACGGGCCGATGGAGCAGAGGCGCGCAGCTGCCTCCCCCACAGGCCGCGCACACACTCTCACGCAGCACCCGCGTTCACACATGGGTGACACAGCAGCTGGGCAGCCATGGGGAGCCGGGAGTCCTGGCTCTGCCCCAGCTTGCTGTGTGACCCCAGGCAGGAGTTTCACATCTCTGGTGTGCTTGTTGGTAAAGAGCAGTGGGGCATCGTGTTCCCCCCCCCCAGATCCTATGATCCTGTGGTTGAGACACAGCTATAAGGATCCCCCGCTTCCATACACCCCTACTCAGTCCCTTGGGCCTCAACTGGGCTCCAGCATCAGGGAGTGGGGAAGGAGGGGCCCCAAGCCCAAATTCAAGAAAAGAGATCCCCCTGGGGCTGAGAAAAACAGCTGAGGTCCTTAAGGGGCTGAGGCTGAGAACACAGGTGACAGCCAGGCCCAGACAGAACCTGGGGACAGCAAAGAGGACATGGGCCTGGAAAGGACTCAGAGTGGGGCGAGAGAGTGCAGGGCAAAGGTTGGCCCCACCAGGCCCAAACCCAGCCTGCAGCAGGGAGAGGGCAGAGGCCCGGACAGAACCTGTGGTCAGGACCAAAGCCCAGGCCCAAATGGGGGAGAGACCACCGAGGACCCAGACCTAACGTGCACAGGACCCAAGGACAAGCAGAGGTCAGGAGAGATGCCACGGGCCCCAAAGACAACCCCAAGGTAGAGAGGGGGTGGCACAGGCTGAAAACAAAGCCCAAGGTCAAGGAGAGAGCAGATGAGCCCCAGGTGAAATCCAGGGTCAGGGAGAGAAGGGACCGGCCCCAAAGATGGCTTCTCAGTGTCAGGGAGACGGGGACATAGACCCAAAAGATGAAGCAGAACAGAGAGACGGCCCAGATCAACCGTGGAACGCAGGGTGAGGGAGGGACGGCCCAGGACCAACATGGCTCTGGCGCAGAGAGATGGCTCAGCCCCCACCTGGCTGGGTTCCCCAAATACCCATGGGTATTCAAAGCGAGGAGGGCTTAGCCCCTTTCTAGTGCACTGGCCACATATTTTTTTTTCTCCAGTACTGGGAGTTAAACCCACGACCTTGTGCTTGCATGCTCTACAAGTGCTGGACCACTGAGCTGGACCCCCATCCCATTTTTTTTTTTTTTTTTTTTTTACTTTCTGAGACAGAGTCTCACTAAATGACGCAGACTGCCTCTGGTCTTGAACTTGCGATCCTCCTGCCTCCACCTCCCAAGCCGCTGGGATGACAGGCGTGCGCCACAGCACCCAGCTTCACTGCCCACATCTGTGACAGAAATGTGAAGGTCCATCCTGGCGAGGCCCTCCATGATTGCCTGAGTCAGAGAGTGGGAGGCAGTGGACTTCTGGATGGGCTCACGGGGGGTTCTGGTGGTGCTTGGGTCCTGTGCTCAGGACCTCGCTTCCTCAGAGGGCAGGCAGGGCTCCCTTGCTCCTCTCTGCCTGTCCCTTGCTAGCTTGCCAGGTTCCTCACCACCCTGGGCCCTGCCTCAGGCCAGACACCTGCTTCTTCTCTCTGCAGTATCAAGGCCAGAGGCCCTGCCCTCAAACACACCTCATCTGTCCACTTCCCTCCACCTCCACTACCCAGGTCTGTGCCACCATGTCCCTCTCTTGACAACAATGTTGGCCTCCTCATCACTCCCAGACCTCTTGTAAACCCCCAACCCATCTCCACATATAAGCCAAAGAAATGGTCTTCTTAAATCCCACTAGGGCCGGGTGCAGTAGCCCATGCCTGTGATCCCAGCAACTTGGGAGGAGGAGGCAAAAGGATAGTGAGTTCCAGGCCAGAGGCAGCCTGTGTAACTTAGCAAAATAAAAAATAAAAAAGGGGATGGAGGTGCAGCTCAGTGGGAGAGCACTTGCAAAACATGTGTGTGAGGCCCTGGGTTCAACACTCAAGCACTGCAATACATAAATAAATAAATAAATAAAGCCTACCATGGCTTCCCATAGCACCAAGAGGCTCTACAAGAGCTGAGACCCACCTGTCTCACTGGCTTCCTCTCACGCCTGTCCCCCACCCTACTCTGCTCCAATCACAATGATCTGCTTCTTGCTCAACATAGGGGGCTCATGTGCCACCTCAGGACCTTTGCACTTGCTCCTCTCACACTTTCCCCACCCCTTCAGCCCTGTCCAAAGCAGCCTCTAGACTCCACCTCACCCCTACCCCAGGGGCCTCTCCCATTACCTGATGCTCTGATTTGCATGCATGTTAAGCCTATGCCTAAGCCTATACCTAGTAACAGGCTGTCTTTCTGACTATAGCACAGGCTCCTGACCCGTCTGGCCCAGAGGATTTCCCAGAGCTGACAAACAGCTTGTTCGCAACAAACACAGCTTGGTTTTGACCAAGTGCAGCCTCTCTGAATGACATCCACAGCTGCCAACAGGTCCCCCAGCACGTTCCTGGGCCAATGGCCCACTCTCTCATGCAAGTCTCCTTGTAGGAACACCACACACGGTGACACCTCTTGATCTCAGTACTTAGTGCAATGTGGAAATGATCTGTTCACTTCTCTGCCTCTGCCACTAAAACACGGGCCCTTCAAAAGCAGGGCCAGTGGGACATGTGTCTCCGCACTGCTCAGGCACCAGTGCAGAGCCGGCCAAGATGGAATCAAGGTGCTCCTCCCTGCCTCCACTGCTGGTTCCTGCCCAAGCCTGCGTCTCTGACTAGAAAGCTCGTCTCCACCTCCCAAGTCACTCAGCCAGCAACCCACGGGCTCCCAATAAACTACAATCTGGTCACACCACTCATCTGCTTAAATGTCACAACGAGGCCCCTGGTTCTCCAACCATCAGCCAAAATTCTCACTTGGCCCCTTAGGCCCTGACCACACCTACCCTCCTCGTAAGACCCTGCCTCCTCCCTGCTCCCCCCTGAGACCCTGCCCCATCTGGCTCCTATGATCTCCCATGTCTAATCCCCTGCCCTCTTGTCCTCTGACCCCAAGTCACAGGCGCTCTGCCCTCTCATGTGTTCATTCATTCATTCATTCGTTCATTCACTGGCACAATGAATTTTTGCCGTGCATCCTCGGTTGGCTAACCACAATTCTAGCTTTGGGAATACAGTGGTCACCCTAAACATACAGTATCAGGTACTATGAACAAAAATAGCTGGGTGCAGTGCTGCACACCTGTCATCCCAGTGACTTGGAGGCAGAGGCAGGAGGATTGCAAGTCCAAGGCCAGAGGCAGCCTGAGTGACTTAGTGAGACCCTGTCTCAAGATAAGAGTGGAAAATGGGCTGGGGCTGGTGCTCAATGGGAGAGCACTTACAAAGCATGTGTGAGGCCCTGGGTTTGAACCCAAGGGCCACAAAATAAATAAACAAATAAATGAATAAGCAGGCAACAGACACTAGTAGGAGACTGCTGTGGGAGGTCTCATCTGAGTCCACTCATGAAGGCAGAAGGGCAAGATAGAGGCCACGGGGCGGGGGCAGCTGCAGGCTGAAGGGGAAAGCAGCTTGCCACCTGGGGAAGGGGAAGACCAGCACTGTGGGAGGGGCTTGGTTCTGCCCCAAGGGCAACATAAGTACATCGTGTCTGAGGGCTTGAGCACTGATTAGATGCTGCGGTGACACAGGCGCCAGTGCAGACACAGGGACCAGGGAGCCAAGTGACGGCGCCTGGAGAGGTGCTCCCCGCAGGGCTGGGCGGCAGCCGGGGTGGTGCAGAGAAGTGGGCAGGTCTGGATTTCACTCTGCAGGTGGCTCCTACCGTAGCCTCTGGAACTCCTTCCCCACCTTTCTGACCCTCATTTCCCAACAGAAATACTTTCTTAGAGAAGTCCTCCCACCCTAATCTGTAGCCCGGTGGGACCCTGACAGTTGTTTAAGCTCTGGGATGAAATCAGAAAGAATTCAAATTAGAATTGATGGAGGGGGGTGTCATCTAAATGCCCCAAAGCCAGTCAAAGCACTTGTGATTGTCCCCCAGCTCCAAACTCATCCCTGCACCAGGCTACAGGCAGCCCACGCTCGGCCTTGCCAGACGCTCTACCAGGCACCACCAGTAGGGGGCGCAAGAGGGAGGCCATAAGGTGGCAAGAGGGAGGGCTCGCTCCTGCTGTCTACATTCTCTCCCTCCAGAACTCAATTCACTTCAGCACCCCAGGGCAGCAGATGAAGCCAGTCTGCAGCTTCCTAACACCTGCAGAGCCAGCTACATCAGTGCCAGCCAGGAGCACACCTGGCTCAGGGTCTGAGTTTTAGCTCCATTCCATCCTCTCTCCAAGTTTCTGAGAGTTCTGCCTCTTCCCTTTGCGCTGTGAGAACCAGAGACCTGTGTGACACCTGAACAAGGGTAGGCAAACCATGGCCCTCAGGCCAAGCTGAATCCTTCTGCCCACTTTTGTAAATAAAGTTTTATTGGCACACAGCCTTTCCCTCTTGGTTATTATTGTCTAACTGCTTTCCATATAACAGAAGGGCCGAATGGTTGTGATAGAATGAATTGAGAGCCAAAAGTATTTGCTCCCTGGCCCTATACAGGAAGAAATCAAACCTCTGAGATCCTCTTACACCCTCTCACTGAACAAGTTAACAACTTAATACCTACAACAAAGTTCTCTTCCTCTTCATTCACATACCTGAGTGGCTTGTCTCCTGGGAGGACGGTACTGAGGTCCTGTGGGACATCAGACCATATGGTCACTCATGGGCTTGGACAGGGGTTGGGTCTCTGGTGGGAGCCAGGAGCCACTTCTCGAAGAAGAGCAGAGGGCATGGGTCTGCCCCTATGCATCACCCACTGGCACCTGCTGTGGCTCCATACAGCATCCTATCTGCCTCCAACACTTTGCAGATCTCCAGATCCGCAGGGTTGTCAGGCCCAGGGAACAGATCAGCCTGCATGCAGCCTGGACTTGCTGCAGAGCCAGCATACACGCTGGACCACACTCAAAATGCAAAGCCCTATGGGTCATCTGGAAGGCAAGTGGACCGAAGGTGCAAAATCCAATGCAGTGTAAGTTGCCACCAAAATCCTGCCAAATGTCACCAGCACCAAGCAAACAGAGCCCTCTCCTCAGAGGTCTGAGTCTTGGCTCTGTGGGGCCCTCCTCTGGGTTTCTAGATTTTTACCTTTTTTTCCTTCCTTCCTCCTTTCTTTCTCCTTGTTTCCCTCCCTCCCTCCTTCCTTTTTCTTTCTTTTATCTTGAGACAATATCTCACTGCGTTGCCCAGGCTAGTCTTGAACTCCTGGGCTCAAGTGATCCTCCTGCCTCAGCCTCTCAAGTGCTGGCACTACAGGCGAGTGCCACCATGCCTGGCTCAATTTTCATCTTTTTAACCTCTTCTCCTTATTGCCTCAGACCTAAGGGCGGTAGCTGCTTCCTGCAGTTGTTACCTGTGTGAATCTTTGGTTTTCTTGTTAGCCTTTCAGTTAGCCTGTTGACAACTTTACATTTAGTTAGCAATGCTTTATTTTCTCTTCTCTCTGTTCAAATAACTGCTCTGATTCTATTCAAGCAACTGGTATGTTTTCATCTCCAGACTGGACCTGACTAACAGCAGCGGGGGTTTATTGCCAACCCCACTTACAAAACTACTTCCTGCTCCCCAGATTGGATCAGCACGATATCAGCACAGTGGATCAGCATGACACTGTGGAGATCCTTGAGATCAAGGCCTGTGTGGCTATATTTTGGCAGAAAGGGGGAGAGCTGATGTTGCCCCAAGGCAAAGCTGCAAAGATGTGTGCCCTTGGCTTCTTGTGGTCCTTGGAAATTGATACGGGGAGAAAGCACTGGCCAGGTCAATAGCTCACACCAGTTGCCAAGGCCTATGTTGGCCTGCTCCAGCAAAGATATTTTATTTGGGACAGCAACTACAATTAGAGTCATCACCCAATTGCAGTGACAATAATCCATAGTCATCTCCAAGATCCGTCTGCCTCTGCACAGGCCAAATGGACCAGCTGAACGGGGCTGGGCCCACCATCCCTGCTTCTTTAAAGCTGTTGATGGTGGCACGAATCTCTGCCATTCCCCCGAAGGATGCAGAATTGCTTTTGAATTACTATCCTGAGAAAGACAGGGAATTCTGGGGACTTCTACCTGGCTCTTTGTTCCATAATGGCCCTGGTTCCACAGGTCAGTGACCGTGTGGGATTCTGCAAGCTGCCACGTATGTCTGTAACACAGCCAGGAACTGGAAAACACAGAGTGGGTCCATGGCCCTATCAGGCCCACTACTGAGTTGAATTTGGGATCAGACTCCAACTATCAACTGACCACATAAGCCCCACGGTGGTCCACCAGTCAAAATAGGAACAATCAAAATGATTCACCATCTATCAAAATGAGAAGGGGCCATTTTATCACTAATGCCCTCCAAAACATTCAGTGCTGAGGAGGAGCCTGTATAGAGACTGGGGTAGTCTCTCTGAAAAGCAATTCAACACTATATAATAAAAGCCATAAGAAGGCTCTTCCTCTTTCATCCTGCCTTCTGTTGTTGTTTTTGTGGTGCTGGGGATGGAACCCAAGGCCTCACACATACTAGACAAGCACTCCATTACTGAGCTACACCCTAGCCCTCACCAGTCATTCCATGCATAGACTCAATCTTGAGAAAATACGCCAGGTGCAGAGGTGCATGCCTGTGGTCCCAGCAACACATGAGGCCGAAGCAGGAGGAGCACTTGAGCCCAGGAGTTTTGAAGACAGCCTGGACAACATAACAAAATCCTATCTCAAAGAAAGAAGGAAAGATGGAAAGGAAGAAAGGTAGGAAGGGAGAGAGGGAGGGAGGGAAGGAAGGAGCAGGCTGCAATGTGGGCAAAGCTTTTGTGGATGAAGATGTTTGTGTAGCAGCCGACCACAGTGGTGCCTGCCTGAAATCCCAGGACTCAGGAGGCTGAGGCAGAAGGATCACAAGTTGAAGTCCAGAGGCAGCCTATAGGGACTTAGTGAGACCCCGCTCAAAATAAAAAAATTAAAAATGGGCTTGGGGTGCAGCCTGGTGATAGAGCACTTGCAAAGTATGTGAAGGCCTGAGTTCAACCCTCAAGTACTGAAGGACAAAAAAAGGATGTTTGTGTATAGCAACACAAATAAAAACACCTGGAAACAACTACATGTAAGAAAGGGTTAAATAAATAACAGCATACCCAAGTGGGGATTCATATGCAGTCATGTAACACTCTGTTTAGGTTACAACAACTGTATATTATTTTTGGCCTTTCACATTGGCAAAGATTTGTTTTTCAAGATTGATAATACCCACTGTTGGCAAGAGTGTGGGAAATGTGACACTCTTGTGCACTTTGGGTGGGAATATAAATCGGCAGAACCTTTTTGAACAGCCACTTGGCAGTGTATACTTAAAGAAACATTCATATCCTTTGACCTAGCACTTCAGCTTCTTAGAATGTATCCCTCAGGAGCACTCCCACAAAGCCACAGGCCAAGTTTATAGGGGCACTGGCTATGCTAGCAAAGACTGGAAATCACCCAGATATCCATCAATAGGGGATGGTTAAATAATTCACGCTCCAGCCACACAATGGAATTCTGCATCTCCCGGTGAATTTCAAATAAACATCTCAAATGATCCAGATACAAACATAACTCTTGTTTCTTAACAGACCTCCCCACATGGAAAGTAGCCTAACCATTCAACTGCCCAACTTCTGGCCCAGCTGAACCCTGCAGACTCCTGATTCCTCCTGTACACTTGGAGCCTGGCAACACGCCTCCCGTGACTACCTCTCAAGCCCAAGCTAACACCTTCCTGGGTCCACACCTCTTCTCATCCAGCAGCCTCCTATGTAAACAATCTGCTTCTATTCTTGCCCCACTATAGCTACTTCAAGGCAGTGGCCAGAGTGAGCATTTTTAAGTGATCTAAAAGATGCAAGTAGTATATACATACAATGGAATATTATTCAGCCATAAAAAGGAACGATGCAATACTGATACATACTACAATGCGGATGAGCTTTGGAAACATTGTACAGAGTTAAAGGCACTGAATGATTCCAGCTACACAAAACATCTATAACAGGTAAATACCTGGGGACAGAAAGATTGGCGGTTGTAGGAGCTGGGGCAGGGGGAGGGGGAATGGGAACAAGTGTTTAACAAGTACAGAGTTTTTTCTGGGGGCTATGAAAATGCTTTGGAATTAGACACAGGCAGTGATTGTACAACACTGTGAATCTGCTCAATGCCACAGAATTGTACACTTTAAAATGGTGAATGTCATGATATATGAATTTCACCTCAAGAAAAAGGAGAAAGGAAAAAAAAGATCACAGTACATTCCCCACTTGATTTGTACAATGGCTTCACAATACAATAAAAATAACACTCCAACCCTACCTGTGTCTTCCAGACACCACCATGCTATTGTCTGGGCTCTCTCTCGGGCTACACTGCCCCCAACTCTTCCTCATTCTCTCCCCTTAGCCACAGCTTCTTGGACACAGGCAAGCTCAGTCCTCCCTCAAGGCTTTATGTTCACGGCCCCTCTACGTGGCAATCACTCTTCCCAGACCCATGTCTCCATTCAACAAGTATTACCAAGCACCTGCCAAGTGTCAGGCTCTTCCAGGTACTGGGGATACAGAAGTGAGGCACACAGACAGGCCCTGCCCTCGAGACACCCTTCCCAGCAGGTCTTCTCAGGCTGTCTTCCCACTTCATTCTAGTTTCTTTCCAAAGCCACCCAATCTCCAAGTCTAAAACATCCATGCGCCAGATACATTTTATCCTCACCCTGTTTCGTTTCTATTCACAAGGCTCCCGCCATCTGATGTGGCATTAATATGTCTGCTGTCAGTCTCCCCACTAGAATGTCAACTTCAGGAGGAACAGTGAGTACCTCTGTTCCGTACTCTGCTTTCTCCTAGTGGTTGGAACGGAGCTGGGCACATAATAGGTGCTCAATAAATAGGTAAAAAATAAGGCAGATTTATGTGGACTAGCACAGAACAAAACAGGAGAAGAATTGATGCTTTTGAATTATGGTGCTGGAGACAAATATTGTTTACAGCATGAACTGCCAAAACAACCAGGAGATCCATCCTAGAAGTGCAACCATAGTGCTCCTTGGAAGCAAAGACAGCTAGACTGCGTCTGATGTATTTTGGACATGTTGTCAGGAGGGACCAGTCCCTGCAGAAGGACATCATGTTTGGGAGACTGGTGAGTCAATGAACAAAAGGAAGACCCTCAACTAGATGGAATGACACAGTACCTACAACAATGATCTTAAACATAAAAAATAATCGTGTGCCTGGCACAGAATTGGGGAGTTTCATTCTGTTATACATAGGTTCACTATGAGTTGGACCCAACTTGATAGCACCTAACAACACAAAACAATGTCAAGATATAAGTGAAAAAAGCAAATTAAATAGCAGTATATATAAGATACCATTTTTTGCAAACAAAGTTAAAAATGTAAGTATATGTATGTGTCAATCCACCTGTAGAAAAATCACTTGGAAGAATTTGTCCACACTCATCACTGTGGCTGTCTCTGAGGTGTAAAACCACAATCCTTACCCCATGCTCCTGGTACCCCTACTGTTTGAATCTGTATCACTTTGTATTACATATGGAATCAGAGAAAATAAATGGGTGGGTTTTGAATTGCTCATGGTAACTTCTTTTTTTCAGTGCTAGGGATCAAACCAAGGGCCTTGCACAGTGTTGTAAGCAGGTGTTCTACCATTGACCTATACTCTAGTCCTATGACAACGTCTTTTTATTTTTTTTGCGGTACTGGGTTTTGAACCCAGGGCCTCACGCTTG
This sequence comes from Pedetes capensis, assembly GCA_007922755.1. Taxonomy (NCBI): domain Eukaryota; kingdom Metazoa; phylum Chordata; class Mammalia; order Rodentia; family Pedetidae; genus Pedetes; species Pedetes capensis. The sequence continues at coordinate 302,413 of VMDO01000249.1, read as the reverse complement.
CATGTTTTGAAAGTGCTGGACCCTGAGCTGTACCCCCAGCCCATTTTTTTACTTTTTGGGACAGGGTTTCCCTAAGTTACTCAGACTTCCTCTGGTCTTGAACTTGCGATCCTCCTGCCTCCACCTCCTGAGCTGCTGGGATTACAGGCGTGCACCACTGCGCCCGGCTCCTATGACAACTTTTGATACAGGCAGAAATTTATCATTTTTGATGTGCATACACACTTTGTGCAAAATGGAATCACACAGTATACATGCTGCTCTATAACCTGAAACACAATATAATGTAAATGTCTTTAAAATAAGGATTCAAAAATCTATGCATAAAACGATGCTGGGTGGGTGGCACATACCTGTAATTCCAGCTCTCAGGAGGCTGAGGCAGGAGAATCACTAATTCTAGGCAGGCTGGGCTACACAGCAAGAAGCTATCTCAAAAACAAAAATAAAGTAAATGAAACAAACAAACAAAAAACCCTATGTTCGAAATGAGATAATTTTTTAAGTCATAAAACTGAGGCATTCTGTATTCTATATTCCCTTGCCTCTCCTCAACTGTCTTTAGGTTCCTCGATGTGTACGAATTTTGAAAATTGGAACAACAAACTATTTGAAAATGCCCATCTAGGGGATTTGGTGCAACCTCAGGAGACAGTTGGATGAGGACTGTGAGCAGGAAAGTTGAAATCAGCCACTATGTGCTCGGCTGAGCACAAACTGTGCTGGGGTGTGTGTAGTGGGAGTGGGGCAGCAGTTCTATAGATCCCATGACTGAATCAGTCACTCATTTGTCAATTCGTTATTATTATTATTACTGTTGGTCACCTACTGTGTGTTGTGCTGAGGACACAGAGCTAAGGAGCCATGGTGAGGATGCCCCTGGTGAGGTGGGTAGACATCTTCCTGTCATGACAGCACCTATATCCTGTGCTGATCTGATCCGTCCATCATGAGGGCTCTGCAAGTTAGGGGTCACTGTGCCCCATTTCCAAGGACACCAAGACTCTGAGGGGCAGCCACCTGCCTACCGATCACGCAGCCAGGAAGGAGCAAATCCAAATTCCAACCCAGAGCTATCTGACTCCTACACATCTTCCTGTACGTACCGCCTCACAGAGCATGACCACAGGGCGAGCACCGGCGCCAGGCCTGCTTTACAGATGTTCTCACCTGATGCCTCTGAAACTCTGTGAGGGAGGCAGGGCCAGCCCCATTTCAAGATGGGAAACTGAGGTTCAGACAGATGTGGTGGCTTGCCAAGGGTCCTATGAGACTTCAAGAGCACCTGGAGCTACCTGTCTGGCTCCTAACCAGTACACTGCTGTAATGGATATTGTGGGGGTCCCCAGGCCCTCCTTCAGGATCACAGAACTCACTACCTCAGCTGTCCTGGGTGTTGGGGGCGGACATTTCTCGGCTCTGTCAATGAAATACAGCTCCTTCTGAGGTCCTGACCCTCGCCGAGAGCAACCCCCATCCAGGGCATAAAGCCCGGCCCCTTTGCCTCACAGGGGCTGTCTCTGACAGCCAGCCCTGCAGAGCTTCCTGCAGGATGGCAGCACAGCTCCAGCCCTCCCTCCCTTTGGCACAGGCTTCCTGGGGCCCCAAACTATGAGATGCTCTACCTTTACGAGCCAGGCCCCAGGGTGCAGGCTTTATCCTGAGGCCCTAGGGGCTTCGGCTAAAGCATCCAAGTGACAGTCAGGGTCAGAACTGCGTTGTAGAGAGATCCTGCTGGAGGCCAAACTGGGGTGCAGATACCGGAGGCCCCGTGGCCAGCGAGGAGGCCGGCAAGCGCAGCAGGGCCTGAATGCACATGGTGACGGCGAAGGCCGATTCCAGCAGCAGCCACTGGGTGGAATAAACAGACCGTACTGTGAGACTGGTCAGGGATCCCTGGCCAACGGGTGGCCGTGGGGGGAGGTGGGCGAGGTGCCAGTGCCAGGGGCTGCCTTCCATCTGGAAGTCACACCCCAGCTCTGGGCCGGCCAGCCAGCTGGGGTGCGCCCCCTTGCTCTCCTTGTCACTAGCCGTGCAGCCTGGACATGGTGGTACCTGGGCGCCTCCTCTGCATTTGAGAAAATGGGGCTAATATCTATCTCTCCCTTGCCAGGTGGCCACGAGGAGTCAAGGGGTTGGTACAAACCCAAAAGCCGAGGTGAGGGCCCAGCCCAGAATGAGTCCTCTATTACCAGTGGTGAACATTGCCCTGTTGCTCCAGGCTTCCTAGTGCTGCCGGGGCTCTAGAAACGGCATGGACCTCGAGACAGACACGCCTGGAGGCAGCCCTGTGTGTTGGGGGCAAGTCCCTTAGCTCGTGGTGGCTGGAGGGCAGCCGCACTCCAGGTCTAGAAGGCTCATTATGAGCACAAAGTTAAAGAGCACTTGGGAGGCTCCGGGCACATGGTGTGAAGTCAACCAATGGCAGCGGCTGCAGTCAGGGTGATGTGGTGGCGAGTCCCAGGCAGCTCTGCAGGGCTGGCCACCCCACCGCGGGCAGCGCCGACTCAGCATGGCTGAGCCCCGCCTTCCTGTGCATACTCAGCCTGCTCCTCTTCCAATGTCACTGCCAGCTACCCCAGCCAGACAGGGAAGAATGCCAGCACCTTCCTCCTGCGTCCCCTAACCAGGAGTCCCCGGGGCCTGTGCTTCCTAGCCCTCCCCGGGTGTCCACCTCTGCTGTGCCCCAGCCCCCGGCCTGCCATCTCTCCCAGACACTCCCTGCTGGGCCCACTGCCGCTCTGCCCCACCTTGCACTTGAGCCAGCTCAGAGCCTTCCAAGGGCATCCTGTGGACCCGCTGAAGCCCAGCCTCTTTAACCTGCTTAGGAAGGGTGCTGCCAGGGTAAAGCACAGGGCCTGGTGCACAGTAGGTGCTCAGGAAATGATGGATGGCCTACAGATGGGCATGAATGTATGCATGAGCTGGCTGTGCTGACAAAAGAAGAGCAATGACAGAAACGGGCACAGGTACATGGCACCCCATGCCCTCCAGGCCCTGTCCTCGGCCTTTCATGGGAATCCGTTCATCTTCATTTCCGGCTCACAGCAGAGCTATATGGCAGGCTCCTCCCCAGCTTTGTCTTTAAAAGAACTAAGTTACAGGAAGGTTAAGCAATTTGCCCAGAGGTCACAAAGCTAATGCACAGTGGAGCTGAGACTCGAATAGGACTCAGGGTTACAATCACAGCAACCAAGCACAAAAGCTTGCCCTAGACACCCAGTTCCCTTGCCCAACTGCTGGGCAGGCCCAGGGCCACACAGGTGAGGACCTGCCCAAGGTCACAGGCTGTAATAAGTACTGTTCCAGAGCCTCCTTGTTTGCAACTTCCCCTGGAGGCTGCTTAGTTCTGGAGGCTCTGATGAAAGAAAACTTCTGAGCCTCCGTGCCTGAGGACGGGCCCGGGAAGCCTGCCAGCCAGGTGGGCACACGGCTGCCCCTCTCGTCTGTCTGTCCAGCCAGGTCCCTTCCAGGTGCTGGCTCTTAAAACCCAGAGTTTGCAAACCACCTGGCAGCCCTGCGGGACCACGCCTCAGGGACTGCCTGCGGGGCAGGGCGGAAGAGCAAGCAGCCAGGGCTGGGGGAGCGGGCACCTCGGCCTCCACCACAGCAGCTCCGCTTATGTCCGGGGTTCTGAAGAAGCTTTCAATCAGATGAAAAGTTCTGCTGTTCAAAATCACTTTTGAAAAGCGCTGCCCTAAGGGATAAATGTCCTTGCCAAGCAAAGAGCCCTGCTCGTGTCTACCCTGGTGACATTCAGGGGCTCAGATGCAGTCAATTCCCGCATGGGAGAGACAGGAGGTGAGCCTAGCCAAGCCCAATGTCAAGGCCGCCTGAGTCTTCTTGGCCACAATTCCCTGCTCTGCACACCAAGTACAAACGTGTCCTACCCAGGGGCCTGTCTGGCACAGTCCTGCCTCTGGGCATGTGCCCACCCAGTTTCTCTGCCTGAAATAAAAAGAGTAACTACAAAGCCTGGCGCGGGGCACATGCCTGTCATCCCAGCACTCAGGAAGCTGAGGTAGGAGGATCGATGCAAGTTCAAGGCCAGCTAGGTCTACATGGCAAGTTCCAGGCCAGCCTGGGCTACACAGCGAGACCCTGTCTCAAAAAAGCAAAAACAAAAACAAAACAAAACTACCACCTCAGGACCCGAGTCCAGGCTGGTGGGACCCCACGATATTTTGTCTACCAGCCCCTTGCCTGCCTCTCGCCCTCCTCACCTCCACTTGGTCCTGCCCTCGTGCAGGCCCCGCAGGTTCCTCCAGCCCGTGCCACTCTCCCAGGCCCCTGCCTGGGAGATTCCTCTGCTCCACTAAGCCCCCTCTCCTGCACCCGCTTCTCTTGCTGACTCCTCCGTGCCCTTTGGGGTTTTTTTTGTTTTGTTTTGTTTTGTTTTGAGACAGGGTCTTGCCACGCAGCTCGAGCTGGCCTCGAACTTGTGGTCCTCCTGCCCTGCCTCATGAGCGCTGAGATTGCAGGAAGTACCACCACACTCAGCTTTGTCCATGCCCTCTGTGAGTCACCTGGGTCCCCCTCTCTCCTGGGAAGCCTTCCCTGTACGCCAAGGCTGGGTCAGGCAGCTGTGCTGGGCCCTTCCTCCGGGTTTCCTCCATTGGCACCCAGACTGCTCTCAATTGTTATCATTTGCTTCAGGGAGCCTTCAGAGGCTCTAAGTTCTTGGGGGCAGGATCCAGGGCCACTGTGCTCCCTGCTCACTGTACCCTGTGCCCGGCACGGGGCAAGGCATGCACAAGGTGCTCCATGAATTCCTCCCAAGACAGGAAATGTGGGAGTCTAACAAGCGGCTCTCAATGGCCATAGGGAGCCAAGCTTCCCCGGCAGCGATGGGCAAAACACACGGGTAAGGTGTGGTCATTGCCTGCAGGACCCCTTCCCTGGCCACCCCAGGCCTGTGCCTAATTCCCACTCCACATTGCTTTCATTCCCACGCAAACCTTGGAGCACTGACAAAGCCAAGGTGGCAGGACGGGGACACAGGAGGTGACTCACTGCTGTACGCGTACAGGTACCCAGCGCACAATGGGCCAGGTTGGCGGAGGGCTCATACTGACTTCCTCCTCGTTAGCTACGTGCTGGCCTGTCCGTCGGCTCCCCTGGCAGCCCTCCTTCCTCCCTCGCCCACTCCACGGCCCCTTCCCCAGCCCCCGCCGGGCCGTACCCGGTTGATGAGCTCGCCGACCATGCCCGTCCAGGAGCCGTTGGGCTCAGGCGCCCCATACAGCCCATCCTCCACCAGCCGTAGGCGGTAGCGGAACCTCAGCAGCTCGGCCAGCTCCCGCAGCATGTCCACGCAGAAGCCCTCGAAGCGCTCGTTCCCCGACAGGGCCTGGAAGTTGGGCCGGCGCATGACATATGGGTTCTCCTGGGCGGGCAAAAGAGAGCAGGGGTCAGAGACTGGGCACTTGGGGGTTGAACCAGGGATCTGGGGCCAGGCAGAGCCTGGGGACCTGGACCAGGCAGCTTGAGCAGGAATCTGCTCGCAGAGTGGGGATGATAGATTCACCGCATGCATTCTTCACTTCCCAATGCTCTGAGTGCAGAACAGGCCTGGAAGCTGGGGGAGAAGCACATGGACCCGCCAGCCCCTAGCACACTGCAGGAAGCCATGTTCCTCTCCACAGCCAGCCCAATGTTTGCTGGTCTCCAGCCGAAATGCTTACGAGGCAGGAGGGAGCTTCAGAGAGAACCAGGCTGGATGGAGCTTGTGCCAAATTAGAACAGGGCTTTCAAACTTTTTATTACGACCCACTTTACTGTGATACAGTTTATCTTACAGCTCGAGCCACCCTCCCCCCCATATATACACTTGTTGTTAGGTACCATCGAGTTGGGTCTGACTCATAGCAACCCAATGTACAACAGAATGAAACACTACCTGACGCTGTGCCATGCCTGGCACTATGTCAGTGCTTCTCTGCAATTCATAGGGTTTTCAATGGCTGATCGTTTCAGGAATGGGCTGCGGGGTCCTTCTCCCAAGCCTACAGCACCCAATATTCCCAGGCAGCCTCCTATCCAAGGACTAACCAGGCCTGACCCTGCTTAGCTTCTGAGATCAGACAGGATCAGAAGCCAGGGTAGTATGGCTGTGGACACATGCACACTTAATTAGACTTAATTCTGCAAAACAGTCCTTGCTCTTAGTGGCTATGGGCAGCACACACTGGTATTTTCTATTCAGCTGTATGTCAATTTCTCACATGGCCAGTTGTTGTTAGGTACTGTCGAATCTGGGCTCCAACTGATAGTGACTCTCAAAGGGTTTTCAATGGCTGTTTCAGGATTGCTTCAGGAGTGGATTGGCACGTCCTTCTCCCATTTTTGCGGTGATGAGGATTGAACCTGGGTGCTCAGAGAGTTCGGAACAGCACTCCACTGAGCTAAACCCCAGACCACACAGCCAGTACTGACTCACTAAACTCACTTCCACCAGGGGGCCAGAGAGGGGATCCCCCACCAGGATTTCTCTCCAGCCCAAAGTCACCATAAGGGAAGCAGGCCAGATGGTACAATTTCAAGAGAATTTGGAAGCCTAGATTGTTTTGTCAAATCTCCTGACTATGAATGTTAGCAACATATTCAAATGCTAATATAATTTTTTTTTTTTTAAGGACAAACAAACACACCTGCTAGTTTGCAGTCTCTGGCCTTTTGCTACACTGATGATTATTTCTGAGGGGTCACAGGCAAACTTTACTGACCCCCGTCATGCCAAAGAAACACAAAAGCAGAGAGGATGCCCAAAGTGCTAGTACGTCAAGGCGTATGGAGACGGCGGTAACGCGAGGAGCCTTATCTAAATGGCTGACAGGATAGCATCACTTTGGGCCAATGAACAAAACGATTTAGGATTCGGGAAACAGGCAAGGGAGAAGCTTTGGTAAGCCATTTGGAATGGTTTGGGTGTACTGCGCACCTGCCCCGTGTATGTCCTCTCGATTGCCTCTTTTGAAATCCTCCTGGGGACCTGACATGAAAGTGAGCATTATTAGGCTCTTTCTATACATGTGCTCACGGAGGCTCAGGAGGCAAACGGACTCTGCTGCCTTGCAGAATGACTGAGCTCAATGTCTATGTGGCCATATTGTGCTGCCCTGTCCATCAACAGGTACAGTCTACATCCCCATTCTTTAGGCTGAGCCGGCCTCGTGACTTGCTTTGGCCACCAGAATGTATCGGAAACGATGCTGTGTAAATACTGGAGCCTCAGCCTTCAGAGCAGCTCCTGGGGCCTCCAGGTGAGGGAGGGAGGCCAGCCTGCAGGGGGACAGGCACAGCAGGGCCTGCCAGCCAGCAGCCAGCACCTGTGGCCACTATGGACCTGTCAGTGCAGCCTGGCCCCAGCTGAATGCAGCCCCAGGGAGCCCAGGCTGGACCCACCAAGAGCGGCGCAGTGGAAACACGGAAAATATGAGAAATAACTAGTCGTCATTGTCTTAAGTCTCTCTTCTGGGGGTGGTTTGTTACACAGCCTGAGAGAGTCTCTCCCAAGGGGCTAGTTCATGTTATAGGCCTCTTGTCACGCCAGAGCTGAGGGACAACAGGAGGGAGGGAAGCCACGCTGCCTCTCCAGATCCAAACCTGGGGAAGTGGGAGCAGGAACGGGAGACTATACTAATAATAGCAGCAGCAGCTAGGATTTCTTGTGGGTTTGCTGTGTGACAGCTCTTCTGTCAGCGTGGGAGGCCAGCATTGTTACTTCTGGTTTAGAGCTGAGGGCGCTCAAGTCCAGAGAAGTGAAGTTGTAAGTGGCTGCGAAGGACAAGTCAATCTGGCTCCAAAGCTCTGCTCGTAAGCCCTGTGCCAGATGGAGCCCAAGTGGACAGAATCAGAGAACAGACACAGCAGGAGCCAGACAGAGAGGCGGGGGATCCAGGCCAGGTCTCGAAGCTGGAGAAGGAGAAACCAAGGCTCCTAGAGACAAGCACTTGTGCTAGAGCTGGGCTGCTCTCACACAGCCCTTTTTGGTGTGCAGAGGAGGAGACCAGGGCCCAGGGAGGCAAAGTGTCCAGCCCCAGGCCACCAGCAAAAGCAAGGCAGAGGGAAGACCAGGCAGAGCTGAGAGGCACAGTCCAGCAGCTGTGCACTGCAAAACCCTTCTTACTTCCTCTATGCCAAACGGATCTCCAAAGCTTGAGGAACTTGGGTTCAGGGTCTCTCAGAATCAGGGTCTGAACTTACTTAAAAAAATACAAACAGAGACTAGAGCCTGGGACAGAACTTGGGATGAGAAAGCAATGATTCAGGAGTCAATTTAGAGCCCAGGCCCTCACAAGCGTTGGTCCTTGAGGAGGCTCTAACCCAAGGTTTTCAGAGCTGTTCCAAGAGACTCCGATGCTGACGTCCACCACTGAGGACAGGCAGTAGGAGGCTGCTGAGTCCAGTTCTAAGAATCTTTCCTATGAATGGCCATGCATTGAGCCACAAAAATGCAGGCCCAAGAAAATCATTGCATCAGGGCTTGTGTTGGGAACAAGGACAAAACAACCTAATCTGGGACAAGTTAAAGAGATCATCGATGTCACAGAAGAATCCCAAGCAACCACTAAAATAGCAAGGTCTATAAGACATATTAAGAGGAAAAAAATAAGCTACAGAACAAAGTGTACAATATGCTCATCTTTGTGAAAGAAAGAGTGGGGATGTGCTTGAACATGCACAAGACGATTGTGGAAGGTTGGGGGCCTCTGAGAAAGGAAAATGAGGGACCAGGGAGGGATGGAAGCTGATTTTTTACTGCTTACCCCCTTGATCCTTCAAATTCTATTTTACCTAGGCTTGTATTACCTTAGGTCCCTCAAGCAATGTTGTGAATTTTGTTTATTTGTTGGTTTTTTGAAACAGGGTCTCACTATGTACCCGGGGCTGGCCTGGGGCTCCCAAACTTCCTGCCTTAGTCTCCCCAGAGCTAGGATTACAAGTGTGTACCACCACACCTGGCTTTTCTGAATTTTTAAAAGGGGAAACATGATATTTCAAAGTCTATAGAAATTCAAAGGGTCGAGAAGAGGCAAAGCTAACCTAAAGAAGAACATCAAAACTGCTTCAAAAAGTTAAAGTAAGCTATGATGTTTAAGACAATGTGGTATTAGAGCAAAGACGGACACACGGAGAACAGAGCAGAGCATTAGGAACCCCTGGCACAAATGCACATTGACTTACGACAGAGGGAAGACTGTGGGGAGGGGGGGTCATGATTGTTTTAATAGATGGTGCTGTTCAATTAAATATCCAAGTGGAAAAAATGTATTCTGACCCCCTCCATACCACATGACTCATAAAACTCAATTCCAGGTGGAATGCAGAAAAGGAAAAATTATTAGGTTTTTAAAAAACAAATAAGAGAATGTTTCCATGAAAATTGGGGTAGACACAAAATTCTTAAGTTGCACAAGGAATATGATAAAGGGAAAAAGCTGGACTGGGGATGTAGCTCAGTGGTGGAGTGCTTGCCTAGTGTGCGTGAGGCCCTGGGTTTCATTCCTAGTAGCAAAAAAGAAAAAAAGAAAAAAGAAAAAAAAGCTTAGAAAGTTGTTTTTGTTGTTGTTAGGTGCCATTGAGTCGGCATCCGACTCATAGCAACCCTCATAGGGTTTTCAATGGCTGGCTGTTTCGGGATTGCCTTGGGAGTGGATTGCCAGGTCCTTCTCCCATTTTTGTGGTGCTAGGAATTGAACTCGGGACCTCAGAAACTGCAGCGCAGCACTCTACCAACTGAGCTAAATCCCTTAAGTAAAATTTAAAATCAAGTCTTTTTATGAAAAGATACAACTGAGAATAAAAAGGAAAGCCACATCTATCTGACAAAGAACTTGTATGTAGAATGTATAAATAACTGCCCAATCAACAACAAGGCCATATATCTAAAACAATTAATTAATATATTCATTTATTTATTTTCTGAGACAGTATCTCACTATGTAGTCCAGGCCGGTCTCAAACTTGTGATCCTTCTGCCTCAACCTCCTAAAGTGCTGGGATTATAGGTGTGCCCTATCCCCCGCCCTGCCCGGCTCTAGCTTCTTGAAAATAGAGGAAGATTTGAAAAGAGGATTTCCACATAGCCAATCAACACAAAAAGGTGATGAGATGCACATGAAATCGGCCACCTATCAATGGTAGCTTTAGACACGCACAACTGGGGAAAACGAATAACACCTAGACTTCTAACCGCACGCTGCGGGGAGGAGTGCCACTCAAGCCATTTGGAAAAGGCTTCTGCAGTATTGACTGAGCTAAGACACCCTGGGACCCAGCAATCCTACTCTCTGAACATACTCAACAGAACGCCAATATAAGTTCACCAAAAGTCATGGGATAGAATGTTCCCAGCAGTACTGTCCGTAACAGCCAAAACAAAACAAAACAACAACAACAAAAAACCCACCAGAAACCCCCCACAGAAACAATTCAAATGTCCATCTACATTTGATGGAGAAGTAAATCGTGATGCATTCACATTCCGAACATACAACCATGAGACTAAACACTGTACAATGAAATGGATAAACCTCATAAAGGAAATGCTGAGCAAAAGGAGCCAAAAAGAAGCTGGGTGTGGTGGCACCCGCCTATAATCCAGCACTCAGGAGGCTGAGGCAGGAACATGATTTTCTGTCTCAAAAAAGGAAAAAAAGGCCAGGCGTGGTGGCACACACCTGTAATCCCAGCGGCTTGGGAGGCAGAGGCGGGAGGATGGCAAGTTCGAGACCAGAGGCAGTCTGTGTAAGTTAGCGAGACCTTGTCTCAAAAAGTTAAAAAAAAAAAGGGCTGGGGGCGCAGCTCAGTGGTCCAGCCCTTGCAAAGCATGCAGGCACAAGGCCCTGGGTTCAACCCCTAGGACCGCAAAAAAAAAAAAAAAAAAAAGGAAGAAAAGCCAGACACAAGAGAACAAAGTACGATGCCATCTGTATGAAATTCAAAGACAGACAGCCACTCTGTGGGGACAGAAGTTGAGATGGTGATTCCCCTGGACAGGTTAGTGACCGGAGGAGGCACAAGGCTTCAGGAGTCGGGGGCTGGCGACATAAATGTGTTCAGTTTTTGAAAATTCAGTGAGAAGTAACACAATGGGCGGGAGTTTCTACATGCGTGTAACACTTCAAAAAAACTCTCAAGGCTGGGTGTGTGGCTCAGTGGTAGAGCGCTTGCCGAGTCTGTGGCAGGGCCCTACACACACACACACACACACACACACACACACACACACACAGTAAAAACAAAAAATTCAATCGGGTGGGTCGTGGACCAGTCGTCCCAAGCTGACTGCCCGTCATGAGTCTGAGAGCCAGATCCTTGTCCGTGACTTCCTGGAGCGCAGTTCACCTGAGCCTGATCTAGCCCACGCCTTCCACTCTGTTGTGAATACTTTGTCCCCTCACTTTAAAGGAAGTAACTGAGGATAGAGAGGAGAGACCTCAGATCACACAGCGTGTGGAAGCCAGTGCCCGGCCCGGAACACAGCCCCAAGGATTCAGGAAGAAGAAATTGGGGCAAGGTGGTACAAGGGACAAGCATGTAGGCTCTGCCACCTTCTTGGCTGGATGACCTTCAGCATGTCACCTAACCCTCCCGTGCCTTAGTTTCCCCATCTGAAAGTCAGGATCATAAAGGCACTGAGCCCAGGGCTGCTGTGAAGACTGGGCAGCAGCAGCGAAGGGCTCCGCAGACGGCTCAGAGGTGGCAGCCCCACGACTGCTGACCGCTACGCTCACCAGGGACGCTCGCAGGAGGGCAGCCTTCCAGAGGTCCCTGGACCCATTCTGCCAGGGAGGGTGTGGAGACTGGATGTTTAGGGGACTCGAGTGGGAGTCGGAGTGGGAGCAGGGACTCTCGAGGGACTCTCACTGCCCACCAGCCTCCAGCAGGGGGGTGGGGAGGCGTCGTGGCTTGAAGGGCGTCATCCGGACAGACTGCACCCACCTGCAATCCTGGGCTGGGCCTTGGGACTTCTGCACCCCTGCCTGCCCTCAGGCCCCTCTCAACCTCAGAGCCAGCTCGCTCCAGAGCTGCAAGTCCCCACCCAGGGGCAGCCACAGCCTGCACCACTTTACACAACCCCCTCCGTCCCCTCACTCGGCCACCCCCCCAGCCACCATGTCCAGCCCGGGCTGCATTATACCCACATCTGACTCCTCTCGGGTCACGGCTCCACTCAGACCCCTACTTTCCCCCTTGGCCTCCCTCACAGGCCAAGGGGCTTTGTGCCATCAGAGGGTGGCCCTGCCCTTCTGGCTTAGCAACCTCTCTTCAGGGGAAAGTGGGAGCAGAGTGGCCCTTCAGAGACCCTTTCTCTGGGACCCCTCACCCCCTAGGACCACGTGTGTCCCATCACGCATCACACCCCTCCACACCTGCGAAGCCAAGCGCCCTTCAAGGCCCTGAGCTAAGTCCCAGCCCATGCCAGGGCACCCAGTGTGACTCCTGCCTCAATCCCCAAGTGCCAGGAGCTCAGGTCAAGAAATGCTGGTGAATGCTGGGGGTGCGGGTCAGCCGCAGAGGGCTTGCCGGGCACGCGGGAAGCCCTGGGGTCTGTCCCCAGTACCAAAAAAAGAGAAGAGAAAATAGTTCGTGAGTAAAAGGGGCTCGTCTGGCTGTGCGAAGTAAAACCACTTTCTCTCTGCTAAAGCTGAAAAACATCCTGAGGCCCCTGCCGCTCGCAAAGCCCAGCTGTCTCTGTGTACTACACTCCTACGCGAGTCCTGAAGCCCTGTCCAAAGCCGCCACCTCCATGAGGCCTTCCTAAGCCCTCTAAAGCTGTGACAAGCCCTCCTTTCTCTGGGAGGCCCTCATAACACCAGGCTAGAGTGACTGTGTCCTGATGTGTCACCTCCGGCAGGCAGGGACAGCCTTCCCCAGTGCCCCTTGAGATCACCTGTGACTCTTCAGTGCCTCCGGAACGTGTGCAAGCCCAGGCACAGCAGTTTGGCAACACTTGCAGAAGGAATGCGTGAACCGATCCCGCAAGGGAAGAATGAGCCTCACGAAGACAAGAACAATACCGGCTCCTCTCCCTAATTTCTGCCCCCTGCTCCCACCAGGGACCCCGTATCTTCCACTTCCAGGAGGCTTCAGGGACAGACTTCACGTGACACACAGAGGTGCTGACCGCTGCCAGCCAGCCGGCTGCCAGGCCCCTGGGTGAGGCTGTCAGGAAGTGTCTAGCTTCCGTCTGCAAGCCATCTGCTCCTCTGCAGCAGGCCCGCTGGCCCTCCTCCAGAGGGACCTGAGGCCCACTCTGCGTCAGGAGGTCCCCAGGGACCCGGGGCATGGCTCTGCAATTGGCCACTTAGGGGGCCTCTGGAAACCCTCTCTGAACCCCAGTGTCCCAGCTATTAGCTGGCCCAGCTCACAGGGCAGCTGAGCGGATCCTGTAGGCCGTGGACTTGGCTGCTGGGAAGGGCAGGCTGCCTGGCACGTCCGGCCTCCAGGGCCAGCTGCTCAGGGAAGCCCCTGCTCTCCAGGCCCTGGGCATCACCCCGGCCTGACACGGTGCCTGGCAGGAGGCAGCAGGGTGCAGCAGAGAGACACAGGCTCTGAGCTGGACACTCCGCTCACACGGACTCGCTAGGGAACTGTCTCCTCACTGCCCAAAGGAGGTACATGAGACCCCACTGACAGGGTAGCTGGGAAGTTGGCAAGGGCCTAGCATGGCACCTGCTGTAGAGACAATGCTTGTGGTTAGTGAACAACTACTGAAACCCCAAGCTCTCCTCCCATCCCTGCTTGTCTCTGACTTGGTAAATGCAGGAGTGGCAGCCCCTGGGCTCCAGGACAGTGAGCTTGGCTGGTGTTCAGGAATGGAGAAAACTGGAGCTTCAGAGCACAGTATTTCAGACTCAGACTCTGGGGCCTTAGAGACATAGCTTCCAAGGCTGGCTCTGCCATGTACATGCTGTGTGGCCCAGGGCAAGTTGCCTCACTTCTCTGATCTTTAGTTTCCATATCATCAGGGTGGATACTAAGCAAGCTGGCATGTGTCAACATACTAGGCTGGCCAGTGTGACAAAGTGGCCATTCTAGCAATGGTGATTACCGAGAGCCTGCCCACACCAGACCTGTACAAGATGCCTGGGGCTGGACCTGGCTCCCCTGGGCTGGCAGTGGTGAGACTGGTGACGCCCTGGTCACAGTCTGGGGCTGTTGGGTGTATGTGGCATGTCCAATGCTAGTCTGTTCACTGTGCCCGGTTCCTGCCAAGGCTCCCCTTCCCTTCATGGGGGAGCTAGGATGAGCTGGCGCAGTGCTCAGCGAAGGCCCATCCTCGGGGTGCCTCCCTTTACTGTCCTTTACTCGCTAGGGAACTGTCTCCCTCCCTGGGGCCACTCACCAGGATGGTCGTGACCACCAGCGTCTTGTTGGCCAGCGTCTGTGAGAGGTTAATGTCCAGCGTGGTGGCGTTCATCGCCAGGGTCCGGTTAGAGTACCACACCCCTATCTGGGGGCAGAGAGGACGCTGTGAGCGCAGGCCCTGCCGGGGGACATGGCCGCCTCTGGACCCGCTCCACGTGCAACCCAGACAGGCTCTGCATCGCCCTGGGCCTGCTCACCTCGCGGTGACCCTGCCGGGACTTCTCCAGGATGCGCAGGGTATAGTTGGTCCTCTGCCCTTTGCTGTTGAACTCAACCCGCCCGGTCAGCCCGTCATACTCTACCTAGCAGGGCGGGAGGCGGGGCAGAGGGAGGGGAGGCAGGGCGCAGAGGACGGCACAGACACAGGAGGGGAGGGAACAGCAGAGAAGGGCCAGGATCATGGTCAAAGAGGCAACTCACCAGGAAAGCAGCGGAGACGCGGCCCAGAAGAGCAGGAAAGGAGAGAAGCCCAGGCAGCCCACGGCCCAGAGAGGGCCCGGGCGGATAGCATGAGGAGGGGGTCCCGAGGAAGCCCAGGGGGCAGGCAGGTAGGTTTGGGGGGAGGGGAGATGCAGAGGGCCCCAGGGTAGACACAGTGAGTGCCCTCGCCTGAGGCGGCCACCGCCCTGTCTCCTCCACCCGCCCCTGCTCCCGGCTCACCATGCGCAGGTAGTTCATGAGGCTGGTTCCGTGGGGCCAAATGTTGGCCGAGGTACAGGCCAGCGGCTTGACGCCGATCTCCTGGCTGCGGTTCAGCTCTCGTACGGCGCTCACCACCACGTGCACCGCGTCAAACATCAGGGCAGCAGACAGCTGGAGCGGGGCAGAGGTGAGGCGGGATGGGAAAGCGGCAGCTTAGCCGGAGGAACCTCGCCATGCCACCCAGGGCCTTAGGCAGCTCCTGTCTCCTCAGGAATGGGAGAGCGGCAGGGGGCGGCTCCGGCCTCTTTCTCGGACATGTGGGTGACAGGAGGGAAGGGAAGCGTGCAGCCCCGTGCCTGGGCGGGAGCAGCTCTTCTGGACTGCATGGCCGTTTCCGAGACAATCTACCTAGACGGCCAGCTGGGGCTCCCACACGGGCAGCTGGGCCTGCGAACCTACATGGGCAGGGCATGCGCACGAGACACACTGACATGAGTGGGCTGGACAGACGTGCCCAGGAGTCTTTATGTAGGGTAGGTGGGTGGAGGGGAAGCAGAAGGGCCTCACGGCTGATCC
This sequence comes from Pedetes capensis, assembly GCA_007922755.1. NCBI lineage: Eukaryota > Metazoa > Chordata > Mammalia > Rodentia > Pedetidae > Pedetes > Pedetes capensis. The sequence goes on along the minus strand of VMDO01000249.1, from coordinate 286,819 downwards.
TGGGCGACAGACAGCAGGTGTCTGTGTGCATGTGTGCGTGGGAGCGTGGGTCGTGGCTGGGCTGGGCTGAGGATCTGAGTGTTTGTGTTGTCTGGTATGCCTGTCTGTGTGTGACGTCCTTGCGTGTACACAACTGAGGGCACCTCTTGACGGGTGCGTGCATGCTGTGCACGCAGCAGTGTCTCAGCTCAGTGTGTGAGCAGGTATCTGTGAACAAATACACGTAACTATGCATCTTTTGTATGTTTGCATTTATTCGACACATGGTATCAGATGCCTACTGTGAGCCAGGCTGCTCTGGATGCTGGAGATACAGTGGTGAGTATAACAGGCAGAGACACGGGCCCTCGTGGCATCTACCATCTACAAATCTCCACCTACGTGTGTGTCAGTGTGAGACCACCGGTAAGCCACATGGACAATAAATATAAGTGCTATGGGGAAAGAGAAGGCAGAACAGGCGGCTAAACAGGGTGGCTTCCCATTTTTAAAACAGAGGAACCAGGCTAGGGATGTAGTTCAGTGGCAGAGTGCCTGTCCAGCATGCACAGGCCCTGGGTTTGATTCCCAGCATGGCAGAAAATAATTAATCAATTTAATTAATTTAATTAAATAGGAAGGGGCCAAGGAAGGTCTTGCAACCATGGGGACATTTGAGCAAAGAACTGGAGATGAGGCAGCAACCATGCTCATGAGGAAGTACATGGGTAGCAGAGGGAAGAGCAGTTGCAAAGGCCCAGAGGTACATCCGTGCTTGGGGCATTACATCACCTCGAGGCTAGTGGCTAGAGCATGGTAAAGGTGGAGAAGGGGAGACACAAGTCACACAGAGCCACACTGGGAGGCCTCTGGAGTGAGTGCGAGAGGGTTCTGAGCATGATCTGAGCAGAACTGAACAGGGCCCCTGTAGGCATCTGCACACGGTGTCTCTGAGTGTGCCTGGGTGCCTGTGTGCTCACCGCAGGGCCGGGGTAGGTGCTGGCTTCACAGTTCTCCCTCCAGGACATGTTGAGGCTGCGCACAAACTCAGGGTAGAAGGGGTGGGAGGTGTTGAACATGGAGAAGCCCAGGATGTTGGAGGAGTCTTCCACGATACCATCCAGATGCAGGATAGGGAAGTCCTGGGACCAAGAGGAGGCAGTGAGGCCAAGCCAGGCTCCAAGGGGAGCCAACACGGTGGGTGGGCATGGGACTGGTGGGGTACGCACCATGGTGGTGAGGATGTACTTGTAAAATGCTGAGGTCATTCCTAGCTCGGAGGCCTGGAGAACACAGGAGAGGCGAAGAGGTGGTGTGAGAGGCAGAGACTCACAGGCAGAGGCAGGGAAACCCGAGGGAGGGAGAGAGATTACATAGGCCTGGAGAGAAGATGCTCATCGGGAAACACAGGAAGGGATGCCCCAGGAGAGACAGGGAGGAGATGAGCAAGGACAGAAAGAGACTTTGGTCTCTTGCATCCCACCACTCTGGCTGGCAGCCCAAAGTGAGCAGACATTTCGCTAGAGGAGAGAATGAGGCCTTCAAATGCCCATGCCCTTCCTGAGGGCATTCAAGATTGTCTCAGAAATGAGAAAAAGAGAAGCCGGAAATGGGTAGGGAAGGGACAGAAACCTTAACCTAAATCCCCATGCCACATAATAGCCACTGGGGCGTGTAGCCCAGGCTAGCCTGGAACTCACTATGTAGCCCAGGGTGGCCTCGAACTTGGTCAATCCTCCTGCCTCAGCCTCCTGAGTGCTGGGATTACAGGGGTGCACCACCATGCCCAGCTGAGCACCTTTCTTACCATCTTCAAGGAGGACAAGGCCAAAAGACCTCTCCATCCCAGGAGCTCCTCCCTATCCCATCCTCACTCCCCACAAGGATTCTAACATCACAAGGCTCCAGCGTGCACTTCTTACACACACGACTGTGAGGAATGAGCAGGCTAGGAGTGGAAAGAGACCATACGTGCACAGGCCGCCTGTCTCCTTAGCCCAGAGCCTCTTCCCTAAGCCATCCTGCATCCTCAAGAGCCCGCTCACACTTTCTCCTGTGGGTTACCATCAGCGGTGACATATGGTTTTAATTTAAAAAAAAAAAAAAGTGGAGAAAAACAACACAAATTTGATTAGGAAGAAAAATTAAGAGCAAGGAAGCAAATGAATGATTAATGAATGTAGGTCATTGGGGGATGAAATGTGCTGGTCCCATGGGGGACGGTGCTGGTGCTCTGGGCCCTCCTATGGGCCCTTGAGCCAGTCTTCCCTAAGGAACCCCAACTTCTTAGTCCACAAAATGCTCATGACTCCCACCCTGCAGGGTGGGGTGAGAGCGCAATTAAAGATGTATACAAGTGCCTGAGTCCAGAAGCCAGAACCCCAAGAAAAGTCCTAAAGTTAATCCCAGCTACTTGAGAGGCCAAGGCAAGAAGATCGCAGGTTTGAGGCCAGAGGCAGTCTGCATAACTTAGGGAGACCGTGGGAGGGGCTGGGGGTGCTGCTAAATGGTGGAGCCCTTCCTTAGCATTCACGAGGCCCTGGGTTCAAACAAGTACTATTTAAAAAAAAAAAAAAAAAAAGTCCGCTGGGCGTGGTGGTGCATGACTATAATCCCAGCAGGTTGGGAGGCAGAGGCAGGAGGATCACAAGTTCAAGACCAGAGGCAGTCTGCATAATTTAGGGAGACCCTGTCTCAAAAAAAGTAAAAAAAATATTGGGCTGGGGGTGCAGCTCAGTGGTCCAGCACTTGCAGAGCATGCAAGCGTGAGGCCCTGGGTCCAACCCCCAGTACCACACACACAAAAAAAAAAAGTCCTAAGGAGGGGCTGGGGTTGCAGTTCAATGGTAGAGCGCTTGCCTGGCACACCCAAGGCCCTAAGATTAGTCTCTAGTACTGCAATAAGAGAAAAAAGGAGAAGAAGAAACAAACAAAAGTCCTAAGGAGCTATGACTGAGACCTGTCTACTCTGGGCCAGCACCACGCTAAGGGCTTTCCCTGCCACACACTCACTGACCCTTAGTACAAGCCACTGAGGTAGGAACTAAAGTCCTCACACCTCATAGACAGACCTACTGACCATGTGACCAGGAAGTAACCAGGCTGGGAGATGAACGTTGTGATCATCAGCTGCACGTAAGAAGGTCCTGGACATTTGATGACTTGCTCACAGTCACCCAGGGATTTTGTCCCCTGGCCCTGAGGAGAATGAGAGGAGAGGCCCACCTTACGGAGGATGAGGTGGGAGATGGACGCATTGGCATCGATGATGATGGTGGACACTTTGTCATCTCGGATCTCCTTGAGCAATGGGGTGGGGTCCCGGCTGTCGTCCAGCATCCTCACGGACAGGGTCTCCTTGGAGATGAGGAAGCCGCGCACCAGCTCCTCCAGTCGCAGCAGGCCTGAGGGAGGGCCAGGCCTTCGGTTACAGCCGGGGCCCCTGGGTCATGGGGCTCCTGGACCCAATCCTGGGCTCTTCCCAAGGAAAATCCCACCCTAGACCTCTGCCCTCACCCGGTCCTGACCACTCCCGGGGCCGTCTTCCACTGCATCCTACACTCCTGTGTTCCCACTCAAACCGAAGTGTCTTCCCTGTCCCCATCGTCCCCACCGTGGGGGCAGCAGCCACAGCCTGCCAACAGCTCAGGCCAGAGCCTCGCAGGCAGCCTGGCCTCCTTTCTCTCTCTCTCCTTCACCCACACCCCGCCCATCCACACTCCACCTTCACAACAGAGCAGAACCCCCCCCCATACCACACCACTGTCATTGGCCCAAGCCACGGCCATCTCTTGCTTATTACAACTGCCAGGCTTGCCCGAATCTGTCCCCTATGCAGCAGCCAGAGTGACATAAATGGATGCACCCCTGCTCTGCGCCAAGCCCGCTGATGGCTTCTCATCTCCTGGTCTCTTGTCACTTACTCATTCGCTGAGGCCACAGGGCCTCCTTGACGTTCATCACACACCAGTCACACTCCTGTCCTAGGCCTTGGCCTGCCTGTTCCCTCTACCTGAGCCCTCTTTCCCCAGTCCCCCTACACCTCCCTCCTTCACCTCCTCCAGGTCTCTACTGAGACAGCTAGCACCTTCTCAACGAAGCCTGCATCCACCACTTTGTTTAAAATCATCCCCAGGGCCCCAACTCCAGAAGCCCAATCTTTATTACTTGCTGGTGTCACCAGAGAGTTGACCCTACAAAACCAGGTAGGACACTGGCTTCTTTACAGCGCATGTTGTCTGACTCCTGTCATCAGAGCAGAGGCTTGACAAGGACAGTCATTAGTGTGGGCCCCACTCGCTGCTCTCTCCCTACCACCACCAGCAGTGCCTGGCACGCAGCAGGAAAGAGGCGCTCCTTCTTGAGGTCAACAGCTCAGTCCCCTGTCCCAAGCTCCACAGCCACAGAGCCACCAGCCTGCTGGCCATCTCGCTCAAGCGTCTCCAAACCCTGCCACAGCCAACACGCAGCCCTGGAATGGACTCTTCTCCTGCTCTTCACAGAGGTCTGGCAACATCCACGACCTGCCTCCCACCCCCAGCCACATTCTCCATCACAACTGCCACTGCCTGCGGCCACACCCACGTCATCTCTGCCTCCCTCCTGCTGCCTCCCCACCACACCCATGTCTCTCTCTAGCCTGTTCTCTTCCTGCAGTACAAATCCGGCCAAGTCCCCTGGCCCTGCCCTGCTTGGAAAGCTGTCTCGGCTCCCCTCATGCCCGCTTCACTGTCCCCACACTCGGGCCACAGGAGCACCCTCGAGCTTCTTGGGGGCTGCACTCCCCAGGCGTCTCCCCTGCCAGGCCCCTGCTTGGAACACAGCCTTCCATTCCTCAGGTCTGGCTTAGATGGCCCCTGCTCAGGACGTGGGCTCTGAACCTCCCAGAGGTCCCACACGCCCCCTGGCAGCCCACAGCCCATTCTGTGTTCCAACAGCTCATCAGTCTCCCAAGGCCCAGACTGCAGACCCAGGGCCGCTCCCTGCCACCCCCAGGGCCTGCTGGAGAGCAGGACACAGCAGGGGTATTGGCACCATGTGGAGCACACGCGTCTCCCTGGGGCAGGAGGGGTCTGTGGAACCTGAATAGGGAAGGGAACAAAGCAGGCTAGGACAGCATGGCCCCTGGGTTGCCCGGGGCTTCTAACCAGGGACCACTCTGTGGGGGATGGAAAACAGAACCCCCCATGCTCCTTGCTCACACTCAGCCTTGGCACAGATGAGGCTGGCCGAGGGGTAGTTGAAGGACTTGAGGATTCGGGAGACTGCCAGGCTGACGTCCTCGTTACTGGGGTACAGGCTGACAGACGCGAAGCGCAGGTACTGAAGGCGGGGCGTCTCCTCGGGACCCACTTTGATGTGGGGGATCTGGGTAGAGAGGGACCTTTTGTTTCCATCTGGCTCCCCCCCAAATCCTTCCCTCCCAGGAACCACTCCTCTGCCACACCCATGTGCCCCACCCTGCACCCCCCACCTCACCTCCTTCTCCCCGCAGATATGGCTCACGGTGGAGGCGGATGCTGGGCTGGAGGAGGGCCCCAGGACAGACACGACCCCCTTGGGCAGGATCTGACACACTGCGAGGGGCAGGGAAGAGAGCACATGGTCAGGAACCCTCTGTCTCCTCTCCTGCCTTACTGTCAGGGGACCACCCTGGCTCAGGAGGTGATCCGGACACTCGGAGCTGCCTGAGCTCAGACCCCTGAGCCTGCTCAATGCAGTGCACAAATGGAGGAGGAAGGAGACAGAGAGAAGGGGAACAACGGCACAGAGAGCCAGGTCAGACCAAGAAAAACCCAGGAAAGCACGAAGAGGAAGAGGCTCTGGGCTCCTTTTCACCTGCAAACCCAGAGCCTGGTTCTCCTGCCTTCCATTCTCAACCTTTCCATCATGCTTCCACCTACCACACACCAGCGCCCCTCCCACCGAACCCGCGGCTGAAGCCCCCAGGGCCTCTGGGCGGCAATCACCCCCCTTCGGTTGCACCTACTTGCTCCCTTCTGCTTTCTTCCCCTTCAACACCCGTGTGTCTCAAGACTCAGACACAGACAGCTGTTGTTTTTGCCTGACTGGTGCCTGTTCTCACAACGGAACCCTAACCTTTCCTGGGAGCACCGCCCCACCTTTCAGTCCACGTGTTTTCCAGGACTGAATGGCACCTGACTCAGGCCTGATCACAGAACCACATCCTTCTGGCTACACTGAAGGCTTCAGAGATGGGGATGGGCTAGAACCAGACCAGTCTTCTGGTACAACTACAAATAGATCTGCTAAACTAGTGAGATGGGAGCTTTAAGCTGTGGGGGCCAGCTTGCCACCAGTCGGGAGGACATTCCTGAAAAGTGAAGTCAACTAAAAAACAAAAAAACAAAAAAACAAAAAAAAACAGATTCCTGGAATATCATTTGAACACCTGTATTCAACCACTCCTGAACCAATCCTGGGACGTCACTTGAGGGCCCAGATCTAGCCATGCCTGAAATCAGTCCCTACACCTTTTAATGACATGGCTTGGCATATTTTGTGGTGCTAGGGATCTAACCCAGGGCCTTACACATGCTAGACAAGCATTCTACCATGGAGCGACTGCCCAGCCACAATGTCCTTTTCCTTAAAGCAGCCTGTGCTGGGTTTCTGCCACATCTAACTAAAATCGTGAAAGCTGAACACCTCATGCTCCTCCGAACTTGTTCCTTCTGTGCCTTCTGTGTTGATGAAGGCCTCACCATTTGCATAGACCAGATGCCTGGAAATAGTCCTTGCTTTCGATCTCTTTCCTGATAGCCATTAGTCACCAAGTCCTCTCTCTTCTTTGTCCTCAAATTTTCTCACATCTGTTCCCTTCTTTCCAACCTCTCCTCTCCTGCCCTACTTTAGGACTTCCAACTCAGCCACGTACAAGACCCTCACCACCCAGATTCAGCCTCCAGATTCACCTTCCAGCAGCCTAGCTGCGCTGTCTGAACCCACCAATGGCTTCCCGTGGCCTTGGCTGAAGGTGGCGTCTTTCACCCCAGCACTGCAGTCGTCCCAGACCTGGTCTGCAAATCTACGCAGCCTTCCCTCCCGCTCCCCTCACACTCCAGCCCAGGCATTGCTCACGATCCCCTCAAACACACCCTGAAAACAGCTGGTCAGGACGGCCTCAACTCCATATCCCACTCCTTGGCTCCAAATAATCCCCATGCCGCCAGCTCCAGACTCCAGGCACGTGCCCCCAATGCCACCTGCCTCCTCAGCCTGTATCCCGGCATCTCCCAGACTGTGTTCTGTGCTGCACCAGTCAAGCAAGTGTGGGAAACGATGTATCCCATCCTCCCCCTCAGTGATTTCAAATATACAGGAAGTAACAAAGCTTCTGATGAGGCCTTCAGGAAAGACCCCTGGTTAAAACATGCTCTTTCTTTCCTTTTTTTTTTTTTTTTTTTGTGGTACTGGGGGTTGAATCCAGGGTCTCCTGCGTGCACGCTTTGCAAGTGCTGGATCACTGAGCTGTGCCCCCAGCCCTTTTTTTTTCATTTTTTTGAGACAGGGTCTCGCTAAATTACACAGAGTGCCTCTGGTCTTGAACTTGCAATCCTCCTGCCTCCGCCTCCTGAGCCGCTGAGATTACAGTTGTGCACCACCGAGCCCAGCACAAACATGCTTGTTTCTTTGCAGCACTGGGGAGAAAACCTAGGGCCTCATGCATGCTAAGCAGGCTTCTACCACTGAGCTCCACCCCCAGCCCTAAAATGTGTTTTAAGGCAGCGGCTTGCAAAGGTCTATGGTCCAGCACCTCTGTGCAAGTGGTACAAATTAATATTCACCCTGCCCATCAGTATCCAACAGACCCTTCTGTTCCCTCACCATGGGGCAGCCAGGCTCCACAGGGCATGGCAGGAACACCAGCCCATGCTACAACCTTCTCTGCTTCATCCTAGCCTTCCCCAAGCACCTCTGCTGACCCACCCCTGAGCGCCAGGCCACCCTGGGCCCCTGCACCCAGCAGCAACTGCCTCTGGGAAGGAGAAGGCAGAGACAGACATGAAGGAAGGGGGCAGATGGAGCCAGGACAAGACCAGGCTGAGGAAGCCGGGGGTAAAGGGACGGACGGAGGGCCCCGGCCTGCCCTGCCTCACCCCACGCCCCCGCGGCCCCGCTCACTGGTGTCCGTGGTCTCGTACTGGCTGTCCCGCTGCAGCTCAAAGATGTCTACTTCCACCCGGGCCTTGGCTGGGACCTCGATGATCCCATTGATCTGCTCCCGGGCCAGGGCCAGGGCCAGACGCTCGCCGCGGCCACACACCGTCTGATCGTCCAGGATTGCAGCTGAGGGGAGACAGGGGTTGGGGGGCCAGGCGCCTGGGTCTTGAGAAGGAGGGGCTGGGGTTCTGGTCTCCTGGGCTCTGGAGTGAAGGTGAGTGTTGGGATTAAGGATGTCTAGATGCTCGGATCTGAGGCTGGAAAGCAGGGGGGTTTGGACTCCCAGGTCCAGGAGGAGGAGCTGGGGGCTGGGCTCCTTGCTGCTGAGCCAGACTTGGGCCTGAGCCCCAGAGTCCTGGGTCCTGAGGGACTGGCATGCCTGGGGTCCCAAAGAGGAGCTCCAGGGCCCAGCAGGAGGGTCTCTGAGGAGACGGAGAGGTGGGTGCTGTAGGGCCTCACCCATGCGCAGTGATGACAGCACCTGGCAGCTGGGGCTGGCGAAGGCAACAATCAGCAGCAGCAGCAGCTCAGCCGGCATCTTCCTCCCCTCCTCATGGGGACGCAGCTGCCGCGGCCCCCACTCGCCACCTGCAGGGAAAGCCCCCCACCCAAAGGAAGAATGCTGATGCGGGGGGATGGAGTTCCTCAGGAGGGGGGCTGGACAGAGTGGCAAACACAGCCCCCAGGACATCTCGGATGAAGACTGTGTGGTTCTGAAGGACCCTGCTCCAATGCCAATGTCCTAGTCCTGAGGGCGCTGCTAGATAGGAAGATCGAGTCAGGTGGCGCTGACACGGGGACAGGCACAGCTGGAGGACATGCACAGCGAGCACACTACAAGTCTCAGGTAGGAGTGATTCCAGGGACCAGCCCCACCCCAAGAGAAACCAGGAAGTGTCACCCCCCCCACACCCAGTCCCGCCCCTGTCTCTGGGCAGGCAGCTGTTACTAGGCAACAGAAACCGGCTGGAGAGGATGCGGTGGTTGCTAGGCAACCCCATCCCAAGCCTCACTTGCCACCTTCCCGACGTCCCTGGTTCCCATAATCCCATGGGGAGAGAGGCCTGGACATCCAGGGTCTGAGGGGGGAGAATATCTGGGAGTCAGGAAACTTGAGGAAAGATGGAAAGATAGAGAGAGATAGAGACAGAAGCAGAGACAGAGACAGACAGAGACAGAGACAGACACAGAGACAGGCCCTGACTCAAAGTAGCAAAGGAGCTAAAAACAGAGTAAAGAGGGACATGGAAACTGAGTAATAGAAAGTGGAACAGAGACTTAGAGAGGGGAAAGATGTACAGACTCAGAGATAGGAAGGAAAAACAGGCAGCTGCATAAGAACAGAAAATGGAAACAGAATTGGACAGAAACAGAGGAGAGTGACAGGGAGCTAGGGATGGGACTAGAACAGAGAAAGGAGGGAAGAGATCAGAAGATGGGAAAATGGGAGACAGGGACAGGACACACACAGGGAGGGAGGGAGCAGAGTAGGTTGACCAAGGGGACACCAGGGCACCAGTGAGGCACAAAGGGGAACACAGAGAATGGGAAAAGCCACAAACCAGTGCAGGTGGTACCAAGGGAGAGCCAGTTGGAGAAAGTAAGGCTGGGAGTGAGCTACCTGCCACGCCATGGCCCCCACCCAGTTCTGGGGAGCTGACGGGAAGTGGGAGATGGTCTGCCTCTGCTCCTCACAACTTCCAACTCTCGCTTGGTCGGGATCGCCTTCTGGAGGGCAACCACTGGGTGGCATGAGTTTGGCCAAATGGGCCCACAGCTCCCCCAGGGAACCCTCCATAGAAGACGGCTGTGGTAGGGACCAGGGTGCTGTGAGGTGAGCCTGGTGACTCCCCGCACCCCCTCAATCCCCATGGAAGGAGGGCTCGAGCTAGGGAGATGGCAGAATGAGAACTGTTGGGGAAAGGCGGGGTGGGGGGGCATGCGCTAACTCCTCCAGGCAGCTCACTGTGCCCAGGAAAGGCCAGGCCAAGGAGGAAGGGGACCCTACTGGTCCCAGATCTGCCCCTGCCTCACCACATGACCTTGAGCAAGTCACCACCCTCTCTCTGGGCCTCTGGGAAGGAGAGGCTAGGGGCAGGAGGGCGTGCTGGACAGGCTGGTGGCCGCTGACTGCAGTTTAGATCTGAGGTGGAGGCTCATGGGGGGAGAAGTGAGGGATGCTGGGAGACTTGCAGGACGGTTTGCCAGGGGAAGGATAGGAGGGTGGGGCTGGGAGAGGGCAAGAGCAAGGAGGGTCACTCTGAGACACCAGGGAATTCTGGGGCAAACAGGGAGGAGGGCCAAAACAGAAAAACCCAGAGTCGGGGCAGAAGGGCAGGGACCTACAGGTGGTGGACACAGGTGGGAGCAGAAGGACAGAGTCAGAGCAGGGACAGGCTTGGAGGCAGCAAGTGGACACAGAGGTCCAGGAAGGCATGCACTGAGACCGAGGGCCCCGAAGGGGCAACTAGGGCAAAGTGGGAGAGAAGGACGGACAGACACAGCCTAGAAGACACCCAAGGAGGCACAGGGCAGAGGGAAGATGTGACAGAGGGGCCTGGAACTCCCAGGCCCAAAGACTAGGGACAAGCCAGGGAAAGGTAGAAACAGAGCTGGCCAGGAGGGGAAAGGGCTGGGGCAGGGCCCAGGGGAGGGGCATAAGTCAGGGAAGCGGGGTGCCAGCGAAGGAGAGGAGGGACAAAGGGAGAGGGAGCCAAAAGGTGAATAAATAACAGCAAGGGCAAAACGGTGGGAGAAGGGAAAACCAAAACTCTGCAAAGAGAGCAGGAAAGGCGGGCGGGCGGGAGCTGTTGAGCAGCGTGAAGCAGCCGAAAGGCCAGGAGGAGTGGAAGTGAGAATGGAAAAGCCAGGCGAGCAGCTCACAGGAAGATCGGAGCATGCACAGGCTGAGGGAGAGGAAGTGGAAGTGTCAGGAGGGAAACTGAGGCTCAGGAAGGCGCTGCAGGGGCCCAGGCAACCCATGCAGAGGTGCATCCTCCCCGGAGACAGGCAGGGATGCCAGCGGGGTGCCGAAGAACCCAGGGCCCCAGCCCCCTGGCATGGGGAGGGATGGGGCGCAAAGGCCAGGCAGGGCAGCACAGGAGGGGAGAGAGGGTGGAGAGTGGAAAAGCAAAGCGGAGGGGTGGGCTGGGGACCCCGAGGAGGTCTGGGGGAAGGAAACTGAAAAGTGAGAGATGGACGGCGGCCTCCAGGCCCAGAGGTGGAGACAAGGAGGAGGAGAAGCAGGGGAAGGCCGAGGTGGAAAGCCAGCCCAGCATGGGTGCCTCCGCCACAGCCAGAGCATGGAGTTCACCAGAGACGCGCTGAGCTGGGGCTGGGCTAACAGCAAAGAACAGAGAAGTTGGGCAGAGTCAGAGAGAGGTCCAAGAGACTCAGAAACGGAAGGACATTTCCAGGAGGCAGAGGTGGGACAGGATGGGGACAGGCCCTCTGACAGCGGCAGAGGATAAGAGAGGCTCAGAGGGGGAGACAGAGCTGGAGGAGGAAAAGAGAAAGACAGGGACAGGGACAGGGACAGACAGCAGGAGCCAGTCTGGGACTGGGACTCGAGGCTTGGAGACAGCAGGGGCAGGGAAGAGCCGGCCCGGCGCCTGAAGTGAGACACCACAAGTAAGAGTGGCTCAGCCCCACAAGACACCGGGAAGCAGGCGGCGGGGCAGGTGTGAGCCGTGCACCCAGAGGCAGGGTGAGCAAAGGTCGCGGCAGAATGGCGGCTGGGGGGCTGGAGGGCAGGAGGCAGGCCTAGCGGGGGAGGGTCCTTGCCATGGGGAGCAGTGAATGTGGAGGCCCTGCCGGGCGGGCAGTGAATCTGGCCTTCCAGGCCCCAGGCCCCAGGACTGAGCCCAATCCCCACCCTGCAGACACTCACGGATCCTGGTGGGACGGAGGGCTGGGCTCCCTCGAGGCCCGAGGAACGACAGACAGCCAGCCAGCCCAGACAACCGGGAGCCGCTGTAGTGCCGGGTGGGGGGAGCTGGGGCGGGGGGAGAGGGCAGTCGGCCGGGCCCCCTCCCCCGCCGCCTGCGGTGGCCCCCAACTAATCCAGAACGGTGGCTCTCCAGGAGCGATGAGGAAGGACAGGTGGAGAGATGGAGGGCGGGCCGGGAGGGGAGGAGGGGGAAAGGAGAAAATGGAGGAGAGAAGGGGAAAGAGGAGAGAGGGAAGGAGCAAATGGAGGGGAAGGAGGGAGGAAAGGAGAGGAAGGTGAAAACGGGAGGGAGGGGGCACGGGCAGAGCCGGGGGAGGGGGAAGCCGGCCCAGGAAAGGGCCCCTGCCCCCTCCCCTAGCCTGGCCGGCCTGGGGGGGCCACAGGGGGTGAGGACTGGGTGGAGGAAAGGAAGCTGGCCATGGGAGAAGTGGGGGAGGGGAGGGCTTGCTGGGGGGGAGGGGGCCGCCCCCTTCCCCCCTCCCCCCAGAGCCTTGGCCCTGCCCTGGCTAAGGCTGGGGCCTGGAGTGCTCAAGCCCTGAGCCCCCGAGGGAAAAGCATGCTGGGGGCCGGGAGAGGCCGGGCAGTGGAGGGGCTGGGGAGGATGAGCTGCAGGCAGCCCCGGAGAGAAGCCCCGGAGAAGAAGGGTGCAGCTGAGGTAGAGATCTGGGGAGGAGGGAGAGAAGGAGGGACGGGAGGATGGAGAGGAGCAGGTGGAAGAGGAAGGCGGAGGAGGGGGTGGCGTCCCGGGGGCAGCCGGTGCAAGCCCTGGCCACAGACTCCTGGTCCCCGGCGAGGAGCAGCTGCCGCCAGCTCCGGCTCCGTATCCCCAGCTGGGCCTGCCTCCCGGCTGCTGGCTGCCACCACCGCTGCCGCCAGCGCTCCCTCCCCTCTGAGGCCGCCGCCTGCCTGCCCGCCCGCCGCCTGCGCTGGGTCCTGGAGCGCAGGGGGGTGGGGGGGGAGAGCGCGATGGAGGGAGGGAGGCAGGGAGGAGGGCGGGCAGGAGGAAGGGAAGGGAGACGGTGGAGAGCAAAGAGGGAGGGGAGTCAGGGGAAGGGGAGACTGTACTGGTTGGGGCTGGGGGGCCCTGGCGAGGAGAATGCTGATGAGAGCCAGGAGCTGCATTGGATGGAGGGCCCACCCCGGGGCGGCCCTCTCCATGACACCATGCCACCGCCCTGCCCGGGCAGCCCTGGGCACAGGAGCCCACGGAGAGGAGAAGAGAAGAGAGCCGGCGCCAGGGAGACCTGGGGAAAAAGCCCAGTAGATGAGGAGAGAGGGCTACAGAGAAGAAGAAAAATGCAGAGAAACAGAAAGACAGCCATCAAGACCCAGAATGGTGGGCCAAGGCCCACACACTCCACAAGGACAGGGAAGAGCCCAGGGGCGAGGCAGAAAGGCCCATGGAGCCAAGGGAGCAGCCCAGAGACAAGGAAAAGGACCTCAGAGACAAGGTGCAGTTTACAGACACCGTGAGCCCCCAAGATCGGGAGAGGTCAGAGACAAGTGAGAGGCTCTGGGCACGGAAAGCATTCCTTGGGCATGGAAAGCCATCCACAGAAAGGGCAACCAGGAACCAGAAAGCAGACTACTGGGCAGGGAGAGGGCTAAAAGAGCAGAGGCAAGGTCCACGGACACAGGGGGCCCCACAAAGACAAGGATGTGGGTCATGACACAAGAGGCCACCCAGGCAGGTGTGGCCAGCCCCTAGAGATGGAGAAGCCCCAGAGATAGCAGTAACCCCCACAGAGGGGCGAGGATGGCAGGCAAGGATGGGAATTCTCCATAATGTACAGAGAAATCCTTGGGCCCCAGGGAGATGAGTATCTGGGGAGAAGAGGGCTTCATTTTCTAGTCACCTGAACAGAGAGGCAGTGGGAAAGGGGACCACACAAGGGCTGGGAGTGGGAGGGCAGAGCCAGAGCTGGGAGACTCCCTCTCTCCCAGGGAGCCCAGCAGGGCAGGGGGATGGACCCGAGAATCCCTCCACACAGATCTTGGAGTGGGGATGAGTGGTGCACGGCTGGATAGGGGGTGAAATTGGGGGGGGGGGGAGAACATGACAGTTGGCGCCGAAGGCTGAGCCCGTGACTCACCACCACCCCCATGCTCGTGATGGGGAGGAGACACAGCCATGCTCACGTGTGGTCCCCAGCACACGTGACCACATGCCTCACACACACAACTGGCACGTGGCAACTCTCAGGCCACAAACAGGCCTAGCATGAGGAGCCTTCTGCAGCTGGCATGTGAGGCCTCCTCGACTTACATGTGACACAAACACCTGACCCTAAAGGACCACCAACTTTGCATACACCTCCTCAGCCTACTTGGGCAACACCTATGGCCTCCCTAACACCCATCCTCAGCTCCAGCCACACCTGAGGCCCAGGCTGATGGCTGACTCTAGGCCTCTCCTTATGCACAGACCCCAACATAGAACACTTACCCTCTCTCAACACAACCTGTCCTAAACATCCCAGCCCAGTGCTACCACACTGAGATGTCTGCCCAAGCCTCAGCTTACTCCTGTACCATCCAAACACAAGAGGCCTAACCAACCGGAATGAGGTTGGGAAGTTAGTGAGGAACATTATAGTAGGAAGAGGACCAATGAGCTAAGCTGGACCAAAGAGAGGTCTGAGGAAGTATAAAAACTTGCCCAAGGGCACACAGCCTGTCAAAGGAGCCTAGTTTGTATTTCTTTGGCTCCTGTTCCAAGTGATTTCACCCTAAGGAAAAACCCAAACTGCACTGGAGTAGGCAGTCCTTAGACTTAGCACTAACTTCTTTGCTCTACTTCTTGTGTTTATCCATTTGAAATGAGACCACAGATCATGAGATCTACCTGGTGGTGGAGCACAGGGCTTAAGAGTATAGACCCTGGGGGGATGGGGGGGTGGTATCAATTCCTGAGTTGGAATCCTAGCTCTGTCTCTACCTAATTATGGGAAATTGGACAAGTTACTTAACTTCTCCAGACCTCAGTTTCTTTGTAAACTCAGGATAATAGTTTTTTCCTCAAAGGGTTACTGAGAGAATTAATTACAGAATGTATGGAAAGCACTGAGCAGAATACCTAGCACATCATAAACACACTGAGGCGATATCAGTTATCATTATTAGTATCTCATTGAGATGCTAATAAAAGTAACTCCTGCATAGCATTTACTTGGCATCTCATAACCTTTTGAGAGATGCTGTTATCCCCATTTCAGAGAAAGAAACTGAGGCATAAGGAGGTTGCCCTTCGTGGAAGTGGCAGAGCCAGGATTCCAGTCCAGGCAGGCTGATTCAACCACATGGGCCTGGTGTAAAGGAGTTTAGTGGAAAGTTAAGACAACCAATTAGAGATGAATGGAAGGGCAGAGCAAAGGTAGTGACTGAAGAGTCAGACTTAGATCTGTGATTAGTCCTCTAACAGCTTTCTGGCTTGACAGGTAAATGACCCAACTCTGAGGCTGTTTCCTCATCTGAGAAACGGGAGTGGGTAGGGAGGAGAGGTTTGATCAAGTGCATCCTTTCCAGCCTCGCGGTCCTTGGGGTTCAGGGAGGAGCTCTCTGGAAACTTTTTTTGGGGGGTACTAGGGGTTGAACCTAAGGCCTCGAACTTGCATGCTTTGCAAGTGCTAGACCACTGAGCTGTGTCCCCAGCCTTTTTTTTTTTTTTTTTTTTTACTTTTTGAGACAGGGTCTCGCTAAGTTACACAGACTTCCTCTGGTCTCGAACTTGCGATTCTCATGCCTCCGCCTCCCAAGCCACCGGGATTAGGCGTGCGCCACCACGCCCAGCCTCTGGAAACATTTCTAACGGTGTTGGCAAGACTTGCTCCTAAGACCTGGAGGGCCAGAAAGGAAGGGTGAGTAGGGATGGCCAGAGCCCCTCTGACGCTTGGCCCATTCGGCCCATTCTCCGAGATGTGTACGGTCAGCCACCCTGACAGGAAGCAAAATCGTCTCCCCCAGGTCACTTCCTTCAGACTCCCCCTCAGACTGTCTCCTCTCCTTACTCCATTTCTTCAGATTAAATTTACTGACGCAGCTTTTCCTTTAATTCCAGCCATTTCTTCTGTGTCCTTAAGGTTTTCCTTGTATCCTCAGAACCGCCCCCCACCTTGAGTGTATGTGTGGTGAGGGGGATGGAACCCAACGCCTAGCACACAGGCAAGCGCTCCACCAGAGCTATGGCCCCAGCCCCACATTTTTATTTTTTTTTGTTTTGAGCCTCTAGCCTCGAAATTGCGATCTTCCTGCCTCAGTCTCCCCATCCGCTGGGATTACACAGGCGCGCCACCATGCCCGGCTCCTCTATTTTCTTTCTGACATTTTGTGTCCATTCCTTGCCCGGTCCCCCTGGTTTTTCCCCCTTCCTTCATTCCCCCCTCTAATAAAATCAGTCTGGAGCCTTGGCTTCCCCCTTTACTCCCACCATATCACTGATGCTGAAGTTTCCCGGCCCCTTCGGGATAAGTGGCGTTTCACTTTCTCCCTTTGACCCTCGGGCGTTCCTGGCCCACAATTCCCCTGCTCGGGCCTCGGGTTATGCGCTGCCTCAGGGTTCCAAACTCTACCCCTAACCAAGACGCCGACATCAACCCGGCGCCTGCAAGATGGCGCCCGCAGCCTCGTCCCGCCTCCTGACGTCAACACACTGTCCTCCGCTCAGCGCCGCTCTCTCCAGACGGCAGAGGCGGAGTCCAAGAGGAGGCGGAGGAGGAGCTTCCTCCACGGAGACTTAACGGGGCGGGCACTATCAACCCGGAGGCCGGCCAATGAGAGAACGTCGCTAGGGGATTGGTTGGGCACTGCTGGCTCTGCCCTATTGGTTCAGGCCTCAGAAGCGTGAGCGTCGATTGGACGAACGGCAGGGGCCAGACGTGTAATGATTGGGCGCGTTGTGCCGTCTGCGCGGTGGCCGGATGGTGGGAGGGGCGTTGTTGAGAGCGGCTGAGGGGGCGAGCGAGGCTACGGAGCAGGCGAGAGGAGGCGGCGGGAGCTAGAGGGGACGTGGCCTGGGAGGCCGTACAAGGGGAGCGGCGGCCGGGCCCGGGGCCCCCGGCGTGCGAGACTGCGGAGGCGCTGAGTGCCGGGGCTGCGTGGTGTGACGGCCCGGCCCCTACTCCCCCCCCCCCCACGGCCTGCCGGCGTCACTCGCCTTGCGCACTGAGGGCCCGAGGGCACCGACGCGCCGGGCGGTAAGGGCGCAGCGGCACCAACGGCCGCGGGGTGCGCGGGCCGGGGCGGCTGGTCGGGAACGGGGCTAGAGCCGGGTGCAGGGCTGAGTGAGGAGGGGTGGAGCGCGGGCTGCGGCGATGCGGGAAGGGGAGGCCTCGGAGCAGCCCCGGTGGGGAGCTCCTCGACCCCGTGGGTTGTCCCGACAGAGGTCCTGGGTGGTGGGACGAATCCGGGACCGAGGAGGGACGGTTAGAAGGCCCTAGGGTCCCGGGGGGGGGAGGGGAACGCGAGAAAAGAGGTAATTGAGGTAACGTGGAGTGGAGGAGAGTATTTGTGCCTGGGAAGAATTAGGGCAGTGAGAGGGGGGTCCTGCTTGCGGAAGGTATTAGGAAGCGGACCTATCCTTCAGGGGGAGATTTGGCCCTAAGGGAGAGGTCCAGGTGTGAACAATGAGGTTGATGTGAAGAGGCGTTCGGCCAGTGTGGTGGGGTAGGGTGCCTTTTTTGAGAGGGGTCTCCGTGCAGAGGGTCGTGTACCTGTGAAAACGGGGTCTAGATGTCCCTAGAATGATCTGGAAGGGAGAAATGGGGGTTTGCATGCGCGCACCCAGGTAACTAGGCCAAGGTGAAGATATCCCTGGGGTAGAGAGATACTCGTGCTACAGAGGGAGGGTGGTCTGGGCATTCCCGGGATGAGAATGAGAGAGCCACATTGGTAAGAAGTTGGAAGTCTGAGTATCCCCAGCGTAGTAGGTTAGTGAAAAGGGTTTAGGTATGAGGAAGTCTGACTACTGGGTTAGGGTGCTTGATGGGGATTCTGTATAGGAAGAGTTGGGCCTCTCAATATCCCTGAAAGGGGATTCAGGCAGTGGGAGGGGTATATGTGGGACAGGAGTTAAGTCGTTGTGAAGGGTAATCTGGATATCCCTAGACGGGGTCACTGTATGTGGATCTTTATGCACAATAGAGAAATTAAGTTGATATGAAGTAGGGGGTCTGGGAGTCCCTGGAATGGATTAGGATGAGTTTGGTTCTAAGAAAAGTTAGGTTGACATTGTGAAAGGGGATCTGAGTATCTCTGGAATGGGTCAGGGTTAGGGTTGGCCTTTAGGAAAAGAGGAAGGGTTTAGGTTGATGTACAAAGAGCAGGTATGGGCATCCATAGATGAGTTAAAGTGGCAGTGTATGAATAAGAGGCGTTCAGGTTAGTATGAAGAGAGGATGTTGGTGCTCAGAGGAGACTGGAAGTATAGAGTTGGTCTGGGTTCAAAGAAGAGCTGATTAATGTGAAGTGTCTGGGTACCCTTGAGGCATGTAGAATGGTGGTGCTGTCTAGGTTTCAAGAAAGGATTAGGCAGCCAGGTGCGGTGGGCGTGGTGGCACACGCCTATAATCCCAGTGGCTCCAGAGGCAGGAGGATTGCAAGTTCGAGACCACAGGCAGTCTGTGTAACTTAGCGAGACCCTGTCTCAAAAAGTAAAAAAATGGGCTGAGGGTGCAGCTCAGTGGTCCAGCCCTTGCAAAGCATGCAAGGGGAAGGCACTGTGTTCAACCCCCAGTACTGCAAAAAAAAAAAAAAAAAAAGTATTAGGCATTTGTGAAGATGAGTCTGGGTGGTGTATTGGTTAGGGGATTAGAATGTGGGAGAGGACATTGATTTGTTAACTTCAAGAGGAGGGTCTCCTTATGAGGAAGTCATTAAGGTGGGGAAGGTCTGGGTGCGGAGATGGGTTGGGATGATATGAGAAAGGCTGATTAGGAGAAGAGATAATTTGCCGAAAGTACAGTGGCAAGGCATTGGGGGCACTTTGAGTGGCCTGGGTGTAAACAGGTTGAGAACCTGGAAGAAAGAGCAGGGGTCAAGGAGGATTGTGGCTGGAAGAAACAGGCCATGAAGGATTTTCCTGGGTACCTTGACAAGAGAATGCAGAAGTGTGAGTTGGTAAGGAGTCAGTAGAAGGAAGTCTGAGTGGAGAGGAGATAGGTTTCTGTGTGATGGGTGGGGCCTTGAGGGTCTGCTTTGAGGCATGGGAGATGAAGGGGATTGGACAGGTTACAAGTATCTGGTAGGTGGATTTTGGTGCAAGTTGAGAGGTAAGACTTGGCATAGAGTCCCTGGGAAGATTTTCTGTTTGATATTTTTATGTGTTCAGGGGAAGAAGGATTATTAGGGAGCGGGGCTAGAGTGGAAAAATCTAAAGAAGAAGTTGGAGGGAGAAATATATCAAAGGTATTGGACGATAGGGGTGATAAAGGGAAAAAGTGTCATCCCTTGGAAGGACTGACTTGTCCCTGCTCTACCCTCTTGCAGCCCAGGCCCTTGCTGCCGCCATGACTGAGGAGTCCGAGGAGACAGTCCTATACATCGAGCATCGCTATGTCTGCTCTGAGTGCAACCAGCTGTATGGGTCCCTGGAGGAGGTGCTTGTGCACCAGAATTCCCATGTGCCCCAGCAGCACTTTGAGCTGGTGGGCGTGGCTGACCCTGGAGTCACAGTGGCCACAGAGGCAGCTTCGGGCACAGGCCTCTATCAGACCCTCGTACAGGAGAGCCAGTATCAATGCCTCGAGTGTGGGCAACTGCTGATGTCACCCAGCCAGCTTCTGGAGCACCAGGAGTTACATCTGAAGATGATGGCACCCCAGGAGGCAGTGCCAGCTGAGCCACCACCCAAGGTGCCCCCCCTGAGCTCCAACACCATCCACTACGAATGTGTGGATTGCAAGGCTCTCTTTGCCAGCCAGGAGCTCTGGCTGAACCACCGGCAGACGCACCTCCGGGCCATGCCCACTAAGGCACCTGCACCAGTTGTCTTGGGGTCCCCAGTTGTCCTAGGTCCTCCTGTGGGCCAGGCCCGTGTGGCTGTAGAGCACTCCTACCGAAAGGCAGAAGAGGGTGGGGAAGGGGCAGCTGTCCCATCTGCAGCTGCCACTACCACTGAGATAGTAACTGAAGTGGAACTACTCCTTTACAAGTGTTCTGAGTGCTCCCAGCTCTTCCAGCTGCCTGCCGACTTCCTCGAGCATCAGGCCACTCACTTCCCTACTTCTGTCCCAGAAGCTGAAGAGTCTGCCTTAAAGCAGGAAACCCTGACCCCGTCACCTGTAGAGGTACCTGTGTCTGACCCTGTGCCAGCCTCTGACCATAGTTACGAGCTGCGCAATGGTGAAGCCATTGGGCGTGATCGCCGCGGCCGCAAGCCCCGGAGGAACAACAGTGGAGAGGCAGGTGGGGCAGCCAATCAGGAACTTTTTTGCTCGGCCTGTGACCAGCTCTTTCTCTCACCCCACCAGCTACAGCAGCATCTGCGGAGCCACCGGGAGGGCATTTTTAAATGCCCTCTGTGCAGTCGGGTCTTCCCCAGTCCTTCCGGTCTGGATCAGCACCTTGGTGACCACAGCAGCGAGTCCCACTTCTTGTGTGTAGACTGTGGCCTGGCCTTTGGCACAGAGGCCCTCCTCCTGGCCCACCGGCGAGCCCACACCCCAAATCCTCTGCATTCATGTCCATGTGGGAAGACTTTTGTCAACCTCACCAAGTTCCTTTATCACCGGCGTACCCATGGGGCAGGGGGTGTCCCTCTGCCGACAACACCAGTCCCACCAGAGGAGCCTGTCATTGGTTGGTCTGAGCCAGCCCCAGCAGAGACCGAAGAGCCAGAAGCCCCAGAGGCCCCAGAGGCCCCAGTGTCTGAAGAGAGCTCAGTGGGGCCTGCTGCCCCAGGCACCTACCGCTGCCTTCTGTGTAGTCGTGAATTTGGCAAGGCCTTGCAGCTCACCCGGCACCAGCGGTTTGTCCACCGGCTAGAACGGCGCCATAAATGCAGTATTTGTGGCAAGATGTTCAAGAAGAAGTCTCATGTGCGTAATCATCTACGCACACACACAGGGGAGCGGCCCTTCCCCTGCCCTGACTGCTCCAAGCCCTTCAACTCGCCTGCCAACTTGGCCCGCCATAGGCTCACACACACAGGGGAGCGGCCCTACCGATGTGGGGACTGTGGCAAGGCTTTCACACAGAGCTCCACACTGAGGCAGCATCGCCTGGTGCACGCCCAGCATTTCCCCTACCGCTGCCAGGAGTGTGGGGTGCGTTTCCACCGCCCATACCGCCTGCTCATGCACCGCTACCACCACACAGGCGAGTACCCCTACAAGTGTCGTGAGTGCCCTCGCTCCTTCCTGCTGCGCCGGCTGCTGGAGGTGCACCAGCTTGTGGTCCATGCGGGGCGCCAGCCCCACCGCTGCCCATCTTGTGGGGCTGCCTTCCCCTCCTCGCTGCGGCTTCGTGAGCACCGCTGTGCCGCCGCTGCTTCCCAGGCCCCACGGCGCTTTGAGTGTGGGACCTGTGGGAAGAAAGTGGGCTCTGCTGCTCGGCTACAGGCACACGAGGCAGCCCATGCAGCTGCTGGGCCTGGGGAGGTCCTGGCTAAGGAGCCCCCAGCTCCCAGGGCCCCGAGGGCTACTCGCACACCAGTCACTCCCCCACCAACAGCGCTTGGAGGCACTGCCACTACCGCCCCTGCGGCCCCAGCCCGACGCAGAGGCCTGGAGTGCAGTGAGTGCAAGAAGCTCTTCAGCACGGAAACGTCACTGCAGGTACACCGGCGCATCCACACAGGTGAGCGGCCATACCCGTGTCCAGACTGTGGCAAGGCTTTCCGTCAGAGTACCCACCTGAAGGACCACCGGCGCCTGCACACGGGCGAGCGGCCCTTTGCCTGTGAAGTGTGTGGCAAGGCCTTTGCCATCTCTATGCGCCTGGCAGAACATCGCCGCATCCACACAGGTGAACGGCCCTACTCCTGCCCTGACTGTGGCAAGAGCTACCGCTCCTTCTCCAACCTCTGGAAGCATCGCAAGACCCACCAGCAGCAACATCAGGCAGCTGTGCGGCAGCAGCTGGCAGAGGCAGAGGCTGCTGTCGGCCTGGCTGTGATGGAGACAGCAATGGAGGCTCTGCCCCTGGTGGAGGCAATTGAGATCTACCCTTTGGCTGAGGCTGAAGGAGTCCAGATCAGTGGCTAACTCTGCCCCATGACCCTCCTCAGCACCACTATGCCCTGTTGCTGAAGGCCTTCCTTCAGCATCCCCTTAAACCTCTGTACATACTATGTCCCTTTCCCATCCCCTCCCCACTGCCATGTGATTTCTGTAACTGGATTTATTCTCTTTTCTGAAGGGGGTGTTTTGGGGTCTTTGATGCATAAAGGTGCCCCCCCACACCTGCTTAGTGGCCCCAAAGTGAAAATCAATAAAGACTGAGTTGGATATTTATATGCTCTTGTCAGGCCCAGCTGTGTGGAGTGGGATTTAGAGGCCATGGGGAGGAGGTACTGGGTGTGACTTCTCATGGTTGCATTCCCAGCACTCAGAACAAGGCCTGGTAGGTTGTAGGAGTTCAGTACGACTTGCTGGGTTGAAGAGAAGGGATAGCAGCCCAGAGCTCTTAAGAATGGGGACTTCTCTTTGGTGCTAGATGAAGGCAGTATGACTGTCTTGCCACTAGAGGTCCCCATAGCCCTGTGGAAACACTTGAAGCAGTTTGTCCTTGTGGCGGGAACATTTAGAGAAATGATATTTCCATCCCTGTCTCTCTGCTTCTGACCAGATGTGAGCCATGTTCCCCAAGGCCACCTGGTTTTCTCACTGGATCTCTGAGGCAGACTCAAGTCAGGCATGATCTCTGGGGCAGTAGAGTTTGAGGGTAGCTCTTGGGGCCAGATCCAGCTAGTTAGAATATTCTGAATAATGTGGGGCTAGGGTAGGAAACAGGCTGGGGTTTAATTCAGTTGGTAGAGTGCTTGCTCTCTGCACTCTGAGGCCCTGGGCTTGAGCTTCTGCACCGCAAAAATGAGAGCAGGATCTGCAGCCCACTCCTGAAACAATCAGCCATTGAGAACCCTATGACTAGCAGAGAAGCAATGACATAGTGTTGGGCATGGCACAGTGTCAGGGAGTGTCTCCTGCTGTACATAGTGTTGCTATGAGGCAGACCTGACTCAATGGCACCTAACGACAGGGTAGGAAACATCCTAAGGGAAGGTACCTTCAAGCCCCCAGGAATTGGGCTGTGGGTCAGCTGATAGATTTTTGGTGTGGGGGAAGAGTGTTGAGGTGGTTGGCCAGTGTTTGAATGTCTAGTATATCTCAAGTACTTTGTTGCATCATTTTGAAAATATTCACACTGATCCAGTGAAGAGAACATTTTGCAGGGAAGGTATCTGAAGTTAGAAATACTGAGGTAATTGTCCTAACATCAGGCCAACACAGCTTGAATTTAAGTCTGTTTTCATTTGGTTTAATCACCCACATGGCTTTTGTCTCTACTGTCTTCTACATTCTTGGGAGTAAGGGTGGGAGATGGGGGAGTATGTGACTGGTGGATGGTCAGTTGCTGTGCTAGCATTGTCTCTAGGCTCCCCTCCCCAAGATTACTCCAGATCCTTCTGTTGGAAAGAATTCTTATTTGGAACACCAATGTATGAGAGGTAAAAGGGAAATTGTTTGTCTTAGAACTTGGGAAAAGAAGACCCAAGACCTACCCACTGAGCCTGCTTATTCCTGGGCACTGAGGCCCTAAAGACATTGAAAACCACTGGTTTAATCTGTTGCTTATAGGAGAAGAGGGCTCACAGGCAGCCAGGTACAATCAGGGCTAGAAGCTGGGTCTCTTAACTCCTGTAATTTGTACTACATTCACTTTTTTAAACATGCTTATTTTGATCATTTTTAAAAAGAAAAAGCACCCATTTGATGTCCTGATAGTTTGTAATGAAGAACAGTTCTCATATACAATTGTTTCTCACCAGGGTGTTTTGATCATGGGTACCATCTTCAGTAACTATATTCCCTACAGAGACCTGGGCCTCTGCAGCCCAGCATGTTGGGTCCCCCTAGTCCCCAGGAAAAAATTTATTCCTGAACCACCCCCTGTAGAAAAGCTGTAATACCCTGAAAGTCATATCAAGTGCATAGAACAGTTGGAGGATTCATCCTTATAAAACCGGATAAAAATCAGACTGAATCAAAAAAGGAATAGGAATGGAGAAGAAACCTGAAGGTGCTGATTGGCCACAAGATAAAAGGTGCTTTCAGCAAAGGATAGCTCTGTGACAATGGGGTGACCATCCTTCCTCCACTGTTCTTTTTTGGGAGTCTATCATGAAATCTTAGACTCTCCTGAGAAAAGTTTATGTGTACAAACACATGTTCAAACAAATTCAGGGGGTGTACTTTTGCCTATCACCCTACTGAAACTTCATGGTCTTTAGTTGAGCGATTGTCCTAAAAAGATAGCATTATAATCCCTTGTTAGACCCTGGTATCAGAGTTGGACAGGCAAAAGTTCTTAAAGAATATATACATATATTGTTTGTTGTTAGTCAAGTCGGTTCCGACTCAGTGACCCTCCTAGGGTTTTCAGTGGTGGATTATTTTGGGATTGTTTTGGGAGTGGGCTGCCATGTCCTCCTGTTTTTGCAGTGCTGCAGATCAAACCCAGGTCCTCAAGGTGTGGAGCAGCACCCAACTGTGCTACAGCCCAGCCCATACATATGTGTGTGTGTGTGTGTGTGTGTGTGTGTATGTGTATTTTTTTTTTTTTTCAGTACTAGGGAGTTTAAACCTTGGGCCTTTCACAAGGTAGGCAACTGCTCTACCACTGAAGCCACACCCCCAGTCCCTTTTATTAATTTTAAGACAAGACATTACTGAATTGGGTAGGCTGCCTCTGGCCTCAAATCTGTAATCCTGCCTCAGCTCCCCTAAATTGCTGGGCGGGGATTAGTAGGCGTGCACCACAGTGCCTGGCTAAAGGCACCCCCGGCCCTTGCTTTTTTCTTTTAATCTTGCCAAAATAATGCAATGCGAATCCTTTTTCTTACAAAGCTATCAAACCCCTCTCCCACTCTGTTCCTTTCTCCTGTTCCCCTACACTTCACATTTGACTTCTCTGGTCCCAGCACCTGTGTACCAGGTATACATTAGGATTGAACAGTTAACTAGGAAACCCAGTCGCTTGCTCAGAATATTTTTATGAGAAGGCTGAGTGTTAAGACCTTTTCTGATTTTCAGTGGTGATGTCTGGAGGTCTGCCCAAGCATACTCTGAAGTTGTTCCTGCCAATGACTTGTTCAAGATGGGCACAATCATTTGAGTAAATAAGAGTTGTTTTTGTTAGGTGCTGTTGAGCCGGGTCTGACGTAGCAACCCCATAGTTTTCAATGGCTGATTGTTTTGGGAGTGGGTGGCCACGTCCTTCTTCCATTTTTGCAATGCTTGGTGTGGAACCCAGGGCCTCAGAGAGCGCAGAGCAGTAGTCTATCGACTGAACTGAACCCCAGGTCCAAATAAGAAGTAATGTCCCTCTGAAAAGGAAAGGTGTGGTATGTACAGTTTATCACCAGACAACTTCAGAAGCAACTCTGATTTTAGTCTTTTTAGGCATCTTGGGGAAACATTCATGGATGGAGATAGGGAAGTATTTGCTGGTTTCCTGGTCTTCTCGTAGTTTTCATTACTGAACACAGTGTGCTGGCGATCTGTCCTAAGCACTTATACCATCTCATTCAATTCTTGCAGCCCCATGAGGTAAGTACTGTCTGTTTTACAGATGAGAACACTGAAGCTCACAGATCAAAGGTCACACATCTCTAAAATGGCAGAACTAAGATTTGAATGCAGGTTTGAATTCATCCTAAGTTCCAAGATTCAGCTTTTTGATTGATGAAAAAAAAAGCTGTTCTGAACACTCAGTATTTAAACAGAAGTAAAAGTCTCCTGCAGCCATAGCACTGTGGCATCCAATCCTGTCAGACCTTGGAAGCTAAGCAGGGTCGGGCCTGGTTAGTACTTGGATGGGAGACCGCCTGGGAACACCAGGTGCTGTAGGCTTTGGAGAAGGACCTGACAACCCACTCCCAAAAAACAATCCACCATTGAAAACCCTACGAACAGCAGAGAAGCACTGACAATAGTGTTTCGCCTGTTGTACCGAGGGTCGCTATGAGTCAGAGACCGACTCAATGGCACCCAACAACAAAAGTTTCTTATCCCCAGCTCAGATTCCTACCCCACACCCTGTTTTCCTCACCACCCTTCCCAGGATGGAGTCAGGAGACCAAAGGGAGAGCAGGCATTGTTTCTCTCTGTACAGTTTTTAATTTTTTATTTTTTGATGTTTGTTATTCAGATGAATGACACACTCAAGTTACAAAAATGGGGCCTTAAAAGAAGCACATTGTACAATGAACAAGCAGATTGGAGTTTAGAACACTGAAACACTAACCGGCTACCACGAGAAGAGACAGGGAAAGGGTAGAGGATGGGAGGGGAGGGGCTACCAACACAGGGGTCAGACAACTGAAAGGAGAGCTACCTGGATGGGAATGGAGGAAAGGCAGGTTACTCTAGGGCCTACTCAGTTTTTGGATGCCCCCTCTTGGTCTCCCTTGCCCACTACTTGCCACCCTCTCTGAATCTCCCCACCCCTGTTCTAACCTGGTCATTCAAGTGAGTGGGTGAGAGACACCCACCCCAAAAAGGGCTAACTGATCGTATCTTTACAAGGTAGGGTAGTCACCCTACCCTAGCACAGCCCTAGATGTGGGAGGTGATGGCAGCAGTGGGCTAAGAGGCCAGAAAGGAGGCAGAGGAGCTGATCAAAGGCCAGCCCCTGCTTCACTAGATGGCCCCCCATCATGACCCAAAGGCCCTCTACAAGTCAGAGAGGCCCCAGTCACCCTGCAATCATATAAATAAATAAAATACTGAGCCCCTGGCCTTGGGGGACAGGTTGGGGGAAGGGCAGAAGGACTAGAGGAAAGAAAGGAGAAGAGGAAGGTGGGGAGGTGGAGGGAGGGGTCACAGACATAGTAAATAGTTGTCTCCGTCCCAGCAACACTTCTCTGGATTTTTTGCTCCTTTTGTTTGTTTAGCAAGGAGCTAACATCTCAAAGACAAATACTTAAAAATATACATTATTTTTTTCTTTTTTTTCCCCCGCCTTGGTCATCGTCGTCTTGCTTTGGAGACTGCTGAGGTCAAGGTTTAAGCCACACGAAGGAACTGCGGCTTGGAGTTTTTGTGTGTTTTTTTTTTTTTTTTTTTAAACTTTTTTTCACTTTTTTTCCCAACGTATAAAAAGGTAGCGGAGTTGTCTGTGGGTTTTTTTTTTTTTTAATGGTTAAATCTTTGGTTTGTTTCTTTTTTTCTCTTGGAGGCCTTTATCTCTCGCACTTGCCTTTCCCACTCAGAGACCGGTGGGGGCCCGCGTGTCTCAATCTTGCTCAGTCTGTCTCACTCTCTCACTCAGTTCCCCCTACCCTGGGCTAGAGGAAGAGAGAGGCACCCTGGGAGTGGACTGGATAAGAGAAACTAGTCAGGTCAAGAGGTCAGCCCCCCACTTGACTCGTTCCTTGCTGGATCTTCCCAGGGTGCGGGGCTTGGAGACCCTCCTGGCCTTCCCCAGGGAGATGTATGAACAACTCATTCCTTCCCCCTCCTCCTGGTCTTAGCCCCACTGTCTACAGGGGCTTAAGATCCCTATCCTGACCCCACTCCTACACACACCCCAGCCCCTTCCTCCCACTTCTAGTCCCCATCCTGCCCTCCAGAAGGGAAGAGAAACAAGTGGTTTAGTTACTGGCGTTATTTTCTTTTTTGGCACAATTAAAAGGCCTACCATTAAGGTAGCCCCAGTCTCTGTCCCTCCCTTTAAGGATGAGGTCAGGGCTGGGGAGCAGGGAAATTTGGAGGGCTCTCCCTTGCCCCACTCCACTCACCTCTCCCCTCCAGCCCAGGCCCCTGGCCCCCCTGCCTGACAGGTGAGCCGGCCCAGAGCCTGGCCTGAGGTCTCCCTCCCCATCCCCACATAAAGCTCCCCAGCCCTCCAACTCTCTCACTCACACACAGACACACGGACATAGGCTCTGTACAGACCACAAAATAAAAACAATGAGATAGTTTTGTTTCCCGGAGTCGAGACGGGGCGGGGGGGAATGGAGTTGAAGGGCCAGGTAGGGGTGGGGGGCAGGAATTCCCCCATCACCCTCCCAACCCTGGCTCCCTCCAGCCCCCCCAGCCCCTTGCCCTGGCTGGCCCCCAGCCAACGATATTTGGTTTCCTTTTTTTTAACATTAAAGTTCTATGAGGTATTTGGTGCCTTATCTCGAGTCCTCGGGGGAGGGGGGCCCAGGGGGGAGACCTGGGGCTCACCTGCCCCCCTCCCTCCCTCCTACCCCCTTCCCAATATTTGGTTTCACAGCTGTAGTTAAAGCTTGGGATTTGGTTATTTTTTCCCCCTCCCAGGAATTTTCTTTTTTTTCTTTTCCCAGTTGTGGGGGTTGGATGGGGAGGGTCCCCACCCCACCCCGGCTGCACGGGGGTCCCTCCACCAGCGTCAGGGTATCTGCCCCATCCCTGCCCCCTGCTTCCTCCTCTCTTTGCCCCAGTCCACGCTGGAGTGGGTACAGGGCCCAGGTGGTGGGACTTGATGGGGAGGAAACAGGATGAAGTGGGTGGTGGTGCGTCCTGGATTTTCTTTCCTATTTTTTTTTTCCTTTTCTTTTTTTTTTTTTTCTTTTTTTTCTTTTTTGGTCTAGAATCATAGTTTTTGTTTTGAGTCATCTCCACCATGCCTTCCATGCTGCCTGTCTTCTCGGAGGGGTTTGGTTGCAATTCCTCTCACTCTGCTCTGCTCAAGCGTCCTTCCTATCTGGTCAGGAACCCTTGGCCCCCTCCACCCTTGGGCTGGGGCCCAGGCCCTCTCGCCAGCCCGGTGTCAGGAAATCAAAATGGACAACTCAGAGGTAGGGTGAGGACAAGGGTGTCGCTTCAGCGGAGATGCTTACATTCCAGAGAGGACAGGCGGATGAGGTCCCCGGGCAGGTGGGGCGGTCCTCCACGACTGCCCAGACAAGGCACCCGAGGCCCCATGCAGCCGAGTCTCTGCTGCCTCTGCAGACCAGCCCAACAGTTTCGCTTCGCGGGTGGGAGAAGGGGGACCAGAAGAAAAGAGAACGCTGAGGCCTGGGGCTCCGGCTGCCTCTCCTTGGAGTGTCTGTCCAGTGTGGAAACTTCTGGGCCGTCTCCAGCTCTTCCCTCCCTCTGCTCCTGCCAAGCCAGGGGCGGACCACTCTGATTTCAATGGCTCGAGTCCTTCACAGCAACACTTTGGTTTGAGGAGAGACTTATGGAATGAGATTGAGAGAGGTGAGAGAAGAGAGAGGAGAAAGAGGAGATGAGAGGGAAGGGGAGATAGAGACAGAGGAGGGACACAGAAGAGAACAGAAAAAGAAATCAAGGGGGCGACTCAAACCACCCAAAAGTTGTTCATTTTCTTTGTCCGTTCTTTTGCTGTCTTATGTTTTTTCTTGTCTTTTTTTTTTTTTTTTTTAAAGCTTTTTCAGTTGATTGGGGGGGTGGGGAGTTTGGGGCTCTTCACCCTTGTCCCTGACACCCTCTCTCAGCCCCACCCACCCGCTTCCATCCACCCTGGCTGAGGGACAGGCCTGGCCCCAGCCGGCCCCCTCCGGCTTCCCGAAGACGACGTCCATGAGGTATTTGTGAAGAGAAAGAAGCATCCGTCCTTCCATCTGCCTCGGGGAGCAAGGGCCTGGACCACTGTGCAGGGCTTGGCTCCACCTCGCGGCTCCTTCTTATTCTTAAAGAGTCCTCATCTTCTTTCTCTTATATATATATGTATATATTTATATATATCTATAAATTCTTTTTTTCTAGTTTTAATTTATTGTTTGGTTTTCTGTTTTTGTTTTGTTTTTTGTTGGTGTTTTTTTTTTTTTTTTTTGGTTCAAAACTTTGTTGGCCTCCATGATAGCAGAAGGGCAAGGTGGCTCCCAGCAGTGTCTCCTCTGTCCATCGTTGACATGTGTCCAGGGCTGGGCAAACACAGGATCCCACCAAGACTCATGGAGATCTTGTAGGAGTGGTGGCCACCACAGCGCCCTCTTGGATGGGGACCACAGGTCATGGCACTGTCCCCGCCATATGGACCCTGACGGAGATGCCATTGGGAGGAACCCACCACCGGGGTGCTTGGGCAGGGGGCATCTGCCAGTGTTAGAGGGGCACAGGGTGGGCAGAGCGAGGCGAGTTATCTTTTTGGTTTCTGGTTAATGTCAAAGAACGTGAAGGATCCCACGGATAGGCACTGGAATATGAATTTTTTTTTCAGGGAAACTGACAGACAGGATGGAAAGAAAGACAATTTGAATGCCCTCGCCTCATCCACTTTTGCCTGAAACATCCACCTTCCTGTAGGCTGGAGAGGAGGTAGATCCCAGAGCAAAAGAGGGTGACAGGGTGGAGGAGGGACTTGTGAGAGCTGGAACTTGGCAAAATGGCCTAGCCCACCCTTCAAAGGGAAACAGGGGAGGCCCGGGGAGCGAAAAGTCATCCCTGGGCCTCCCCTGGACTCTCCCCTGGCTGCAGGGAGGGAGGAGGTTAAAGCAAGATCCCCTGCCCAGGTGGGGAGAACTAGGAGTCAGGGGAGAGAGGGACACATGGTAGGGACACATTCTGGTGAGCACAACGCTAAAAATTCTGTACATCCTTTGGATGAAGCTACTGAATATTTGGTGTAAGGTTGTTTAGGCCCTTTCTCTTTCACCTTCTGGAAAAGAGTATTTGGCAGGTGGTTCTGGGCCCTGGGCCTTCTGCCCCAAGCTGTGCCCTGTCTCTGCTGGCCCAGGGCTGGGGCTGGGGCCAGAGGCTGGCACATTCTCTTTTTCCTTCTCTGCCCCCCTGGGGGAGGTGGGCTGGGGGTGGCCC
Organism: Pedetes capensis; assembly: GCA_007922755.1. Classification (NCBI taxonomy): domain Eukaryota; kingdom Metazoa; phylum Chordata; class Mammalia; order Rodentia; family Pedetidae; genus Pedetes; species Pedetes capensis. The sequence continues at coordinate 255,745 of VMDO01000249.1, read as the reverse complement.
ACAGCCAGGGCTCTGCGGCATGAGGTCCGACCTGCTGGAGGCTGCTCTGCGCCTGGCTGGGGTTCTTATTTGGTGTCGTAGCAGTGAGGGTGAGCACACTGAGGTCTGGCTCGCGACTGGTTTTTGGTTTGTTTGATTTGGTGGGAGATTTTGTTTGTTTTTGGTTTTTTGGTTTGTTTTTCATCTCTGGTTCATTTGGGGCAGCTGGTTTCTGTTGTGATTATTTTTGGTTTTCTTTTTCGTTGGTTTCTTTCTTTCCTTCTTTCTTTCTTTTTTTTTTTGGTTGGATTTTTGGTCTTTCCTCCTGGTCACTCCTGTTCCAGGGACCCACTGCACCCCACCACTGGCCTCCTCGCCCTCTTCCCAGATGGGGGACCAAGGTGGGGGTCAGAGCAGTGGGAGGCATGGCAGGTCCTCACTCAGGCTTGGACCCTGCCTCGGGGCCCCCTGGGCCTCCAGGGGTCTGTGCTGCCACCTCGCTGCAAGTAGAGGAGGACGAAGATGAAGAGGATGAGGAGAGGCCAGGAGACTTGCTGGAGATGGAGGCTGCCACGGCCGCAGCAGCTGCCGAGACCAGGCCCACGCCTGGCGGGGCGCTGAGCAGGGGCAGCCCAGCGTGGTTCAAGAAGAGCGGCGAGGTCACCAGGCCAGGGCTCCCCGGGGCCGCGCTGGCCGCCCCCAGCACCAGGTTCCCGCTGCCATCAAGGCTGGTAAGGGGCAGGGTTCCACCAGAGGCCAGGGCTGATGGGGAGAGAGAGAGGCTGGGCTGGGGGCATGCCAGGCCAGGGGAGAGCTTCACCTCCCAGTGTGCTGCCTGAGTACCCCTGCCCATCTCCCCATCCGCCACGCTGACCCCCAGCAGCACCCTCACACCTTCCCCAGAGGTGAGGTGGGATGAAGAGACGAGCAATGCAATGAGCAGGGGCAGGATGGCATGGCTGGAGCGGCGATGGGGGGCTCGAGGCCCCAGGGCAGGGCTGGGCATGGTGGGAGTGACCGGCAGCACGCACCTTGGATAGTGGCCAAAGGGTTGTTGCTCATGAGGGCCGGACTCAGCCCGGAGCTCAACCCCACCATTGTGCTTCTGCAAGAGCAAAGCAGAGGCGTTAGCAGGGGTGAGGGCCCATGGTAGAACTGGGGTGCAGCTCCCCACCCCAAAAGCAGCAGCGACCTCCCCGCCTGCAGCGGCACACTTACCCCGTGCTGGGGTTCAGGCCCGACAAGCCGATAGCCGAGTGGCTGCCTTGAGGGCTGGGGTTTGTGCTGTTGGTGGTGGCCGGGGGTGGGGGAGTGACAGAGGAGATGGAATTGAGGGGGGGCGCGGCCCCGCCCCCGCCCCCACCCCCTCCAGCTGTCCGGCTGGGGTGGAGCGTCCCCACAGCTGAGGATAAGGTAGTAACTGCCAGAGAGAGACAGAGAGGGGTCTTCAGCTTCCACAGGTCTCCCATCGAGGAAGCTGGGGTCAGGCCCTCCAGCTCATTCAGCACTTCCTCTGAAGAACAGACCCACGCCCCACTGCTCCCCCTCCCAGAGCCACTTGCCTCTGCCTCTGCCCTGGGGACAGAAGTCACAGTGAAATAAGAACAGCTTCCCCCTACTGTGCCTCTCTGCACACTACACCAGAGGGGAGGTGCGGGGTGCAGGCACGCTGCTCACAGCTCAGGAATGGGGGGTGGGCGGAGGGCTGAGGGCCCAACTGCCTTGCTTGGGACGGAGTTCCTGGCTCACTTGCAGCTATGCTCTTGGGTGACTGCCTTCCCCTCTCTGAACTTCAGTTCCTCATCTGGAAAATGGGAATCATAAGAGGGCTGGTATCATAAAATGGGTGTGAGCATAAGTTGGTCACTATACTTTATAAAGAGCTCCGTGCCAGCCTCCTTCTGGCCACTCTAGATGCCTCGTTATTTCTGAACCTGAGGGGGCAATATGGTATTTGTTTTATATTATTATTATTGTTTTAACAGTGCTGGGGATGGAACCCGGAGCTCCATGCATGCTAGGCAGGGGCATGCTTCTAATCCCTGTGCTCTTGTGCATATATACTTAGGTGTCTTCTATGTGGATTGCACAGCCACAGTAATTTTATGAAAACTGGGGCTCAGAGAGGTAACTCCTTGAGTTCACATGGCTCATAAATGACAGATCCAGGGACAAAAACCTAAGGGTCTCACCTTTTAGCAACCCCATGCTTTTCTCACAGGAAATCACGGAGCAGATTAGAGCCCGGCTGCTCTGCCCTCTGCCCTGCCCAAGCACCCCACACCCAAGACTCAGCCTTCAGGTCTGTGGCCACCCAGAACCACTGGAGAACCTCGGCTGTAGCCCGTGCTGCGTCCTCCCAGTCCCCCTCACCATCTGCTGTCTGCCCTGACCTGTTGTGCTCAGACTGCTGGAAGCTTGGGACAATGGTAAGGTCCCCGCACCCCCTTGGGGTGTGACCTGGGGAGAGAGGAAAGAAAGGTGTGGTTAGGCCAATGTCTCCCAGCAACTCATGGTGCTCCCTGTGCACGTGACCCCCACTGCCCTGCCTCTGGGATGGAACGGGGACCTCTGGGTACAATGCTGCCTTTGCAACATGCCATGCCGTTTCCACCCCATCCTTCCTCGTGTTTCCCCTCGGTGGTCCTGTGCACTAATTCCCCCACTCTCTTCAGAAGTGCTGCAGTCTGGCTGAAGTCTCTGCAGTACCGCGTCCTGTCTGCAGTGACTGCACCAGAACAGTGATGGCCCTGTGGGCCCCTGCTGTTGCCCACATGCCTGGCATGAACACGCCTGTCCTTTTAAGAGGGGCTGGCGAGCGAGGCAGGAGTAGTTCATCGTGACCCAGGCGAGGAAGGAGCAGGCCTGGAGAGCGTGTCTGGGTGTATGGGGGGTGTGAGGACAAAGAGACGCACATCTTTGCATCAGAGTGCTGGGATGTCATAACATTTGGTTTTCTGGGCTCGTCGGCTGGCCTCCTTTGTGGCTCCTGGCCTCCAGTCCTCACCTTTCCACCAGTTGCAGAAACCTTGCTGAATTTGACCTTGTCCCTCCCTGGTTCAAAACCCTTCCTTAGCTCCTCACTGCCCAGGGTGTGAATTCAAGCTCCTCGTCACAAAACTTGGGCTGTCTGCCCCTATCCATCCCCGACCTCCATCCTGGTTCACATATATTGCAGCTCTAACCCCACTAAGTTACATTGGGGTTCCTCGAGGTACGCACGGCACACCCCACTGTCCAGGCCTTCGTGCACACTGGACTTCTCCCCTGGGAGGCCCTTCTCCCCCTTCACATGGCTGGCTAACTCTCTCTTGTCCATTATGACTCAGCTCAGGGGGTCCCTCCTTCCTCCACACCCCTGGGGATGGGGTGCCCCTCTCTAGACACCACAGCCCTTCCCATGAGTGGGAATAAAGGAAGCCCCAGTTGTATCTGATACTGAGCAGACCCTATGGTACTATGTGTGGCTGTGGTCCTGAGGGCACCCCATGGGGTAAGGAGGGCCCTGGGAGGTGTGGGTCTCCTCGTGGGTGTGAATCTACACGATCCCTCCATGGGCCATGCCTGGATGTACCTATGCATCCCTTCGGGGCTGCGTGCCTGGGGTAACTCTGACTATGCTCATGTGTATCTGGGGGTGCTCCAATCCCCCACATGCAACCACAGTTTCCTGGAAACTCTGGGTCCCTGTGTGACTGCTCCGTGACCGCCTGTCCCCAGGATCAGCTCTCCTGGCGTCTGCTGTGGGCTCTGTGGACAACAGGTGGGTTGGCTTAGCTAAGGCCCGCGTCTGTGCCGCGCTCCCAGTACCAGCTGGGCGCCGTAGCCGGCGGGCTTCCCCGCACTGGGCAGCACCGGGGCCGCACTGCAGGGGTTGATGCGCTTCTCCTTCTGGCGCCGGTTGCAGAACCAGACGCGGATTACTTCCTTCTCCATGTGCAGCTGCTCGGCGATCAGCAGGATCTCCTCTGAGGTAGGCTTCTGGTTCTGGGGACAGAGGGCTCGTCAGGCCCGCCCCTTCCTCCTGCCACCCCTCCGGGCCGCCCCGGCGCTGGGTCCTCACCGCTAGGAAACTCTTCTCTAAGGCGAAGCGGACGTTTGTCTCGATGCTGGTCCTCTTCTTGCGCCTCCGGCCGGGCAGCCCGTCGAAACCCAGGCTGGGGCTGCTCAGCTGGTTGGGGCTGGGCAAGCTGGAGTCCACAGACATAGTCTCTGTGCCCGGGAGGAGACGTGGGCATGAGAGGATGCCCCCGGGCTGCCTCCCATCGTCCGCCCCTCGGAGCCCCCCTCGGAAACCTCAGCCTGGGCCCACCTGCGTCGTTGAGCCACTTCTCCAGCAGGGGCTTGAGTTTGCACATGTTCTTGAAGCTCAGGTTGAGGGCCTCGAAGCGGGAAATGGTCGTCTGGCTGAAGTCGTTGCCGTAGAGCTTGCCCATGGCCAGGCCCACGTCACCCTGGGGCAGCCGGGTGGGAATGGGGCGGAGGTTAGGGCGGGGCCCTCCAGGGCCGGCCGCCCACCTGGCCCCGCCCCTCGCCCTGTCCAAGGCCGCCACCCAGCCTGCGGAGCCGCCCCAGACCTGCGTGAAACCCAGCTTGATGCGGCGTTGCTTGAAGGTGCGGGCGAACTGCTCCAGCTCCTCCAGATCACTGGGCTCCTCGGGGTGGGATGGTGGCTCCAAGCATTTGGGGGGCTGCGGGTGTGAGAGGTGTGGGTTGGGCAGCGTGGGGCGGGTCACAGCCTGGTGGGGCGGGCAGGCGAGTGGGATGCAGCAGGGAGGACCAGGATGGGTCTCCGCTGGGGCTGCCGAATCCTGCAGACTCCCCTTCCCCTGCCCCGGAGGTCCCTCCACACTCACTGTTAAGCCTATTAACAGTTTGACTCTGCTGCCTGGTGTGGGTCCTGGCATTGCCCAGGGCTCTGCGCCATCCCTTAGCCCCTCAACCCCCCAGAAGGGGCAGCCAGCTCCTTTTGCCCAAGGCTCTTGCCCTGGAACTGGAGGGAGTGGTTTCGTCCTCCTGTCTGCCAGGGACTTGCTTGGTAGCTGGGAGTCAGCATTTAACCTGCTTCGGCCCCCTTGCTCCTTCACAGGATGGGAAGCATCACTGGTGCTCAGCCAGCCCACTGGGCTGTGAGGAGACTCAGGTTAAAAATAAGCAAGTGGCTGCCTGCGATGCCTCATGGGCAGCCCTGTAATCCTAGCCACTTGGGAGGCTGATGTAGGATTGGAAGTTCAAGGTCAGATGCAGACTGCAGAAGTGAGCAAGACTCTATCTCAAAATGAAAAATAAAAAAGGGGTGGGAGTACAAGTCACTGGTAGAGCACTTGCCTAGCAAGCACAAGGCCCTGAGTTCAACACCCAGCACTGAAGGAAAGAAAAAAGAAACGAAAAGAAAAAAGCGGTTGTCCAAACCCATAGACTACAGCAAGAGTGAACCTTACTGCCCAATCTATGAACTTTCCTAATGATGATGTGTTAATGCAGGTCCATGCACCATTTGGGCTGAGATTTAGCCCAGTTGGTGGCATGCCGCTCTGCACTCTCTAAAGCCCTAGGTTCCATCCCCAGTGCCACAAAAAATGGGAGAAGGATGTGGCAATCCACTCCTGAGGAACCCCGAAACAATCACAAAACAATTAGCCATTGAAAACCTCGTGACAGTCACTATGAGTCAGACCCGACTCAGTGGCACCTAACAACAACAAATGTACCACTCAGGTTGAGGATGTTGATAATGGGGGGACTACATGTGGGGGGAAAGGGGTGTATGAGATCTTTCGATCTTCTGTTCAATTTTTCTGTGCATCTAAAACTGCTCCAAAAAATTTAAGTGTTGGCCAGGTACCATGGTGCATGCATATAATTGCAGCCGGTCAGGAGGCTGAGGCCAGAGGAACGCAAGTTCCAGGTCAGAGGCAGCTGTGCAACTTAACGAGAATCTGTCTCAAAATAAAACATAAAAAAGGAGCTGGGGGTGCAGCTCAGTGGTGGAGCACCTGCCTAGCAGGCACAGGGCTCTGGGTTCAACCCCCAACCACTGAAAGAAAAATTAAGTCTTAAAAAAATGAGATTGGCCGGGCGTGGTGGCGCACGCCTGTAATCCCAGCGGCTCGGGAGGCGGAGGCAGGAGGATCGCAAGTTCGAGACCAGAGGCAGTCTGCGTAATTTAGCGAGACCCTGTCTCAAAAAGTAAAAAAATATGGGCTGAGGTGCAGCTCAGTGGTCCAGCACTTGCAGAGCATGCAGGCGCGAGGCCCTGGGTTCAACCCCCAGTACCGCAAAAAACAAACAAACAAAAAAATGAGATTACACATAAAGTAAAAGTATAAAAAAATGGATAGGGAGGACATTGGGAGACTGACAAAGAAGCAAACAACAGCTCTATTTGGAACGCCTCTTACCCTAAAAATAAAAGGTCTTAAAGCAGGTGGTTGGTGTGTGGATGTCTGTCACCTAGGTCTTTGATAATCCAAACCCCTGAGGCCAGCCATGTTTTGGAAATCCAAAGTTTTTCAGATTTTAGGAAGCCTACCTAGGGCATATGTCATAGGTACTGAGCCCCCCACGTTGGGGTCAGGGTGTCACCTCATAATCAGACACACTAACGGTTTTATAGCAGCAGGAATATCACACCAACAGGGGTGAGATAAAGGCATGCAGGTGTGATGGCTCACGCCTGTAATCCCAGCAACTCAGGAGGCAGAGGCCACAAGTTTGAGGCCAGAGTCAGCCTGTGTAATTTAGCAAGATCCTTTCAAGGTAAAAAATTTAAAAAGTGGACTCGCCAGGCGCGGTGGCGCACGCCTGTAATCCCAGCAGCTTGGGAGGCGGAGGTAGGAGGATTGCAAGTTCAAGACCAGAGGCAGTCTGCGTAACTTAGTGAGACCCTGTCTTGAAAAGTAAAATAAAAACTGGGCTGGGGGCGCAGCTCAGTGGTCCAGCACTTGCAAAGCATGCAGGCGAGAAGCTCTGGGTTCAATCCCCAGTACCGCAAAAAAAAAAAAAAAAAAAAATGGACTGGGGATGCAGCTCAGTGGTAGAGCACTTGCAAAGTATGTCCAAGGCCCTGAGTTCAACCCCTAAGTACCGCAAATAAATAAATAAATACAATACAATACAATACAATACAATACAATAAAAAAGAAAGAAAGAAAAAGTCACACACTGCCCCAAGTCAGGCAGGGCGGCCTTTGCAGCCAGATGAGTTCTGGTGGCAGTGTCACAAGACCACCTTGACTTTCAGAGCATCTTGGGTTTCAAGACTATAGCCAAGCCTCTATTTGTCTTTAAACTTTTCAGTCTTTCTGAAATACTTCCTGTGTATACATATATATGTACCTATATACATGTGTGTGTGTCAGTTGCTTTGTCTTCTTGTAGTTCATTCATTTTTTGATTTTGTTTCTGTGCTGGTGATTGAACCCAGGGTCTTGAGTGCACTGAGCTGCCCCACCACTGAGCTGCACCCTCAGCCCTCATATATTTTTTGAAAGGGCTGTAAAAAATGAGTCAGAAAACAATTTTTTTTCTTTCTCTCTCTCTGTCTCTGTCCCTCCCTCCCTCTCTCCCTCTCTCCCTCCCTCCCTCGCTCCCTCCCTCTCTCTCTCTCTCTTTCTTTCTTTCTTTCGTTCTTCTTTCATTTATTTTTGAGACAGAGTCTTGTTATGTAGCCCAGGCTGGCCTAGAACTTATGATCCTCCTGCCTCAGCCTCCTGAGTGTTATAGGCGTGAGCCACCAGACCCAGCTTAGGGGGGGGGGAAAGCCACTTTGAAATACATAAAGGGTTTTGAAAAAACTCCTATTAAAATCTAAAATTCAGGAAGCAAACTGAAAAAGGACCTTAGGGTCCAGGCAATAGGACACTGAGATGGCCTGGAGAGCTGGCGCCCTTTCTGTGGAGGCTCCTGCTCATTACAGCCACGCCATCACGTGGATATAGATCCAGTCTTGCCAGATTTTCTGGTTTGTGAAGAGAAGCTGGAAATCTGGAGCTTCCTAGGAATTAAGATGACAACAGCCAAATAAAACACGCCTGCTGGCCCCTGCCAGTCTCTGGTTTGGGAACTGGATATGAATGAGGACATAACAGCTGCCCTGCTCAGAGAGCTCCCAGCTGCAGCGCTGGAAGACACCTGAGGCATTGCTAACCGGAAGGCTTGCAACCCTGTGAAATTTTGAGTGTCCGTGGAGATGGACATTTTGAGGCAATGGGGATCAGATCTAAATCGTTCATCAGATCTCCAAGGAGTCCATGCACCTGAAAAGGTGAGGAGCCACTAGTCTGGTTTGACTCCCTTCATGCTACAGGAGGAGGAGCTGACCTAGACGCGGAGCATGGCTTACCACAGCAAGTCAGTGGCAGAGTGGGGCTGGGTCCCAGGTCTCCCCACTGCTGTCTGGGCCCTGGTGGCTGTGGGGTGGTCAGTGGAGAGGAGCCTTTCACCCCTGTGTCACCCCCATTCACTTAGCCTGCAGCTGCCCCGACTCCTGGCTGGCCTGGCGCACTCAGTAGGCAGGCTCACCTGTGTGGGAAGCCCGGCCCGGGGCTGGGAGGTCAGAAGAGCTCCCTGGGTTTGCTGAGGTAGCTGGAAGAGATTTGGCGTAGGTAGCAGGCCTGGGGAGAGAGACAAGGAGATACACGCGCGGTGAGTGTGCAAGAGGAAGGTGAAGGAAGACTCCGCGGGCTCACGGGGGTCATCGGGAAGGTTTTACCTGGCTGACTCTGCTGGGCCTGTGGCAGCAGGAACTGAGCAGGTGGCTGGAGGTGGTGGCCGGGCACAAGCACCAGCTGCTGGAGCTGGAGGAGCTGCTGTATGTCCTAGCAGGGAGACAACAGACAGAAAGACAGCCTCAGTCCCGGCTGGGTTCCTCCCTCTGCATCACTGGAGGCCTGAGGGGCTGAAACCTGCAAGGAGGCGATCCTGCACCCTCCAGTGAGGGAGGGTCCACCAGCCCCGAATAGTGCTCTGAGCCAAGGGCACCCACGGGCTTCTCTCCATCATGGGGCACCAGAAAGTCCCATCTGGGCTGTCCCAGGAGGACCTGCTCTGTGTTTACCTTTCCCCTCCTGATGAAATATTTGCCTTGTCTTGCATTCGTGCAGAACAAATAGCCATGTTTAAAAATGTAAACCAGACCAAGTCTTTCCTCTTTTTAAAACACTCCCAAGGCAAATGATATGATGTCTGGAATTAGCTTTAAAACACTCCAGCAAATAGTGGATGTATAAATTACTACAACCACTTTGGGAAACTCTTTAGCACTGTTGTAGTTTGAAAAAAAGGTATGTTGGAGTCCTAATGCCCAGAATCTCAGGATGAACTCATTCAGAAAAAGGGTCTTTGCTGATAATCAAGTTAAAATGAGGTCATTAGGGTGGGCTGTAAACCATTAAGGCTAATGTCCTCAAAAAAAGGGCAAATTTGGACACAGAGAAAGACAGATGTGGGGAGATGAGTGAAGGACGCTAGGAAAGATGACCATCTACAAGCCAAGGACAGCGGCCTGAGACAGATCCTCAGAAGGGACCCACCTTGCCAACCAGACTTCCAGACTTCAGACTTCCAGCCTCCAGAATATGGGCCAGTAAGTCTGTTATTCAAGCCACCCATTTTGTGGTTCTTTGTTACAGCAGTCCAAGTGAACTACTGTAGAAACTATCTGCCTCATCTGAATACACGCCTGCCTCCTGGCCCAGCAAGTCCACTCCTGGGTATGTTGTTGTTAGGTGCCGTTGAGTCATATCTGAATCACAGTGACTCTTTGTACAACACAATGACAGTATTCTACTCTGTGACAGGCCCGGCACTATGCCAGTGCTTCTTTACCATTCATAAAGTTTCTGATGGCTGATTGTTTCAGGAGTGCGCTGCCAGGACCTTCTCCCATTTCTGCGGTGCTGGGGATCAAACCCAGGGCCTCAGAGTGCGCAGAGCTAAACCTCCTCAGAAATGCATACGCATTTTCTCTACAAGACATGTCCTAGAATGTCCACACAGTCCTTTTGGAATAACCAAAACCTGAAGACAGCCCAAGTGCCAGTCAGCAGTAGGATGGGGAAATAAGCTGTGATTTGATGAATGCTAAAACACTGAGAACAAGCAGCTACAATCTGTGATTACACAATGCAGACCCCCCAGCTGTGGTAAGTGAATGAAGCCAGTCACAACAGAAAATGTCCTGTTTGATTGTTATGTCATGTATGATTGTTTATGTTCCATTCGCCCGTTAGAAGCGTGGGAGGCTTCTGGGTGTCCATTACATGGGGGTTCTCAGTGGGTAGTCATTGAGCTGCACACTCACGATTTGTGTACTCTTTGGTATTTTTTATACTTTATTAAAAATATTTTTAAGGCCGGGCATGGTGGCACATGCCTGTAATCTCAGCACTTAGGAGCCTAAGACAGGAGAATCAGGAGTTTGAGACCACATAGCAAGTTCTAGGTTCAAAAAACAGAGGAATGAGGCAGACAAAGACAGGAAAAAGTCCACCCAATTCCCCCCAAAAATGAGGAGTACAGATGATATCCTATTTGCCAGTATGACTGGCAAAATATTGATGTCTGTTGAGTGAGATGATGGATACATTTGTTGTGTTAGGTGCCATCAAGACAGGTCCGATTCATAGAAACCCTCATAAGGGTTATCTTTTTTCTTTTTCTTTTTCTTTTCTTTTTTAAATTTTTTATTTAATTTTTATTTTTTGTGGTACTGGGGGTAGAACCCAGGGCCTCGCGCTTGCATGCTTTGGAAGTGCTGGACCACTGAGCTGCACCCCCATCCAATTTTTTTTGCTTTTTTAAGGCAGGGTCTCACTAAATTACACAGACTGCCTCTGGTCTCCAATTTGCGATCCTCCTGCCTCTGCCTCCGCTTCCTGAGTCGCTGGGATTACAGGGGTGTGCCACCGCGCCTGGCTCCCTCATAGTGTTTTGAGTGGGTGATTATTTTCAGGATTGTTTTGAGAGTGGGCTGCCACATCCTTCTCCCACTTTTGTGGTGTTAGGGATGGAACCCGAGGCCTCAGAATGCACAGGGCAGCACTCTACCAACTGAGAGAAACCTATGTGGGGTTCATCATATCATTCTCTTTATTTTTATATTTGAACATTTGCAAAAGAGAAAGCAAAACACAAACAACACAGTCAACCTGTAAGGCCCTTTATACTGAGGCTTGGGCCAGTCTCTCTGGCCTCAAGCCCTCCTTCCTCCTTGATAGCTACGCTCCAGCCATCCAGCTCTTTACTGCTTTTCAAATGCACCAAGCTTGTTCCTGTCTCAGGGCCTTTACACATGCTTTACAGGTAGCTCTGGCTCTCTGCAGAGAGGCCCTCTTTCACTGCTTAATCTAAACCAGCCTAGCACCATGCCTCCCTTCATAGGCCCTATTTTAGCTCCTCCACAGGTCATCTCCTTTTATTTTTGTCGTTGTTGAGACAAGGTTTCACTATGTAGCCCACGCTGGCCTCGAACTCACAATCCTCCTGCCTCAGCCTCCCAGCTGATGGGATAACAGGAATGTGCCACCTGACCTGGCTAGGTATGGCTTTTCCTGTTTACTCATTCATACTGTGCCACCCTCCCTGGAACATCAGCTGCATGGGACTGTGATCTTGACTGTCTCAGCCACCACTGCATCCTCCTCCCCTAGAACACCATCTGATACCCAGACACATGTGCTGTGAACCAGGACCGGTACTTCATTTACTTTACACGTTTTTTGTATGCACAGTTGAAAGCTATAACATGTTATCTAAGATGTTTTTCCTTTTCGCAAATTTGAGTTGACACATGTCCCTCAATTCCTCTCAATGCTATTGTTATTCAAAAAACCAATTTAATGTCCCAGGAATGAAACTAATTAGGAAAAATAAGCAACCTGACAGAAACGGCTCACTTCCCTAATGTATAAAGAGCAATTATAAATCCATACGAAAAAAACTAACACCACCATACATTCAGGTCTGGAGAGTACCCAGCAATGAAAAGGCAAAGACCTCTGAATGAAAATGCATCCAGATCGCCCTCACTGCACTGAGATACTCTTCCTACCTCTCAGATCAGCGGAGATAAAAACAGCGTCCAACATACTGTGGTGGGAATGAGGGGGAACAAACATTTGTGCACGGCCCATGAAGGGTAGTTTGTCAAAGTCAATTGAAATTACAGATTCCATGCCCTCTGCCTCAGCCACTCCACCGCTAGGAATTTGTGTTAGGGGTATACTCACACTTGTGTAAAACGACATCTGTAGAAGGATATTTCCAGCAGCAAGCAGTGTTCTAGCAAAAGAGTAGAAACCAGCTGGGCATGCAGCAAGGGCAGATGGGTTTGACAGATTAGGGTAGAGCTATGGACAACTATGCCATCATGAAAAAGAACAAGGACAGTGTTTGTGTCCTGATATGGAACAATTCCCAGAATGCCCTGCTGAGTGGGAATCTCAGGAGTCAGAACAATGGCTGTGATGTGCCACCGTTTGTGTAAAACAATATATTTCGTTATCGGTTCCAGTGCACATAGATATTTGGAAAACTGTAGCAGAAACAGGCCACGCTATAAATCCTGTGCATTGCTTGGATTTGGAACATTTACCTGGTCCAAGTAAATAAACCCCCAGGTCTCCTACCCCCTACCCCCACAAACAGCCGCTGGAGACCACCATCCCTGCTTTTGCAGCCATTTGTCTTACAACAGTTCAAGGCTGCTCCCTGTCCTCTGAGAGGGCCTCCACTCTCTCTGTGTGGCCGAGGGGGGAGCATTGCACTGCTCCTACACGCCAGCTGCCCATCATCTTGGGGTTCAAGGGAAGGGCTTTGAAATCCTCCCACTGTATCCTTCAAAAACAAGTCCATTCTGCCTCCCTTCTCCCAGCCACCTCGGCCCATCTCCCTTCAGATGTGGATCAACTGCCAAGCAGTGAAGCTTAAGCTCCAGGGCCCTGCGTTTACAATGGACCCTTCCAAGGCCCTGGAACTAATCTGGGTTCCACAATGTTATCTTCTTTTTCTTTCAAAGGTGCTCCAAACTGTGTACCCCTGAGGCCCCACATTATGGAGACCCAGCCTGCTCCATGCTGTACTTAGGTGGCGACGCATTTGCCAACGTGTATTCTGCTGCTGGGAGAAGGACCCAGCAACCCACCCCCAAAAATCAATCCGCCACTGAAAACCCTAGGAATAGCAGAGAAGCACTGACAATACTGTTTCACCTGTTTTACATAGGGTCGCTATGAGTTGGACACCTAACAACAACAACTCTGCTGCTGCTAGACTGAGCCTGAGTCAGAGACGTGTCTTATTCTTCTTGTATCCCCAATCCTCAACAGTGCCTGCGAAGCCCCCATTAAAGGCCCACAGAGTTGAGTCCAATGAATAAGACCAGAAATAAAGCCTAACTATCAGTATTTTTCTGACTATCACTCTTAGTATGTTGATTAAAAATTTTGCTTGTTTCATTTTGTTTTGGGTTGTTTGGTTTGGTTTTTTGTTTTTAAAGACAGGCCTTTGTGTAGCCCTGGTTGGCCTAGAACTCACTGCATAGACCAGGCTGGCCTCGATCTTGCATTGGTTCTCTTGCCTCAGCCTCCCAAGTAGTGGGATTGCAGGTGAGCACCACCATGCTTGGCTAAAACGTGTGTTAACTCATGTGTCTCTCTAGCACGACTCTCAGGGCAAATCTCCCTCTCCTAGAAGAAGCCTAACAGACAGGCACTTGGTTTTCATTCTCAATGAAAAGAAGAAAGGACGAAAGATGGTGGGAGTGCATCCTAGGTTGCAGAGGGTCTCGTGATGAGAAGCCCAGGTGACAAATACTTCACACACCCCCACCTGGTTACTCAGACTGAGACTCGGGCCTCAGCCTTGATCCCTGCCTTCTCTGCTTGTCCCCGTCCGGTCAACCATCCTCACCTCCGACCCCCTCCCTTGACACCTCTTCCTCTCCACTGTCACTGCACTGATCCAAGCCATGGTACCATCTGCCCTGGGCCAGAGCCAAAGGGGCATCTGACAGAGGCGAGTTCTGAACTTTCTTGTTCTCCTCTCCTCCTTCTTCTTCTCCTCCTCCTTCTCCTTGGCCTCCTTCTTCTTCTGTTCTGAGAGTTGAACCCACAGCCTCGCATATGCTAGGTAAGCTCTGTACCACTCACTGAGCTGCACCCTCAACCCACTTTTACATTTTTTATTTTGAGACAGGGTCTCACTAAGTTGCACAGGCTACCCCTGGCCTCCAACTTGCCATCCTCCTGCCTCTGCCTCTCAGGTCACTGGGATTACAGGCCTGTGCCACAACACGTGGCTGAGTTTTGAACTTTCTTATGCTCTGAATTCTTTGGTGTCTGTCACAACCTATCACCCCTTCTCAGAATTAAACACATACACACACACACAAAAGCAAAAAACCAGCGAGCCATGTAGGGTGGCAGGTGGGCACTAGTCTGCAGTCCCAGCACCCAGGAGGATCAGCTGCGTTTGAGATCAGCCTGGGCAACATAGTGAGACTATATCTCAAACAAACAAACAAACAAACAAACATAAAATTTCAAATGAACCCAATTACACTGAAATACAGACGTCAAGCATATTTCAATTGTGATATAGTAATCTGTTGGTTTCTCTGCCATCACATTAAATAAAAAGACCCAGCAATTGATCTGCTGGGTACCATAATCTCAAGCCACTGACAAGTGAAAACAATATTGTGAGGGATGTGCAACTAGAAAAAGTATGAAAACCTCTGTGCATTCCACTGATGACAAAGTCCAGACACTGCTAATACTACTGTAGCCTACTGCCTGTATTTGTAATAGAAGGAAATGCTACATTTTTGGTTAGGGGACAGTAAAACCTGAGACATATCCTTTTTTATCCATCCAAGTTCATAGACTCTCTGAATTTTATCCTTCCTGGGATCGTCTGTGGACTCCTGGTCCCTTTTCTAAAATGTAAATGGAAACACCAGTCTCCACTAACTTTCACTGCATCTTTAGTAGACTCCACCTACAGCTGTACCACCCTGGTGATGTGGGAATCCCATCTGATCTCAGAAACTAAGCAGGGCCGGGCCTGGGTAGTCCTTGGATGGGAGACCACCTGGGAATACCAGGTGCTGCAGGCTTGGGAGAAGGACCTGGCAGCCCATTCCCAAAACAATCAGCTATAGAAACCCCTACAAATAGCAGAGAAGCACTGACAGACATAGTGCTGGGCATGGCACAGTGTCAGGGAGTGTTTTGTTCTGTTGTAAACAGGGTCACTATGAGTTGGGCCCAACTCGATGGTACCTAACAACAAATATAAGAGAATCCAGCTCCTTGCCACAGCCTTGCCTGCCCCAGGCCCCTGCTTTCCTCCTTTTCCTCATCTCATGACTCCCTCACCCTCTAACTCTAGTCTGGCCACAGTGGTCTCCTTCCTGTCACTGAATCCAAAAAGGAGTTCCCATCTCAGGGCCTTTGCTCTTCCTCTGTCCAGATCCGCACCTGACCAGCCCTTCCTCCTGATTCAAGGTTCTATCAAATGCCCCCTCCTCAGAAAGGCCATCCCTGGCCACCTGCTCTAAGGCAGCTTCCTTTTCCTCCATCACTCTCTATCACATGGTCTTTTTCTTTTCTGCGTTGCAATTATCGGCTTCCTGTCTATCTCCCCAAGAGTGGGCGTCAGCTCCAAGGTTGCACAAACCTGTCTACCTTATCTCCACCCAGAGAGTAGCCTGGGCATGGCCATGTCCACCAAATATTTGGTGACTAGCAGAATGAAAGAATAAGTGGGGGTTGGGGGGAGGGGAAGAGAGAGAGAAGATTTTGGTGAACAGTGAATAGGCTCAGGACCTGGCTAGTCAGCCCAAGGTCCTGTTTCTTCAGGATCTAGAGGCTGCATGTCTCTCTGAGGCCACTTGGGGGCGTGCTGCATCAGACTGTAGAGAAGCGACAATAAGTTCAGAGATGCTGGAGAAAGGCCCCTGGCTGGCATATTTTTGTGATCTTGTCTCTAACTGGCCCAGAGGGTTAGATTAGGGCACACAATTACAGCGGGGAAGGGAAGGGACCAGTTCTTGCTGTCACTGTATTCGGATTGCCCTCCACCAGTGCACACACCTAACAGGCAATCGGTAAACTGTCAAGGAGTGAATGACAGAAAACCTCGGGACAGACTGGCTAAGACTCTGGCCACAGTCTGGGGGCAGAGAGGGGGATACACCGTCAGTATGATGCATGGGCGAATGGGGTGGGGGTGGTAATTGCTCACTTTCCCACCTGAGCTTGGTTCCAATGGGGCGGAAAGAACGCTTTTGAGAATGCACTTGAGGCGCCTGGGCCCCAGAGCCGGCCAGCTGCAACACAGCCCGGTGCTGTGCCTCGCCCCGGTGCACAGGGCAGAAGGCCCCTCCCCTGTGGCTCCCCACCTCCCACAGAGCCTCTCTGCTATGGCTGGGATAGTGCTGTGGGCCATTCCTACCATGGTAAACGATGACCCCCTCTGTACACCCCATCCTAAGATACGGCCGGCCTCAAAATATGTCCAGACTGGAGAGAACAGGAAGAGGTGGGATCTGGGAGCCATGTAAATTATACTGTGGTGGGCCGTGTTCTAAAGGAGGAAAGTCGGGGGCTGGGGAACAGGGCAGCACTGGCCAAAGGGTACAAAGTTTCAGTGGGATAGGAGGTGTAAGTTCTACTGTTCTATTGCACAGCCCAGTGTGTACAGTTAATAATAATGTATTGTATATTTCAAAGTAGCTAAAAGCGAGGAAGATTTGTGTTTTGTTTTGTTTTGTTTTTGGAATGCTGGGAATGGAACCCAAGGCCTCACGCATGTTAGGCAAGTGCTCTACCCGCAAGCCATACCCCAGCCCAAAGACAGGATTTTAAATGTTCTCACCACACAGAAGTGATAAATATTTGAGGTGACAGACATGTTTAAGTAGACTGATTTGATCACTCTACAATATATACATGGATCAAAACATCACATTGCACATCATAAACATACAATTATTATCTGTCAATTAAACATAAAACTTAAGGCTGGGGTGTAGCTCAGTGGTACAGCACTTGCCTAGCATGTTCAAACCCCTAGGTTTTCTCCCCTGTACTGCAAAATAAAAATAAAATAAATTTTAGAACTGAGAGCAGGCTTTTTTTGCCCCCAGTCCTGGAGAGCTGAACCCAGGGCTTTGCACATACTTTCCAAGCACTCTATCACTGAGCTGCGCCCCCCCCCAGCCCTTTCTAATTATTTTTAGTTTTCATCTTGAGATAGGGTCTCACTGAGTTACAAAGGCTGCCTCTGGCTTCGAACTTGCAATCCTCTTGCCTCTACCCCCGAGTCACTGGGACTACAGGTGTGTGCTACCGTGCCTGGCCGAGAGCAGGCTTCTATTTATTTATTTATTTATTTATTATTTTATTTATTTATTTATTTTTTGCTGTACTGGGAGTTGGACCCAGGGCCTCACACTTGCATGCTCTGCAAGTGCTAAACCACTGAGCTGTACCCCCAGCTCATTTTTTTACTTTTTGAGACAGGGTCTCGCTAAATTACACAGACTGCCTCTGGTCTTGAACTTGTGATCCTCCTGCCTCTGTCTCCCGAGCCGCTGGGATGACAGGTGTGTGCCATCGCACCCAGCCAAGAGAGCAGGCTTCTTGACCCTATGACCAGTGTTGGTCTGTCTAGCAGCAAGATGGGCTCCAGGGGTGGCAGTGGGCACCTGTCATGGGAGCTACCTGGGCAACAACCTCCACCTGGTAAGAATGGTGCGAAGGGATTTCCTACACTTGTGGGAGGTTAGCCTACTGGGCTGCAAGGGTCCCTTGCGGTTTCAAAATTCAGAGGTCCATGTCTTGGGCCTCTTGCTCGCTTCTTGCCGTGTGACCTGGAGGAAGGGAAGTTCTCTTCTGGGCCTCAATCTCCTTAACTGTCTGAGATGGTTAACGCATGTATTCTGGAAAGACCTGGGCTTTGGAGTCATTATTACTGAGCCATTTCTTTCTCAGGGACATAGTTTTCTTATGTATGAAATGGGAAATTCATTGGCTGTTGTTTAGTAGAATTGTGTCACTTCAAAAGATAGGTTAAAGTCCTAACCCCTGGTACCTGTAAAGGTGACCTCATTTGGAAGTAGGTCATGAGGGTCCTAGCACAATGACCGGGGTCTTTGTAAGAAAGAAATTTGGATTAAAGCATCTAATTCTTCACTGGGTTTCTCTGAGGCCTGAGTAATATTGTTATTCAGAGAGCACTCTGGAAGTCACAACATACTCCTCAGACACAAGCACTAGATGCCACTAATTCCTTGTGCCACCCTCCCTGCGCCATGAGGTCTCAGGCATGCAAACCCCACCTGGTTATGGAACCCATCCTCTTCCTGTGCCCACCCAGGCTCTCTGCTAAGCCTCAGCCTCCAATGACAACCTGCCTACTTGACATCTCCACTTGGACAATTAAGAAACTCCTTAAACCTCAACATGTCCAAATAAAACTCCTGGTTCCCCACCCCGGCCTTCCAAAATGCGCTGTTCCCCTGCTCCCCATCCTCCTCCACCCTTGAAACTGCGTTATCGTCACCCAGGGGCAGAAGCCGAAATGCTGGGAGTCATCTTTGCCTCATCCACGTGCCTCCCCTCCCAGGGCAGGCCACCCTCACATCCCACCTGGGTGCCTGCAAAGGGTTCCCACTGGCTCCTCAATTCTACTCCACCCCTGAAGTCCAGCCTCCCCACGGCCCACCCCGGGAGTTTCATAAAGGGTTGATAATGGGATCACGTCACTCCTGTTTACCCCCCTCACCCAACAGGGCTGGGGGTGTGGCTCAGTGGTCCAGCTCTTGATTAGCATGCATAAGGCCCTGGGTTCCATTCCCAGCACTTCAAAACAAACACCCAACTGCCTTGAATCAAATTTAGAATAATTTGCTACTCCTCACATTGCCTATGAGACCCTGGAACCCCTGGCCCTGCCTCTCCACTCAGCTCTTACGTGCCTCCCCTTGTCTACTCTGCTCCAGCCAGACTTCCTCCCTGGATGCCTTGAATATGTCAAGCTGGTTTCCACCCCAGTACCTTTGCACTTGCTGTTGCCGCTTCCTGAAATGCTCTTCCCTTGGCTTCTCTTTTTTTCTTTTCTTTCTTTTTTTCCTTCTTTTTTTCTTTTTCAGTATTTGAGGGCTGAAGCCAGGGCCTCTCACACATACTTTGCAAGTGCTCTACCACTGGGCTGGCACTCCCCAGTCCATTTTTTATTTTTTTATCTTGAGACAGGGTTTTGTTGTTATGCAAGCTCCTTTTGGCCTCAAACCTGGGATCCTCTTGTCTCTGCCTCCTGAGTTGCTGCGATTACAGGCGTCAGCCACTGTGCGTGGCCCCCATGGCTTCTTCCATGACTGACTCATTCAGCCCCTGGCTCTCAGAGGCCATCTTCTCAGTGAAATCTTTCCTAACCACCCATCAAAGGGGCCCCTCCCTTTCCCACACAGCCCTGTTTCATTTTCTGCAATACACTTACTCTGAAACTGTCTTGTTGCTGGTTTGTGTATTTGTTTACTGTCTCCCCACCAAGACACATGGCCCTCAAGGGCAACCACTTCTGTCTTATTCACAACACCGCTCAGGCTGTTAATGGGTGCCTGGCATACAAAAGGTGCTCAATAAGTGCCAAGTGAATGAGTAACTGTACTATGATTATCCCAGCCACTCCACTAAGAGAAGCTCTGAACAGCGGGTAGGGACAGTGTGGCTCCTCCCTGCACGCCATTTCCAGAGGTCGGCCATGCTGAATGGAGCCCAGGAAGGCCTGGCCACTGGGGCAGAACACCATGAAACGGAGAACCGCTCAACAGAGGGGAAAACCTGCACTCAGACTGGGTGTTCCGTCACACGCTGCCTTGTGCTAAAGTTCCAGGACGGACACCCAACTGCAGACCCCAACCCAGGAATCAGTGGGAGGGGCTCCAAGGATCTCTGTGGGCACTGACCACACCCCTCCGGGTCTGGCACTACTGCCCCTTCTTCAAGCACTGGGACCCATCTCTTCCTTCTGGGGGCTTGCCGTCCCCCATGCTCAGGTCAGGAGGGCCGGCTGGGGCCGCTGCTGCCTTTTCAGGGGCTGGGCACTCACTCAAACCTGACCCATGGCAGCATCTGACGCCCCTGGGCAGGGTGGCTGCAAGGTTGGAGATGCTGGTGCCATTTTGCTTGTCCCCCAATGAAACGGGCGCTGGAGCTTGGCCTTTTCAGTGATCTGAGCCAAATATTCCCATTTCTTCTTCAGCAACCTGGCATCGCGCTTTGGCCTGACCCATGACCCCTTCCAGGTCCTCTGTCACTGTCTTCCACCCCAGCTCTCCAAGCCTGCCCTGCGTTCTCGCTCAGCACTTGTCCTTCGCTCCGCCCAGAAGCCCTTCCTCAAGCTCATCCACCTGTAAACTCCTACTTGGCTCCTCCGCTCAGACACCGCCTCCTCCAAAAGCCCACCTGATTTCCTTAGCCATGGGGCACAAGCCTTGTCCCACATCCCCACCACATCCAGTGGGTGGCCCTGGGAAACCTTTATTCACTGGGCCCCATCAGCCTAAAGGATTTTGTTAAGGTTTATTTTCTGTGGTCGTGATAGGAAAACAGGGATTCCTTTTCCACTCTCCAAATGCAAAATGATGTTTTAAGAATTAAGGTTAAGGTTTCAATCAATGCCAACTCCTACCCCAGACACTCTGAAACATGCCCCAGGAGAGATGTTTTCCTTTTCCTTGATTGAAAGACTGCAACGAAACATTCCTCATTGATCCGGTCGGCCGCCATATAGCGCCCTCAGTAGAAGGCAGCGTGCCGAGTACTGGACAGATTATCACACTGTATTCTAATCATCTCTTCATCTGTGTAAGCGGGAACTGCAGGGAAGGATCCTGCCAAACTGCCTCGACAGTATTACGGAAGGGGCCTTTCCTTCCACCTTTGATACCGCTTTGAAGTGACAGGGTTACGAGTGATTTGGTTGGTGGGTTGGTGGCTTGGTTTTGTTTTGCCATGCCAGCAGTGGAACTTCCCGCACACTAGCCAAGCACTCTACTGCTGAGCTACACTCCAACCCTGGGAGTGCTTCTCCCTCTCTATTCTGGGCTGCTTAGTATTTTCCAAATGAAACATTTCCTACTGGTTCATTGACGTACCCATGTCACTACAAGCTGGGGAGCCCTCCAGGGGGCAAAGATGCTGTGACTCACTCCTAAGTCCTCAGCTTTCTGCCAGGTCCTGTCACACAGGAGGCTGGGAACGATTTGTGAAATGAGTCCAGGAATGGAGCTGAGGAGACGAGGGAAGTGGAGGCGGGTGGGGGGCAGGCTGAGCAAAGGGGCTCTTGCCCAGGGACTGGCCTATAGGGCTGCAGCACTGGACAGCTAGGGCACCCCTGGGCCCTGAGGGGCTCCAGATACACAAAAGGTACAGAATAAGCCATCATTTGGAGCCTCAGGGCAACTCAGCCCATGAGGAGGAATCCCAGAAGACAAACCTGGCCCAGCTGTGTACCTGCGGAGGGCCGCATGGAAAGCTCAGAGCTCAGGGCAGCTGGGGCAGAAGATGAGAGGAAAGGGCTTGCAGGGAAAGGTTTAAGGAGACCTAACCCATTTACTGGGATTTAGCTCAGTTGGTAGAGCACTGCTCTGCGATCTCTGAGGTCCTGAGTTCGATTCCCAGCACCGCAAAATAGGAGAAGGATGTGGCAACCCACTCCCAAGGCAATCCTGAAACAACCTGCCATTGAAAACCCTATGAGGGTCACTTTGAGTTGGACTCGACTCAACAGCACCTAACAACAACAACAACAAGCCATCAAGGCCTGGCTGGACCAGATGGCAGAGGGTCAGCCTGCTGCTGGGGGTGTCGTGGAAACTAGGCCTGGTCCCAGGAGTGCCAGAGCACTGTCTGTGTTCATGGCCTGCTCCCTGCCTCTCCTCCCTCGGTCTTTGTTTCCTCCAGCATGGTCAGACACAGACTTCCTGCAGGCCGGGACTCCTGAGCCAGGATGGAGAGGAGCTGTCCAGAGAGAGGAAGGGGGAAGCTCCAGGCAGGAAGAACAGGACTCGCGCTGCCAGCCTGGGGATGAGCCCCAAGACTCTGGGGTGCACAGTAAAGGGTCATGGGTGCTACAAAGCAAATGCAACCCCTGTCCCTCAAGTCTCCGGTGGCCCAGGTTGGGGAGGCTGGAAACCATGTCCTGTGAAGGACAGCTAAAGGCAGCCAGCGCAGGCGTTGTGGTGAGAGCCCCAGGCCCCCAGGCAGGCTCTGCCCGCCCTGTTCACAGCATGACCTGTTGCCGGGCACTTTGCCACTGGGAGCCTCTGCTGAGGTGAGGTTTTGTGGGCTCAGAGGTCATCACTGGCACTGTGCCTGGTACTCAGGCAGCACCCAACAGACTACAGTTATTGTCCCCATGGTCAGCAAGGTTTGGGGAGGCTGTGTTTAGAGGAGCCATCGTGGAACAGAGCGGTCCGGTTGCTGAGTGTCTTTACAGAACCAGGCCCAGTGGCAGGCTGTGAGTGTTCGGGAAAGTCCCAAATGGGGGCATCAATAAGGGAATGGGTCTGGTTAGAAGGGCAAACTCTGCCACGGAAATTGTCTGGCAAGGGCTGGATGGCTCCTCTGCATAGGCAGCATCTGCCCCCAGGAGGGCAGGGGAAGATGGCGGACAGGGTGAGAGGAAAGTAGTGGAATGCTGGGCTAAGGGAAGTTAAGCACTTTTCTTTATTCTTTCTTTCTTTCTTTATTTTTGCCATACTTGAACCCAGGGCCTCACACATGCTTTGCAAGTGCTCTACCACTGAGCTGCACCACCAGCCCATTTTACTCTGTTTTTTTTTTTTTTTTTTAATTTTGAGACAGGTCTTGCTAAGTTATGCAGGCTGCCTCTGGCCTCAAACTCATGATCCTCCTGCCTCTGCCTCCCAAGTTGCTGGGATTGCAGGTGTGAGCCACCGCACCCAGTAACCTTCACCACCCTAGAATGTACCACAGACTCAAATGCTTGTGGAAACCAGCCAGGCAGGGGTGGGCTGCAAAGAGCCTGCACATCTGAAGGGGAACCCACGTAGTTCCTGCTCTGCTACCACTGACGATCTTTATGGGAAATTTATTGGCTGTTGTGGAATAGAACTGTGTCACCTCAAAAGATAGGTTGAAGTCCTAACTCCTGGTTACCTGTAAAGGTGACCTCATTCGGAAGTAGGTCATGAGGGTCCCAGTACAGTGACTGAGGTCTTTGTAAGAAAGAAATTTGGATACAGAGACAGGCATGTGCACTCAGAAGACCATGAGACAGTGGAGGCCGAGGTTGGAGAGATCTATCTTGATCTACCAAACAGCAAGGACTGCCGGCTCCCCAGAAGCTAGAAGATGCAAGAGCGGACTTTTCCTCTAGTGCCTTCAGACAGAGCACAGCTCCGCCGACACCTTGATTTTGGACTTGTGTTCTGAGACTATGTGTTTCTGTTGTTTTAAATCACCCAGTTGGTAGTATTTTGTTGTACAGCCCTAGGAAAATAACAAAAACCACTAATTTGTGATTCTGTGCAGACCCACCCACTCCAAAGTGAGAAGGGAGGATGCAGCATTTCCTAATGCATGGATTGAGGACCTCCTTTCTGGAAGAGCACCTTGTGGGGACCTGGCATGGGGCACTAATTCTGACTCTCAGCCTTTGGTTTTGATGCAGGAGGCCGCCTGGCGTCCCCACCTGTAGGCGAGGACACGCCACACTGAGCCCTGGGGAGGCGCACAGAAAGCACTCAGCCCAGGGCCGAGTAAGGTGGGGGACAAGCCTGCGGGGTGCTCCTCTGCCTAAGCCTTACTTTGCCATCTGTGAGCTGAAAAGTCAGTGCCCTCTCCAAGGCTTCCTAGGGTGGCAGAGCAGCCTGGCGTGTGGCTGGTGCCCAAAAGGGTCCGCGTGTCCTGATGCTCACTGCTGCACATGCTCTTCAGTGAAGCGAGTGCAGTCCCCACGGCCGCCCTTACCTGTGCTGTGAGCTGGATGGGCTGGGACAAGGTTAGCTGTGGGGTCCCTGGGGGCTGGCTGGCAGGCTGTGGTGGTGGCAGGTCGCCTCCCCCAGAGGAGGCTGGGGGTTGCGAGGTGGAAGAGGAGGCGGAGGAGGAAGAGGAGGAGGAGGAGGAAGCAGAGGAGGCGGCGGCAACGGCGGCGGCGTTGGCGGCGGCGGCGGCACTGGACTGCTGCACGGCTGCGGCCAGCAGCTGGGCCTGGGCTTGCTGCAGGAGAAGCTGCTGCTGAGCTGGCATCAGCGCCGTGAGCTGTGGGCAGGCGGGTGGGCGGGGGGCCAGGAGCAGAGAAGGCAGAAGGGAGTTAGAGCCTGAGCCAAGCAAGTGAGGGGATGTGGCTTCCCCGAGGACAGAGGGCCTGAGGCAGGCGTGAGAGTGTGGCCATGGCCTTGGCGAGACCCCTTATCGGCGGGTCCCACAGCAGACAGGAGGTGGCCGGTTCGCACCCCTCGCCCCGTCCTTCCCCAGGTACTTACCCCAGCGAGCTGGCTGCCCGTCAACATGAGTTGGGCCTGGGGCAGATGAGGCTGAGCCGGCTGGGGGGGCAGGGGCGCTGCTGGGGCTGAGTCACCACTGGGGTCTTCAGCCTTGATCTGAGGGGGAGAGAGGCAGGGTCCGGGACCCCAGAATGTTAAGTGGAGGCCAGAGAGAATGCCCACCTGTGAACCAAAGAGAGGGCACATGTGTGGCAATGGCAGCCTCTGGCCGGAACAGAGCAAATGGCTGGAGTACGGAGGTCAGGCTGCAGCTCCCGGACCCCGACTTCCACGGCCTCCTTCAGTTCCCTCATCAGTCAACGGGGGGTGATGTGCCACCCGCACCCACATTCCTCCAGGAGAGGTCACCTTTGGACAGCACCTTTCCTCTCTGGGGAGTCAGTTTCGCCCTGTGTACAATGGGAGACAGGGGCACCGGGAGCCTGAGGGTAAGTGGGGGGTTCTGGGTCCCGTGCCCCTCACTCTCATCAGCTGGACATACGTTTTTTGTTGTTGTTGAATGGAGTAAGATTTTGTTGAAGGAAAAGTCAGGGTATTTAAAAAATCACCGCCTGAGAACCTGGGCCACAAACTCAAAGGGTCATGGAGACAAGCAGGCAGCACTAACGGACGGCAGGGGCAACGGTGGACAGGCGTGGGTGGGAGAGGGCCACGCCCACCTGAGGGAGAGGCCTACCAGGCTCCTGCTCTGCTCCCACTGGCCACTCATTTCAGAATGTCAACCAGAAATGCCAGCAGAAGAGCAAAGCGCTGAGCTGGTGCTATGCTGTGGACAAGCCAGATGTGGCCCAGGGGCTGCCAGGTTCCAGCCCTCACCCCCGAGGTCTGCAAGCCCTTCTCTGTCTCTCTGATCATGACGTGGACGCACCTGCAGCATGCACGTAGAAGCGCCCAGCGCTGTGAGCTGACCTGGCCTCCTTCCCCTCCTCGATAAAACACCAGACAACAGCAGCTGCCGGGTAAGAGGCTGCTGGCTAACATGTGCGGGGGCAGCAGAGGACATGGCTTGATGGATGGCACACTCTCAGGGCCAGAGAGGACATTAGGGATCATCCTTCAGCCCAGTGTCCCAGCACCATTTTGCAAAACAAAGTCCAGAGAGGGAAAACAATTTGTGTAAGATGACACAGTGGGTTGGTAGCAGGGGTGACATTTGGAATGAAGAGGGAGAAGAATGGAGGTTTGGGAAAGGCCCAAATGTAGACACTGCGTCTCAAATCATAGGACACATGCCAGAAGTTTTAGGGATACTGGGATGCAGCATGAAAGGACACATAAGTAGGAGAAATGACTGTCCCTGGCAAGGGCATCAAAGGCCTCTGGAAGGCTGGTGACATTTGCTTTTTGTTGTTGTTTGTTCCAGTACTGGGGGTTGAATCCAGGGTCTTGCGCATGCTAGGTAAATGCTCTACCACTGAGCTGCACCCCCAATCCCTTTTTATTTTTTACTTTGAGACAGGGTCTCACTAAGTTGCTCAGGCTTCCTCTGGCCTCAGACTTGTCATCCTCCAGCCTCAGCTTCCCAATGTGTTGGGGTTATAGGCCTGCACCATGGTGCCCGCCTACATTCTGCTTCTTGATCCGATGCTGGCGCCCATAGTGTGCTTGGTTTGTGAAAACCCAGAGTCACATACTGAGGATCTACGCGTATTTTGATGGGCATCATATTTTAATGTAAAGATTTTTTAAAAAATCACATCGAATGCCATGGCCAGAACACTATTCCTTTTTTGGTGGCTTTCCAATCTTTCTGGCTATCTCAATATAAGTCCCCATGTGGGGCAAGGATGTCTTAAATATCCCTCCAATGTTAGCTAATCTCCCCTTTTAGCCAATGGAAAACAGGCCTTGGGTTTAGCCCCTTCAGCGCATAACAGACTCTGGGTAAATTTTAATAATCATTGTATTTATTTCCATAGCAAGTGATTCTGGTTTTCCATTCATGAAATTTCCATTTAAAAACCATTTCTTCAAGCTGTTGAAAAAGCAAGGCAGCTCATGAGTTGATAATTATTGAAGCTGATTGATGGGTTCCTGGGGGGGTTGTATTTTCACGATACCCTTCTATCTATTTTTATATCTGCTTCACATTTTCCATAATAAAGTGTTTTTAAAATTTGAGCCTCTTAACAGAATTATCATGTAAATAATTATGCACGGCAGTGTGTGGACACATCTGAGATGAGGACAGGAGCACATGAATCACTGCAGTTGGGGAAAGACAGGGTGAAGGGTGTCCGAAGTCCCGGCCCAGGAAGGGGAGGGAAAACCCTTCGCTCTTGGCCCCACTGGCTTCTCCGAGAGAAGGCAGGCTGCGGCTGGAGCGAGGAGAGACCGCAGAGGTGCCGTTTAGCACAGGAGGGTGGGTGATGGGCACACATTCCAAGGCTAAGGCCAGAGCCAAGCTGGAGGTGAGGAGGTCAAGGGCCAGGGCCTTTCTCGCCTGGTCCCGGATCAAAGAGTTCAGTGCAGAAGACACCTGCTCACAAAGCACTCTGCCGTCCCAGGGCAGCAGCAGGGCCCACCAGCCGTGGAAGGGACCTCAGAGGCCACTCAGTCTGACTGCCCTGCTTACCAAGGTTACAGAAGAGGAAACTAAGACGCCCAGAGAGGGGAAGTAACTTTCCTATGGTCACAGAGCAAGGCTGCAGCTGGGCGGGGAGCACTTCTCAGCCTCTCACCAATCCCTCAGGCACCTCTGCTCGGGGTCAGGAGTCCTGTTTATGTCCTCTCTGTCCCTCCCCTTGGTGCTGCCCTCAGGTCTCTGGACCTACCTGCTGCCCCTCACCAGGCTGGAGGGTGGAAACCTGGGCCCAAGAAGCCCCTTGAAAGCCCCACAGTGCCTGGCACAGGCCCCATCTGGATTCAGAATTCACACCATCACTCTCTCCTGCATCCCCACAATGGCTCCCACCGGCTCCACCAAGCCCCCAGCCCACCAGCCCCAGGAGTGCGAGTGCGTGCTGGGGGACAGGGGCGCTGGAGGCCCCTTCGGTCAGGGAAGTTGGGATGGGGGTGGGGCCTTGGCTTCCTGTTGTTCATCGCCCTGGGGCTCTGGGGGGGATTTCCCTGGCCACCCCCACCCCCTAGGGAAGGGGAAGGAGCCCGAGTGAGTCACAGGCCTGGGGCGGGAACCGAGGGTGAGAAGGAGGGAGGATCCTTGTCACTGGGTGCCCGGCAGGCAGGCAGGCCCTAGACCCCGTCCCCAACACCCCTGCCCTGGGCGCTCTCACAGGTGCTTACCTTGGTGCTGGGGCCAGTTGGGGACACGGAGAATGGGGAGGCCTTATTCTGGGGGTTCTGCAAAGAGAAAAGTTGGGGCAGGGGGTAGGAATAGTGCCCCGCAGAGCTCTGGACACCCACCCCTCCCAGCGGCTGCACTGAGCCTGCCCAGCTCCCTCCTTCCACTCCTGACCTGATGGTTAGTGTCTGGTCCATTTCTTTCAGTGTCTGCAAAGAGAGGGAAAAGATGTGCTGTCGTCAGCCACCCCAGCACACCCACCCCCTCCCTGGTGGGCTTCCCGACAGCCCACTCTCCCACCCCTCCCCACTCACCTGTGTGCTCTGACGGGGAGTCCAGACCTTGCTTCTCGGCCTCCAGGGGCTTAGACATTCTTATTTCTGGGGACAAAGAAGGGAGGAAAGTGGGAGGAGGAAGGGGAGGCCCCTCCTCCACTATCCCCAAGCCTTTTCCAAGTGCCCCTCACCCCCTGCCACCTTCCAAGATAGGCCCTCAGTTCTGGGCCTCTACCCGCCTCCGGCAGGACAAGAGGAAGGCCCTCAGGCCTCGGCAGAGTCTTGCTTTAAACCTTCACCTCTCTCAAAGGGGTCACGGGGGTGTCTGGCACCGTGAGGCACTGCGTGGGGGCAGGAGATGGAAGGTGGTCATGAGGAGCCGTCGGCTGCCTGGGAGAAGGTTCGTGTCCTTCCAGAGGAACGGGTATGACCTGTGGCCTCCTCCCCAGGTGGGCTGCCGAGGCTCCTGTCCTTCCCCACCAGGTTTCAGGTGAGACATGTTTTCCACTCTGAGTGGGGTCTGGGGGCCGTGATGGGGCAGCAGCATCCCCAGAGGAGGGAGTTATCAGAACTCAGAGTGACTCAGCCCTCCTCAGGCCCCCTACTCTCCCTGTCCATACCCCACTCCCACTGGCCTTCCCTGTGCGCAGTGCGCAGGCCTGGAGGCCCCACCCTGCTGCTCTCTAACCCCAGCTCCACCTGCGTCTGCCAGAATCACGAGTCACATCCTTTAACATAGTTCTAGACCCTACCAAGGACTTCGGCCTGGAATCCCAGCTGCACTCTTCAAACCCACCCTCCAAACAACCCCACTCGATGGCTCCTGAGACTCAGGAAATGAAAGGAAGCCGCAGGGGAAGGTGACAAGTGGCAAGTGGCAAGCTGGGCACCAGGGGAGCAAGCCAATGGAACAAAGGCCCAGCCCTCACAGCTCTGACACCACTGACCTCGGCAAGGTGAGTACTCACCAGCACTGAGCACAGAGCTAAGTGGTACGCAGCGCTCACGCAAATGGCTGCTGCTGCTGTCACCCCATTCACAGAAGAGGAGACTGAGGCTCTGAGAGGGAGGCCACCTCCCCAAGAGCAAGGCAAGGCAGCAGAGGTGCCCTGATTGGCCCCAGGTCTCCATGACTCCCCAGCTCCTGCTTCTACTCTGGACGACTGCAGTCTAACGGGCCCAGTTCTGACTTCTGCCATCCTGTCTCCAACAGTCCTCAGCCCAAGCTCATCCTGACACCGACTCCCACCTTCCCTGCTCCTGGACCTCAGCACAAACCTGGACTTCAGCCCGACTCATCGCCAGTCCTCTGACTGAGTCCCAGCTTGTGACTAGATGGTCCAAGTCAAAGGATCAACCCCGAGTCCCAAGTGGCCTCCACACCTTACTCCCCCCACACATAAGTCACTCCACAAGCACCCCTTAAGCCATGATGCTACCTCTGTTAAAGGAGCTGTCCAAGTCTAGTGTGCTCGGCACCCAAGATACTTAAAGAAAGCCAGTTAAGGTGACTCCCTGCGTGTCTGTCAGCTTGTCGTGCTCTGGGGGCTTGTGTGTTGCTGTGACACTGAAAGCTATGCCACTGGTATATCAGATACCAGCAGGGCCACCTGTGGTGGACAGGCTTCAGCTGAGCTTCTAGACAGACTAGGGAGAAGGACTCGGCAGCCCACTCCCGAAACAATTAGCCATTGAAAACCCTATGAATAGCAGAGAAACACTGTCAGATATAGTGCCAGAAAATGAGGCTCCCAGGCTGGAAGGCATTCAAGAAACGACTGGAGAGGTGTTGTTGCCTCAAAATAGAGTGGGCCTTCCTGATGGGAATGGAGTAAACTCCTAGAACCTCCAGCTGCCAATGCGGAATATGTCAAAATGAGAAGAAACATAGTGGCTGGAACATTGGGCTCAAACATAAAAAGATCTTGTACGTGGCACAGTGTTGGGTAGGGTTTCATTCTATCGTACACAGGGTCGCTATGAGTTGGACTTGACTCAGCAGCACCTAACAACAATAGCTAAAGCAAGAGACAGGAAGAACTCCACAATGGAAAAGAAAAAGAAAAAAAAAAAGTCTAGGAATTTTGCAATTAAGGGTTACTTCAGGTGGACTGCTGCTCATGGTTTAGATTCTTAATTCAAAAGCCAGGTCCTGCATTGCTAGTGAGGGTGTAAATTGATACAAGCACTGTTCAGGAAAGCTGAAGAGACAGCCCCTCCCTATGAGCCAGCAAGGCTCCTCCTGGGCTCCACCCAAGAGAAACATGCATCCTGCCACCAACAGGCACAGGCCCTGAGGTTGCTCCAGCCTCTTCATAATAGTTGCCAACTGGAAAGAACCAAAGGCTCCATCAGCAGGTGAATGGATAAACAAAATGTGGTATGTCCACACAATGAACCTCACCACAGCAGTGAAAAAGAACAAATTCCTGCTTCACGCTCTACTGAGTCCACAGACTGAGCGAAAGCTGCCAAACATGAAGGCAGACAAACAGCTATGATTCTAATACACAGAGCACAAAACCATGCGAGATGGTCTCGGACAATTCGGGTCAGGTTAGTGAGCACCTCTGGGGAGTGCTGACCAGGAAACGGCATAAGGAAGTAGGCAGGACCTATACATATGCTCAAGATCCATCAAGCTGTACACTAACATTAGAGCACTTAACCACCCTTTGTGTGTGTGTGTGTGTGTGTGTGTGTGTGTGCATACTTAGCAGCTGAACCCAAGGCGTCGCACATACTTTGCCAGAGCTCTACCACTGAGCTTCACCTCTAGCCCATTTTTTATTTTATTTTTTTATCCTCAGACAGGGTCTCACCAAGTTACACAGGCTGTCTCTGGCCTTGAACCCATAATCCTCCTGCCTCCACCTTCCAAGTTGCTGGGTTTACAGTTGCGCATCACTGCACCCAGCATTATACTTACTTTTTAACAAAAAAGGAAAAATAAAAGCTAAAACAAAGCTAGCACATAGTCCTATTAGGCATGGGTTGAGGTGAGGAGTAGGAACTCAGGCTCTGTTTCTGGGTACCAGTGATGGGCACTGAACAGTGAGCAATCATGAAAGACAGGAAGACGTAAAAGAAGCCAGGCGACGAGGCAGCTCCCGACACTGACCCGAGCTAACTCACCCAGATCTTAGCCCTCCAGGCAACCCCTGGCCCTCCTACCCTCCTTGAAACACAGCCCCCGCATCCTCCCTGGCTGCCCTTCAGTGGGATCCACACTGCTCCAGGTTGATGCTTCCTGCACCCAGCTCTCCCTGGCTCCCCACAACTCCCCTTCTCCTCAAGAGACATCCAGGCCCTCAGCCTGGCCTCAGGGTGTGGCCCGCCACCCTCTACTGCTCCTCTCTTGCCATTCACGTGTCCTGCTCTCCGACCGGCAGAGCACCCGCTTCCGAATGGGGGACCTGCTTGATAGGGAGGCCACACCTTGCACCCTGCAGGCTCTGCACTCCCTGCCTAGCTGGCCGAGGCCTCTCCTGCCCACAGATGCCAGTC
The DNA here is from genome assembly GCA_007922755.1 of Pedetes capensis. Lineage (NCBI taxonomy): Eukaryota > Metazoa > Chordata > Mammalia > Rodentia > Pedetidae > Pedetes > Pedetes capensis. The sequence continues at coordinate 224,202 of VMDO01000249.1, read as the reverse complement.
TATCACATCACCACCCGGAAGTTCCACACTCATCCTTGGCCTCTGCTATGGAGTCAGTTTGTATATGTTCATGCTGGCACGTGGCTCACACCTATAATCCAGCGACTCAGGGGGCGGAGGCAGGAAAATCGAAGGTTTGAGGCCAGAGGCAGCCTGGGTAACTTAGCAAGACCCTGTCATGGAATAAAAAATAAAGAATAGGTTGGGAGTGCGGCCCAGTGGAAGAGTGCTTGCAACGTATGTGCGAGGCCCTGGGTTCAACCCCCAAGTACTGCAAAAAACTAGTTAGGAAATAAATAAATAAAATCCATATGCTCAGTTCTAGTCCCCACGACCTCCAGATATAGCTGTATGTGGGGACAGGGTCTTTAATGAGACCATTAGGACAGGCCCTAATCTAATCTGATTAGTGTCATTATGAGAAGAGGTCATTGGGGCACAGACGCATGTAGAGGAGAGACCATGGGAAGACGCAGGGAGAGGACCATGTGCAAGCCAGAGATGCGCCTCAGGTGAGACCCGCCCTGCAGACGCCCTGACCTCTGACTCTGGCATCCAGAATTGCCAGAAGGTACATTCCTGTCAGCTCAGTTGGTACAGTGCTGCTCTGTGCTCTCTGAAGCTCTCGATTTGATTCCCAGCACAGCAAAAATAAATAAATAAATAAATTAATTAATTAATTAATTAATTAAAAAAATAAAATAAGGGCGATCCACTCCCGAAGCAATCGTGAAACAATCAGCCATGGAAAACCCTATGAGGGTCACAATGAGAAGGACCCAACTTGATGGCAACTAACAACAACAACAGTTGGTGGTCCTTCATTATGGCAGTGCTAGCAAACTAATTCAGCCTTCCACAGCCGCTGCCCTCCCACTGTCTCAGCTCCCAGCCCCCAGGACTGCAGCATCTGCTTCCAGATTCCTCTCCCCTCCAGACCAAGGGGACAGGCCTGCTGGGGCTCATTGCTGGGTCTCAGCCCCACCAGCCCAGAACGGGTTCCAAACCTCTGCTCAAAGTCCCTCCTCACAGCTCTCACTGTCTCTTACTAGTCCCTGCCCCATCCTGCTGCCTCCCTGCCATTCAACAAATGTCTTCTGAGGCCTTGGCTTTGGCTGGTCCCTCTGACTAGAACATTGTCCCCAACTCTGCCTAGCTGGGCACTTCTCGTGCATCCTGCAGGACCCAGGAAGTCTGTCCTCAATGAAACCACCACCCTAATGCCCCAGCTCCCAGCTTGGGTCTCGATCCCCCATGCCTTCTACCCCAGTTCCCCTTGCCCCAGCGTCCCCTGTCACCATCCTCCAAGGCTGTGGCCGGTGTGTCTCTCCCATCAGCCTGGGAACTCCTTGGGGGTGGGTCTGACTTCAGGGTCACACTCAGCCCAGCTGACGGTGGCCCAGTCCCTCCTGCAGGCCTTTCCCCCTGCTCCTCCCCACAAGGACCCCTTCCTGCTCTACCAACAACTCTTGCTCCTCTTTAAAGCCCAGCTCACGCCATCTTTGCAAAGTCCTCCCTGGCCCACCAGGTGGTCAGGGGCTCTCTCCTCTGAGCTCTCCCCCGCACTGCACCCTCATCACACCCTGACCACCCGGGGCAATGACCCTGACTGTGGACTCCTGGAGAGCTCAGGCTGGAGTCATTGCTAGACGGGCCTCATACAGTGTCTCTGGAATGAATGAATGCATGAAGGGACTCCCTGGTGACCAGGATAGATATGGTCTGATGTAAGTCCCTGTCACTCAACACCTCAACCCTCCACAAACTCATCCTCAAAGCAATTCTGCCTCAAACCTTTAAGGTAAGTGCCCAGTGACAGAGCACTTGCCTAGCATGTACAAGGCCTTGGCTTCACACACACACACACACACACACACACAATGGTTTAAGGGAAAATATCCACCATTCCGTTTCCTGTATTCTCCCTACATTTTCCAGACCACTCCCACAGGGCCCAGCACTGCCCACACAGCACTTGGCTGGGCCATAGCAAGCCAGGCAGGTCCTGCCCAAGGCCTGGGTCTCTCCGGCTCTTTCCAAGGAAAGGGTCATGTCATTCCCACCAAGGGTGAATAGCTGCTCCATTTTCACCATGCACCCGAAGCCAAATGATACCCTTATAGGGACTAGAGGGCATCAGTCCCTGGGGACCCCTGTCCCCATGGAGGGCCATCAAAAGTTCTGCCTCAGCCTTGTCCCTGCTCCCACCTGGCCCTCAGCTTTGATTTCAGTGACACAGAGTATGACCTGGGCATCTGGATTTTCACACTTTGTTGAGTGTGTGTGTGAGTGTGTGTGTGTGTGTGTGTGTGTGTGTGTGTGTATGTGTGTTGCTGGGGATGCAACCCAGGGCCTTGCGTGTGCTGGGCGAGCACTCTACCACCGCACCGCGCCTCCTGCCCTGGGACTTTCAGAAGCTCCCGCAGGCGGCTCTGATGTGCTCCAGAGCCCTGGCGCCTCCAGAAGCCTCTCTGACAGCCCCAATGGCACAAAAAAGTTAGAGTCTGTTCCGGTCACCCTCCCTGCTGTACCAGGTTGTGGGTGGCTTTGTAGAGGAACAGGCAAGCAAAAGCGGTCCATAACCAGCCCAGCCCCTTGGAGGCGTGGTGGCCACCGAGCCCCACCGTCCTCCACCCAGACCCACCCAGAGCTGCCAGGACCCAAGCGCACCCTCTCTTGCTCAAACTGGCCCAGGCCTGAGACTCTGGGTCCCTTCAGCCCACCCTCCCTCCCCGGACTTTCACTTCTCCTCTGCATTTCCCTCAGCCAGTTTTAGAAGACTCAGGCCAGCTTCTCGTTAGCACTTACCGAAAACGGGGCTAAATATAGAGGGCCCTAGGACTGCCCCGCACCCCTCCTGGCCCCACTTGGCCTGTCCCCTGGGTCCCCTGCCTCCACAGCCTGGGAGCCCCTGTGGGCAGGGGTGGTGCTGCTGGGAACCTCTGTGGGCCCAGCTGGCCCGGCCCGCGGGCTCCCCAGGAGCAGTACCTCATCCTCCCACTCTACCCTACAGGTGTCCTCCGGTGGCCTCAAGGGAGTGAGCACTTCTGAGCTGTCAGGAGGGAGGGACGGAGATGGAGGCAGCAGACACAACAATCAGTGGCCCCAGCTGTGCTGACAGCAGGCAAGAGCTGCCACACAGTGCTCACACCAGAGCCCCAGCCGGGAAAGGGCCAGGCAGCACTCAGGAGACCCAGGCACGTGCAGACCCCAGGGAGGAGCACGCAAGGGCAATGCCACGGCAGGTATGCGAGGTGCACATCCAGGTGCGTGTGCACACAGGCACTCACATGCTCTCGTACTCTGAGTCCCACCCGGACACACATACACACACCCGGAGTCACACAGACACACCCAGATGTGCACACGCTCACACACCCAGAGTTGGCTCATTCTGGGAGGTGACTGGGGCCAATTTCTGTGACAGTTCACACATGTGGCATCTGAGACTACTCGGGGCAAGCCATCTACCCAAGGCCACACAATGTATCAATTCACGTCCTCTCAAGGTCTGGATTCACAGCTACACAATGTATTGGTTCATGTCCAGGCAGGGAGAATCCGTGCCAGTCCCCCCAGGTACAGCTCTTTGGTGGGAACTCCAAGTAAAGGGTCTAACTTTCGGCACAGCACCCACAAGGTCCTACTTGACCACAGACAGGGATAAGCGAGTGTGGGACCAGACACCATGTTGTGTGCACACACCCTGGACCCCGTGTCTGTACTGCACAGGCGCACGAACGTACACAGCTGCCCGTACAGTCTCCGAAGGCCACCCTGCAGATGGTCCCCCCACTCCGTGCCTCATTCATACCCCATCATCCTCCGCATCCCAGCTCAGCCATCCCCTCCTCCAGGAAGCCCTTCCTGGCACCACACCAGCTGAACTAATTGTCTCCACAATTGCCTGTGCCTCCCCATCCCAGCTATGACCACCCTGGAGGGTCACTGGTGGCAGGCGGCCTTCTCCACTAAACTTGGGGCTCCAAGAGGGCAGACCAGAAGCTGCTATTTCCAGTTGTATTTCCATCACCCAGCACAGAAGTGCTCAAATGTAAGTACATGGTGATCGGGGGTCCCAGGGATGCCCACACCTACTGACGCACATAGGAGGGAATGCACCAAGCCAAGACTCACACCCACAGACCCCCGAAACGGGCCACATACCCACGGTCACACCTGTACAGCAATCATGAAGTACCAAGGCTTGCTGTGTCCCAGGCACAGTGCTGAGCACATTACACATACCACCTCATTTAACGCTCCCGTCGACGCTGCCAAGCGTTAAGTCAGGCTGCGCAGAGATACCTGTGTTCTACTCAATGAGCTGACAAATATAAATCAGCTTGTACGGTGCCTGGTGCACAAGGCTCATTCAGTGGACGGACGTTTCATGGAGGAGGCACATAATAAGCCCACAAACCAACATATAATGAAATTTCAGGCGGCGATGAATGGTATGAAGAACAGATAGAGCAGCAGAAGCGGGCTGTGAGGGACAGGATTAGTACCAGTTTACATGGGGAGGTCAGAGAAGAACTCCCTGAGGAGGGGACAGCTGGAGCAAATGAAGTGACCCAAGGGATCACTGGGCTGGGATTTAGCTCAGTTGGTAGAGCGCTGCGCTGCAGTCTCTGAGGTCCTGAGTTCAATTCCCAGCACCGCAAAAATGGGAGAAGGACCTGGCAATCCACTCCCAAGGCAATCCCGAAAACAGTCAGCCATTGAAACCTTATGAGGGTCGCTATGAGTCGGATACCGACTCGATGGCACCTAACAACAACAACAACAAGGGATCACTACCAAGGCCACCCCTACAATGCCACACTCAGCCCCTACACTAGTTTGTGCACAGCACACAACAGCCACCTCAGTGGACTAAGAACTATTGCACACACACACAGGCTCGTACGTTGATATGCACACACGCTCAGCAGACTGGCACCACTCAAGTCCAGCAACCCCACCCAAAGGATAGCCCATGTTGCCCACTGCACTGGCTCTCCATATAAGGTCCTGCTACCAACATCCTCCCCTCTCTCCCTCCTCCAGACCCCCAGAACAGGCAGCAGACCCAGGGAGGCAGGTGGGAAGCTCCGGGTGCCTGATGTGAAAAGGGAGAAGAGAGGAGCCGGGGAGGGGGCCCCAGTGTAAGGAGAGGGGGCGTTGCTGAAGTACAGAGCAGGACAAGAGAGGCGGCTGAGGAGGAGGCTCAGAGAAGGCTAGCAGAGGGACGAGCAGACTAAACCGGAATGCGCGGCCTTCCTCCCCGCCAGTGCGCAGGCACCAGCCCCTTACCTGGAGCCCCCATGCTGGAGTGAACCATGCTGCCCGCCCGGCAGGGCTGGGGGAACAACTGTGTCATCTCCCCGCCCTCTCTGGGGGCCAGCCCTCCCTGCCGGAAGTCACCCAGGGAGGAAACCACAGGGCCGGTCCGCCCCCTTCGGAAGGGAAAATACCCCGGCCCACAGACCCGCCCCAGCAGCCTGGCCGACCCCAAACCATGCCTGTGTTTGGGGTTGGGGGTCAGTGGGGTGGAAAGCAAATAGACAGGAAGAGCTGACTCCTGGAGCGGCCACCCAGGTGGTGCCTGCAAGTTGCCCCAAGCCAGCCTGCCGCCCCTGTGGGGCAAACATCTGGAACAGGGTGTGTGGGTCTGGGAGAGAAGGTGGGCACATTTAATGGCAACAGGAACAACCAAAGACTAGCTGGCAGTGTCCTGGGAGAGGGCCTTCCCTGTGCCTGGTCCAGCACCTCACACTTGACAGGTGTCATGCTGACAGCCGGAATGGGTGCCCGTTTCACAGAAGGTAAGAATGAATGTCAGAGAGGTGAAAGGCGGCCTTCTCAAGGACCCAGAGCCAGCGAGCATTGAAGCTAAAAAGCAAGATGTGGGGGAGAGGACCAAGCCCTTCATCTGTCCACAGGTAAGGTGAACTGGGTCGCCACTGGAAGGACACTGTTCCCGCGGGCAGTAGCAGTGCATGAGGAGGGTCGAGGCTGCAAGAAGTCTGTCAAGAGGGCAAGTGCAGGGGCCCAAGGCGTCTCCGGTGGAGGGGAGTATGGGGTCCCCCGGGTGCAGGCTGATCCTTCGCGATGCGACGCTCCCAGCCCAGCATTTCCCTCGGCGTCCGCCAGAGGGCGGCAGCGTCCAGCCAATGGGCCAGAGGGCGGGGCCGGCTGCAGAGGAGGGAGCCCCTCCCTCCGCTCTCTCGCGCCCCTCCATTCTCCCCCGCCCCGCGCGCACACCTGCGAGGGTCACACAAAGGCGCAGGACTCCGGCGCACGGCGGCGCAGACAAAGGCGCGCCTGAGCCTGCTCCCCTGTTCCTCCTCTCGGCGCCTGGGGTTCGAGGCTGCAGAGCTGCCAGGCTTCTGCAAACAGCTATCCTGCAGGCCCCTGCCCGGCGGAACATGTGCGCCCACACTGAGGGGCCTCCGAACCACACGTGCACACGCCGGGACACATACACCCAAGTGTTTCTTCACGTGGACGCCAGGCTTTCACACTAACGCACACCGACTCACATGGCCACGTGTGCACACGGCCCCAACACCGACCCTTCCTCCTGAACGCGGCCCCTCCTGCACACAGCCACCCCTGCTCCTCCCTAGCAGGGACCCATGCACTCATCTGTCTACTCATATGGCTGGCCCAGGCCTGGCTGTGTGCACCCACGGTCACACACATGCACACCAGCAAAGGACATGACACAGGCAGCATGCATGCATCTACCACCACCACTGCATCTGCCCAGGGGCCTTGTGCACCCAGACAGCCCAGGCAGGCAGGTGGGCATGGCAGGAATGAACTCAGTTCTGCTGGCTGCACACAGAGGGGACAGTTGGTAGGCATATCTATTCCTCAACATCCCATTTCTGTAAAGGCCATTTCATGGGGGATATCTGAAGACTGCCTGCAGCCATAGCACCGTGACATCTGATCCCATCAGATCTTGGAAGCTAAGCAAGATCAGGCCTGGTTTGTACTTGGATGGGAGATCACTTGGGAAAACTGGGTGCTATAGGCTTGGGAGAAGGATCTGGCAACCCACTCCTAAAAAGCAGTCAGTCATCGAAAACCTTATGAATAGCAGAGACGCACTGACGATAGCCAGGCATGGCGCAGTATCAAGTAGTGTTTCATCTGTTGTACACAGGGTCACTATGAGTTGGTCCCAACTCGACAGCACCTAACAACTACAACAATCCATAGACTCCAGGATTCTGTACATGAGGGTCTCCCCCACAGTGGTCGGGGGACAATGGGCTACTTGATTCTTGTCTTAAAGTAGCGTTTGCTCAGTAAGCTCCGTTTTCATTCAGGATTTATGTTTCCAGGGTTTGGAAATGGGGGTGTTAAGGCATTATGGGGGGCAAAAACCAGCTGCCACCCCCAGGCACCATCCTGAACCTATTCAGCATGGCCCCCGCAGGGAGCCTGCTTTCGGTGAATGGCAAGTGAATGGCCGCTTCCAGGGCCGCCCTTCAGGTCTGCAGAGGCCTGAGCTGCTCCCCTGAAGGAGGAAATCTGCCCTCTCCTATCACTTCCCATACCAGCCCACAATGATTGCCTCAGACCAGTGCTGAGTCCCTGGCAGAGTGAGGAGCTCTTGAAGGAGGGTGGGCCTGCCCAAGGAAGGACGAAGGAGCAGTGTGGGACTCACGAGGTGGGTACGGCCTGACTGCAGGGGATGGGAGGCCCAGGAAGGGGAGATGGCGGCTTCCTGGCCAGAGAAGAGGCCTGCAGCCAGCCGTACAGAGCCAGGAAGGTAGGGCATGGGCACTGGGGAGCAGTGGGGGCCACTTGAGGTGCAGAGCGCCTGCAGGGAGGCGGCACAGGGGAGGCCAGGCTGGGCTCAGGGCTGAGCGGTAATTAAAGGAGACGTAGGGGGCTCCCCAGGGCCAGCGGGGCTGGTAACTGACACGCGGGCCCCATTGCTCCGCTCATATTTCTCGCCAGATCGATACGTTTGACTCCCGACAAGACAATAATCGCTTGTACGCGGCCGGCGAGTCGATCAAATACATTATTAGAGCGAGGTCCCCCGGGGGCCCGCCGGGGAGCGGTGGGGGGAGTGGCCGGCCCACCAGGGACAGGAGAGCGAGATTCTTCACCCCTCAGGGCCCCCATGCCGTGGCCTCTTCCTCCCAGCCACCCCTGGGGACCCTCTCTGTGGCTCGGTGCCCCAGTCTCACTCTGGACTCATGCTGTCTTTAGCAGTCTCTCTACGTGGCCCCAGCCTCCTCCGTGCTCTGCAGGGGGACCTACGGGGTCTTTCTCCACAGGTGCTACCCCCATCTGCAGGCTGCGGCATGCGGGAGCTCAGCAAAACGCCTCAGACCTCGGCTTGGCGGGAGACAGGGAGACGGAATCACAGGCCACCCATGAGTGCGTGGCCAGCCGAGGACATGAACTTGGGCCCGAGATTCGTGAGCACCAGCGTCCTCTGCCAGCTCCCTTCTTCGCCTAGGCACACTGGCCCTCAGCACAGCCCGGTACAGGGGCAGCCTTGGGGGGTCCGGGAAAGCAGGCTTAAGGCCCTAGACAACGGGATGGTAGGGGTGGCGGACAAACCACAAAGGCACGTGTGGCTGGTCCTGCTACAGGCCATGCCATCCCCCAGGGCCCTTCGACACCAGCTAGCCATGCCCAGCCTCTGCCCTGGACCAGCCTGGGCCCTGTGCCCACCTCTGGCCCACTTCTCTGGCTTCTAGACTCAAGCCAGCCTCTTGTTTATGAGCCTCCTCATCCTCTAAACCTGAGGTCCCCTCGGCACTGCTTCTCCACGGCCCCAAGTCAAAGTCACGTTCTGTTTAGGAGCAGCCAGCACCCAGATGCTTAAAATTTTCCTTCTCCTCCTTCATCATTATCATGGTCAACAGCCACGGCAGTGGCAGCATCACTGTCTATTCTGTGCTACTTGAACATGTTATTCCTAAATCTTCCCAACAGTCTCAGGAATCAGGTTTATTCTCACCTCATTTTATGGATGAATCGAGGCTCAGAGAGGTAATGTTACCTGCCCCAAGTCACATAGCATGAGCGGTTGAGTGAGGATTCAAACCCAGGTCTGTCCTCCCCACACCTGTGTCTCTCTCTGCTCTGCCACAGGCCTCCTTCTTAGGACTCTGAAATGTTCCCTTTTGTCCAGAGGACAGCAGGAATAGCTGCTCTCTACCCACTTGGGAACCACAGAATCCCCCAGCCTCTAGAATCTCTTTCCTGATGTTTGGGAAATCACTGGGCTCCCTCTGACCCCATCAGCTCCTGCCTGAGCATGGCCAACCCTTCCCCAGTTCCTTCTGTCCATGTCCCTCCATGCCAGCCCTGTGCTGGGAGCTGGGGACTCAGAGACGAGTTAGGCTCAGAACTGCTCTCAAAGAACTCCTGGTCTGAGGGAGACTGGAGTGGGTAAAATGCACTGACACTCCATCACCCTGTCAGTGTGGATCCTGCAAATGCTACCACGTGCCAGGCCACTGGTAAACTGACGATACACAGGCTGAGAGCAAAGCCAAACGAAGCTGCATTTTCCCCCAGGTGGCTTACAGTCTTTTGGAGGAGAAATGGATTTTCAAAGCTACCAAATAAATATGTAATTCCAAGATGGGAAAAATATTTCAAGAACAGATAGAGGAGAATACCTGATGTAAAATGGAGGGTGGCATGTGTGGAAAGCTATCTTGACACAGCATTCAGGGGGCAAAGAATGTGGGGAAAGGCACTCCAGGCAGGGGGAACAGAGGAGTTGATGGCCCTGAGGCCACAAACAGCATAGCAATTCAAGAGCCGAAAGGAGGCCTGCACAGCTGGAGTGGAGTGAGCAAGGGGGGGCGTACGGAGGTGAAGTGGAGGTGCAGCAGGGCCGTGTTAACAGTTTACAGCTAGGCACAGTGGCTCATGGCTGGAATCCCAGCAACTGCAGTAACGGAGGCAGGAAGATCACAGGTTTGAGGCCAGAGATAGCCTGTGGAACTTAGCAAGACCCTGTCTGCAGATAAAAAGTAAAAAGGGGATTGAGAGCAGCTCAGTGATAAAGTGCTTGCAAAAGTATGCACAATGCCCTGGGTTCACAAGAAGGAGGGAAAGAGAGAGAGAGAGAAGGGGGCAGAGAAGGAAGGGAGGGGGGAGAGAAGAAAAGAAGGAAAAAAAAAGGAAGGAAGGAAGGAAGGAAGGAAGGGGAGAGAAGAAAAGAAGGGGAAAAAAGGAAGGAAGGAAGGGAGGGAGGGAGGGAGGGAGGGAAGGAGGGAGAGAAAGGGAAAGAAAGGAAGGAAAAAAAAGGAGGAAAAGAAAGAACAAAAAAGGATAAAGAAAGAGAGAGAGAGAGAAGGAAGGTAGGTAGGAAGGAAAGAAGAGAGGGAAGGAGGGAGGGAGGAAGGAAGGAAGGAAGGGTTGGTTTGTTATAGGATTTACTCCAAGAGGTAGGGCACTGTGGCCCACGCCTGTAATCTCAGGGACTCGAGAGGCTGAGGCCAGAGGCTGGCGAGGTCAAGGTCAGATGCAGCCTGCGCAACATAGCAACACTCTGCCTCAAAAGAAAAAATAAGGAATTGGCTTGCGGGGAGCTCAGTTGTGGAGCACTTGCCAAGCATGCAAGAGGCTCTGGGTTCAACTCCCAATACTGAAAAAAAAAAAAATTTTTTTTTACTCTAAGAACAGTGGGGCGCCACTGAGAGGGATGTAAGCAGGCAGTGACATGAGTCTGTGAGCATTTTAATGGACAGTAGTGGCTGCTGTGGGGGGCTAGGCTAAAAGACCAGAATGTGAGAGGCACCCGTGAGAAATCCAGTGCAGCATCCGCAAGAGTGATGAGAAGGCAGGACCAGGGCAGCGACAGTGAGGGAGGAAAGAGGCAGGTGTCCCAGAGGCACTTTTGCAAGTTGTCATTGTTGGGTGCCGTGATGCTCATAGGGTTTTAAATGGCTGATTGTTTCGGGATTGCCTTGGGAGTGGATTGCTATGTCCTTCTCTCATTTTTGCAGTGCTGGGAATTGAACCCAGGACCTGAGACTGCAGAGCGGTGCTCTACCACCTGAGCTAAATCCCAGCCCCACTTTTGCAAGTAGACAAAGCAAAATTTGATTACTGGCTGAAAGTGGGGTGTGGGAGAAAGGGTGGAGCCACAAACGAGCCCCAGGTACACGCAAGTACCTTTCCCAGCGCCGGGGGATGGCGGAGGAGGTTGAGCTCAAGCTCTGATGAGAAAGGTCACCACAGGAAGAGAGCTGAGTCTTGCGGGGCTGGGCCTGATGTTGCAGACAGAGGGCTTCTGGGAGGGAGATTCTGAGTGAAGAAGAGCCCATGGGAACTGGAGGCGGACAGGCTGGTGGGGTAAATCTGCAGGCAGAATGGCCAGTGGGGAGGCTGAGACAATGGTGCAGGCACCAGGGAGAATGGGCCTGTGAGGATGGAGATGAGGGTGGAATTCAAGCCAGAGTCCACAATTCAGGACTGAGGTGGGCAGACACTAAGGCCCTCCCCAAAGGGCTGGTGGAAAGAGGGGCAGACTTGGGGGAAGCTTGGGAAGAGGTATCTTGAAAGCAGCAAGGTCTATGAACCAGGCAGCCAGAAGCTGCTTTGAAATTCACACTGGCACGCGCACACCTCCTCATACCTGCCTACCACTGTCAACTTCCCGAGCCCACCAGAATTTCCAGTGCCCCTCAGGTAAGAAGAGGAGTTCTGTGGTATGGCTCAAAGAATAATAACGACCATCTGGTGACCTAGGGCCAGTCCCCTGTACTCTCTGGGCCTCAGTTTCCCCATCTGAGTGGGAGGCTTGGATGGAGGCGTACTCTAAGACGTCTTCTAGCTCTAACGCTTGATGGCTTGAAGGAAACTAGTGAGATGGATTGATAGGTAAGCCAGCTGTGCTACAAGGAGTGAGAGGGAATGGGCTGCCGGCTCTCTCTGCAGAGCACCTGGCTGAATAGACTCAGGATCCCTTGCCTCCTCCGCCCTCGGCCCACGAGCCCGGCACTCCCTGCTGCCTCCAATTTCCCACAGCCCACAGGTGCCTGCTTTGCTCTAAGCTCCAACTTCCCACCCACCCAGCCACCAGCTCCACAGGCTCAGGGGCCACCGCTGTCTCCCAGGCACAGGGAGCTGTCCAAAGGCTGAAATGTATCTTAGCTGGTCCAAAACCTCATCCTTGGTCCACTGAAAGCCTTCCAGAGACCCCAATCCCCTTGGACAAGCACAACTCCCTTACCATAGCTGTGGGGAGCCTGTAGGACCTCCCCTCTCCCCACAGGGTCCGTCCACTCCAGCCACCCTGGAGGAAGCCAAGTTCATCCCTACCCTGGGGCCTGTGACCTGGCAGATCTCCTTGACAACTACCCATCTCTTCCCAATCCTCTCATTCTCGGGTCTCAGCTTGTGTCTCACCTCCTCAGGGAGGCCCTCCATTCCTCTCACTCTTCTTCATAGCACTCTGGAATCCGGTGACTGGCCAGTCATGTTTCTATCTGATTCCCCGTCTAAACCATAAGCTCTCTGAAAGCAGGTGTCTTTTTCCATTTTGTTCATTGCGGCAGTGCTAAAATGCTAACAATCCAGGCACATAACAGGTCCTTTCATGCTACTATTGAGTAAGTAAATCCCTCCTGACTCCCATGGCCTGCAGACCGAAGTCCAAGGCTGGCTCTCTAAACACAAGTGGGTATGGCACCTGTCACCCTCAGCAGCCATTCACCCTCAGAGTTCACCTTCTCCCTCTGTTCAGCAGTGTGAGTCTCCCCACGTGATCTTCCCCTTCCACTTGCTCAGTCTGCCACACACAATCCACCTGCCACTCAGGTCACCCAGGACACAGGATCTGAGTCTTCCCGCTGCCCCAGGCAGCACGCTGGGCTTCAGCGTTAATCATACTTCCTGAGTGACTTCCCAGCGAGGCCATTCCTGAAGAGTGGGCACTCCTGGAGGACAAGCCTGGGCCTGATCCGTTCTTGTGGAGCTGGAGCCCAGCACTGGGCCTGCATGTAACCAGGACTCCGGGAATGTCTGTTGAATAAGGAAGCTGCCCCACAGACTGAAGTATGTACAGGTGCTTATCATGACGATAAGGTCAGACAGATGAGCATGTGGAAATGGGTTCCTTCACTCATTTTACATAGCTGTGAACCAGTGATGTCCCTCTCTGAGCCACAGGCTCCTCATCTGTGAAACAGGAGCAGTAAGCAGCATGGGATGACAGGAACTTCATTCATTTTAATCCTTTCCACCATGCCCTAAGTACAAAGGTGTTCATTACATCAAAGTCTGAGATAAAGAATCACAAATAGTATTGCTGTCAGCATCAGGACAGTGGTTAAGTAAGTTATAGTATATTCATACTCAGGAACCCTACATAGTCATGAACGAGACTTGTCCTTGTTAAGTGCCATCGAGTTGGTGTCTGACTCATAGTGACCTTACATAGAACAGGTGAAAACAGTATTGTCGGTGCTTCTCTGCTATTCAAAGGGTTTTCAATGGCTGGTTGTTTTGGGGAGTGGGTTGCCGGGTCCTTCTCCTAACCCTACAGCTCCTGGTGTTCCCTGGTGGTCTCCAATCCAAGGACTAACCAGGCCAGACCCTGCTTAGCTTCCAAGATCTGATGGGATCGGAAGCCACAGTGGTACAAGCAAATGAGAATTAGATACTGGTATATTCTCGAATTGCCACATCCTTCTCCCATTTTTGCAGGGCACCTAACTACAACAACAACAACGTACTCTTGAATCTAATCTGCACCTTTTCAACAGTTCCAGTTCTCTCAAACACAAATCCAATCTGCATACAGTTCTAATCCACATCTAATTTTGTAGCCCTCTAAAAACTGTTGAAAGGACATGTACTGGATTTGAAAATATACAAGTAGGCCTACAGACATAAACATGGAAAATTCTCTAAGATGCTGTTGAGAGAAAAAGCAACATTTTACAAAATATTACATCATTTACGTAAAACATACAAAAAACACTGTACATTTTCTGTGGGTGCACAGGCACTGAGCAAATGTAGAGGAAAAGGTCTAGAAGGTACTTATCTGATGATTGCTACCTTCAGTGAGGAGACAGAACTAGGGAAGCAAAGGGGACTCAAAAGAGATTTTAATCTATTCAGCAATGACTTCAGTTTTGATAATGAGATTATATTTATATTTTAAGTTAAAATTAGAATAGCCAGAGGTGGTGGTGCACACCTGTAGTCCCAAGTGACTGGGAGACTGAGATGGGAGAATCACTTGAGCCCAGAAATTACAGACCAGCCTGGGCAACACAGCAAGAGCTTGTCTCAAAAAAACACATAACACAAAAAAATAGAATATATCAAATGATACTTAAGTGGAAAAGCAAAGAAATAATTATGCTCACGGTTACCTCCAGCACGGAGGGAGGGGCATGCTGGGGAAGGGACACACGGGGTGGGGGTTTCTGAGTGCTGGGCACCCTCAATACCTGCACACAAATGATGACACGGATGTTAGCTCAATCAAGACTCATTAACCTGTGCATTTATGACTCGCTCAGCAACTGCGCACTTCCTGCAGACAGAGACCATTTCGTATTGGTAGAGGATCATCTGCCCCGCCCCGACCCATCTCTTTTCACTGCCCAGAAAGAGACGGAATTTAAGCCTGTGTTAGGTAGAGTGTGCCTGCCCCATCGCTGCCTGCGCTAGCTCGGAGGGGCCGAGGCCGCTGTCCAGGGTACTAACAGCGGAACCGGGACGCTGCAGAGGAGGCTGGACCAGCAAGCCGGCTTAATGACTCTTCATTCTAACTCACCTTGGGACAAGGCTCTTGGGCCTCTGCTACTCTCCTCTGCCTCTCCCCCAGCCGCTGCTCACGTCCTCCATGCTGGCTGGCTTTCTCTTCCTGCAATCCAAACCCTGGCTCCTGCTCGCCTCAGGACCTTTACTCTTTTCCTACGAGACAGGGTCTCGCTATGCTGCCCAGGCTGGCCTTGAACTTACAGTTCTCTGGCCTCAGTCTCCTGAATAGTTAGGATTACAGACCTGAGCAACATGCCCAGCTGGGTCCTTC
This sequence comes from Pedetes capensis, assembly GCA_007922755.1. Lineage (NCBI taxonomy): Eukaryota > Metazoa > Chordata > Mammalia > Rodentia > Pedetidae > Pedetes > Pedetes capensis. The sequence goes on along the minus strand of VMDO01000249.1, from coordinate 209,171 downwards.
GCTCTTGCTCTTCCCCTGCCGGGTACCATCTGTCCTCACGTGGTCTCCTGGCTTGCACCCTCACTTATTACAAGTCTCACCTAAACATGAACAGACAGGTCTTTTTGGTCACCCTGACTCACACAGCCCTTGTCCTCATCCCTCCATCTTTTGCCTCACTGCATTTTCTTCCAGCACTTTCCTCTAACCCTTGGCTTCCATGTGCTCTTTGTCATGTGCTTGCTGACATCTCCTGCTCCACTTGAGTGCTCTTGCCTGCAGGACAAGGGGCATGTCTGACCTATTATGTTTAATCCCCTCTTTTTAAAGAACTTCAGGTACACAAACTTGGATTAATTATAGTCCTTGGCCACGTCCTACTTCCATTGCCAGGCTGGACAGAGCCCTTTTTCATTATTCATCTGTGTATTCTTCTGTTTGTTTGTTTTGAGACAGGGCCTTGTTATGTAGACCAGGCTGGCCTTGAACTCTTGATCCTCCTGCCTTAGCCTCTCAAATGCTGGGATTACAGGCATGCGCCACCACCCCTTTCTGTTCGCTCATTTTACTTATTTTCAGTAACGTGTTAATATGAACCTAGCACTCAATATTCAGATTCGAACTGTGACAATAACTACACTGACTTGTGTCTGTCCTGTTCACCAATGTCCCCCATGTCTGCAACCTAGATATTCAGTATCTATTTGCTAAAGAAGCTGACAAAGGGACAATGACCTCCACGGCTTGCCAAAAGGAACTAACGGATTGCCCACCTGCCCACCTACCTCAAGGAGGTAGATAAGGTGAAGGAAAAAATCCCACGAGGTGGTGATTATGAGCCAGAAGAGGAAACTGAGGCGAGAAGAGAAGCTATCTGCCACTGTGTCACAGCAAGTCCACAGCTGAGCCAGGATTTAGACCCATGACACCAATGCAGTCACATTTCCTGAGCCGTGGGCTCTTGACAAACATTTCTGGGTTGAACCAATGCAGAAGGTCAGCCAGAGTCACTGGGTTGGAACTGTTGTCCCAGCTCTGCTACTCATTGGCTAGTGACCTCAGGTGAGCCTCTTGCCTTCCCTAAGCCTCAATATCCCCACGTAGAAGGCAGGATAATGACAGTGCCTACACCTGGGGTGGCTGGGGGTCAGCAAGCCCACCCAGGCAGAGTGATTGGCATGCGGAAGGCAGTCTGCGAGCGGCTATTAGAATGGCTCAAAACTACTATTAGATAGTTCAGAAGACTCAGCCCCTGCGGGGCACATGTGAGCAGGAGACGTGTGGATGGGTATCAGTGTCCACACATGAGCTGGCGGGGGTGGAGACTCAGGACCTGGCGCATGCTGGGCCAGCGCTCTACCGCCAAGTCACACAGCCAACACAACACACAACATTTTTGACCCAAATGGCTCATCCCAGGAGTCAGAAGGGCCTCCGACACGGAGCTCCTCACTCCCCTGCGTGACCGTGCAGCTGTGAAGCCCAGACAGGGCAGTGTGGACACTGCCCCCATGGAGAGATCTGTGGGTGTGGGGTGGAGGTGACTGGCTGGGTCACTGAGTCCTGGGTGGAGCTTGGAAGGGAGCGCCAGAATCATCTCCGAATCCTCTTCCTCCCAAGTGCCCCCATCTGTCAGCTTCCCTTGCTCCTTCCCCACCTCCCCCCATGCTGCCTGCTCCATCTGAGGCCACCTTTCTCCTTGTCTCCCCTCACCCTCTGGCTAGTCCCAGGGCCCAGGTCCTTCTTCACTCCTCACTCACTCCACAGAAATCTCTTGATGCCACAGCTCCTGTTCCAGGGAGCTGACAATGGAGGGAGGGTCTGCAGTCATGAATTCATCCCTAAACTCCTCCGGAGAGCATGACCTAGCAGGCCACTCTTCTGCCCAGACCAAGAGCAAAAATCTCGGCACCTCTGGCCTGCCTACTTCTCCAGTATCATCTTCCCAAGCCACAAACACCAGGTGAGCACACAGGTCTGCAGCCTTGAGACACCATCATGGGGGTCCCCAGGGTGACCATGGGATGACATCTTCTCTAGAGTCAGGATCCTGTTAGAGTTGCCCAAGTCTCTCTTCCAGGAAATGAAAGAACCTAGGGCCTTCAAGGTACAGGAGGAGCCAGAAACATCATTTTCCAGGGGGAAAAAAACAAGGCTCAGGATAGGCAAAGGATATGAGCAAAGCTACATGGCAGGTCTGTACAGACACATGGACCTACCCCTTGGGTCTCCAGCTCTGTCTCTGTAGGTGTTGGTTAGCTCCTGCCCCTGCAGACACCCACCTTGGAATATGGGAGAGACTTAAGACCCTTCCTCTACATTTCCCACAGATGTTCCAAGGCCCCCAGTCCTGTTTATTTTTCCAGCAGTGGGAAGGAGATGATCCAAGAGAGAGGTGGCATGAAACAAGACTGTGGCAGGGCAGAGAAAAGAGGGGCATAGAGAAAGCAGAACTGGGGCCTTGGAAGGTAGAAGAGAGAAGTGTGGGGAGGGGTTTTAAATCCCTGGGGGGAGAGGCAGCAATAAAGGAGAGTCAGAGTGAAACAGAGATAGCGGCAGAAAGACGCAGAGAGAGGCAGAGACAGGGAAGTGCAGAAAGAGACAAAGAGAAGCGGAGAGGACAGAAAGGAGGAAGAGCGAGAGCCGTCTGAGGGGCTGCGGCCGTCTGAGGGGCTGCGGCCTTCTGTAAGTTGTTTATCACCCTCTCTTCGGCCCCTCCCTCCAGCAGTGCTGCGGGGTCTGTGCTGTTGTCCCCAGCCACGGGCTGAGGTGACTGATACAGGAGGGGCGGGCAACGCCAGCGTCCAGCCTGTCTTTCCCCCTTCACCCAGCTGCCTCCCAGAGGAAGAAGCCAAGTTCAGTGCGGCAAGGGCAGGCACTGGCGCTGGGGGTGGCAACTGGGGCCAAGGGGCCAGGTGTGGATGCTCTCTCAGGTGCCCACGCTGACACCCCACCTGTTCTTGTCTCTGTCCCCTGTTGGCAGTGGCTCCTGGGCAGCCTGCCGCTCCTGACTTTGGCCAACCCCTCCCTCAACCTGTGGCCACCATCTCCCTGCTGCCCACCTCAACTCCCTCCTGGTCCCCGTCCTGGCCATCCGTGTGCTCCCCAAGACCACTCATCCAGAGCCCGTCTTTCTGCTCCCCCATGGATTTGGGGTTAGGGAGGAGAGCACAGTGCATAGGTAGGGCGGAGGGCTTGGCGGATTGTTGAGGATGTGCGGGGACTGGCTGACATGGATCAGGAGGAAGAGGAGGGGGTCTTGGTGATGGATGATGCTGATTCTTTGGTGGGGGGACAGCTGGAAAGGGGGTGGAGGAGGGCTGGGGGAGGGGTGGTGAGGAAGCGGGTTGGGGGTGAGCAGGACCAGGCTCACATTTGGCATTCAGGGCAGCTGACAATAAAAATGCTTTATTGCCAAGAAACTGGATCGATCGGGGCTGGAGGGGGCCGGCAGGGGGGACGCGGAGGGCTTGGCGCAGAGGCCGGCGGCCCGGCCTCCGCAGCGACCAGGGCCCGAGCCGCCCTCCCCCCTGCGCCCCCCTCCCCGCCTCCTGCCCTTTCTCTCTCCTGCAGCCACCGCTTAGTTCTTATTATATTTTTTCTTATATATTTTTCCCCCAGCTTCTGCTCCTGTTTTTTTTTTTCCTTCTTCTTTTAATTTTTTTTTTTTAAACTCGCTGCACTCCCAATGCCGCAGGCCAGGTGGGGGTGGGGTGGGGTGGGGGTGTCTGTCCAGGCCAGGCCCTACCCACAGGGCTTCCAAGGCTGCCAGCCTTGGGATGAGCCCCACTTTGCCTCCACACCTCCATCCTCAGTTCGGTCCATCTGTCCTAGAGCCTGGCCTCATGTGCTTGTCCTCCCCTGCCGCCCCTCCTAGGGGCCTCCTTCCACCCGTGGAGCACCCCCACCCACCGCAGTGGGCTCAGGGCCCTGGCAGGTCCTTCTTCCCCTCCCCCCTACCTGCCCCCCTGCTTGCTCCTCAAGCCATTTGGCTGATGGTCAGAACTGTCTGTCACGGGGGCTCTGAGCCCCTGGAGACCCACATGGGAGGAGGGAGGGGGAGAGGTCGAGGGTCAGGCCACGTCCCCTCAGCTTGTCTCTTTACCCTCCCCCTTCCTAACAAAGGGAGCAGCAGCTCAACACTGGGGTGGGGGGGTTGGGACTCAGGGAAGCAGGAGAGTGGATGCAGGATGGCCAAGGGCAGGAGGTGGGGGGCTGCCTGCCCTCCTCTGCCCGCCCCTTCAGGTCAAGGCTAAGGTGATTCCTCAACTCTCCAGGCTGGGCTGGGTGAGGAGGAGGATCTGGGCAGACAAAGAGCAGGAGCCCTGGGGAGTTGGAGGCTGGGGGAAGCACCTGGGGCCCCCGCAGTCCTGGCTTGGGGGGCGTGCGGCAGGCACCCTCCTGCCCTGGCCTCCCCCTCCTAATGGCTCTGCCTCCCATCTGCACCAAGCCCTAAGGATCCCAGAGCAAGGACAGGGTTTTGTGGGCCTAGGGGGGAAACCGAGGCCCAGAGAAGGAGTAGGATCCAGGATGGAGGGGCAGCCCTGGCCTTCTCAGCGCTGTCCTTTCCCCTCCCACTTCCTCCTCGTCTGCTTCCCCTTCCAGGTGGCTGGCCTACACGGAGTAGGCAGGTGGCAGGGGCTTCCTCGGAGAGGGAAGAGGAGGCACAGGACTGGGGAAGGCCACTGGAGAGGCTGGCGGACCCCAAGGAAGACATCCTCCGTGCGATCTGCCTCCGGCCCTGGGCATGGCTGTGGAGAGAAACTCAGCAGGAAAGGGCTGGAGTGCCCACGCACAGGGCACTCCGGCGTGCCAGCCTGCGGTGGCTGGGGAAGGTGGGGAAGGGAGCCTTCAGAGACGCTCCTTTCTTGCTCACAGTCACACAGTGAAGGATGAGGCCCCACAGGCCTGTCTGCCTCAGAGTCATAGGACATGGCCTCAGGGCCTCCCACCCGCCCAGCCTGACTGTGGAGGGCAAAGGGGAGCAGTGAACAGCTGAGAGCCCCTTGGCCCACGGAGATAAAGAGCCACCAGAGAGGCAGAAAGAAACGGGGCTTAAACTCTCCTAGGGCCGAGGGGGCTCTTGAGGAGAGGGCCGCAAGCAAGAGGAAGAGAGGCAGGACAGGACAAGCCTCTTTTTTGGGGGGTGGGCCGGGCTCAAACATGGCCCCCCACCCAGCCCAGGAGGCTCCAGATGGGCCAAGGACTACAGGGGTCCCGGCTACCCTCCCCCAAACCTCCCCTCCCTTCTCTCCCTCTCTTTCTCGCTGGCTATCGACCGACCGAGGCTGTGACATGGTAGATCAATACGGCAGGGATATAAAGCCGGCTGGCTGCCTGCCTGCCTCTGCCTCTCTCTCTCTCTCCCTTGCTGGCTTTGCTTCCCCTTCCCGGAGCCGCACCCAGGCCCCCCCCCCGCCCCCATGTACCCCTTACCCCAGCCTCTGAGGGGCCAGGACCCCCCACTCCCCTACAGCAGGAAGGCTTAGGGAGGCTGAGAGCTTGGAGAGCCAGGAGAGGGGTGAGTATGGGAGTGGGCAGGGAAGCAGATGGGTGTGGGGGTCACACTTGCAGGCAAGGGGCTGGGAAACATTGAGGGACGGTCCTCATGGAAGAAAGCAAGGGCCCCTTCAGCTAGGAGAAGCTCAGAAAGGTGGGGCCCTCTGAAGGTATGTGAGGGATAAAGCTCTGGGAGGTGGGCAGGTGCCCCTGGGGGGCCTGGGAGACACTGTTCTGAGCCCACGGGGCAAGGGAAGGTCTGGGGTGTTGGAGTTGGCCAGGGCAAATGGCCAGAAAGAAGAGCAGGCACCCTGGGCAAGCCTGCCGCCCACCCACAGGGCCACAGTGCCCTCCCAGGTGGGTTTCCGTGGGTGGAAGCTGCCTTGGCCTCACCTCGGGGCTGGGGGGCTGGTGAGGTGTTGGGCAGGAGGTCCTAGAGGGAGGCTTCCATACGTGTGAGGGGTGTGCAGGTCCTTGGGCTCTGCTGAGGGCCTCCGGACTGTGTCCTGAGTGTCTTGGCTCTTGAGTCCTGTCTGCGTGTGACCATGGGTGTGTCCCAGCGGCACCGGGGGGGTGTGTGCATACTTCCATGGGTGTCTCTCTAAACCTCAATGTCCCCAGACATCTGTCTGTCCCTTGAGACAGTATGGCTGCCTCTCCAGAGCATCTCAGGGCAGACCCTCTGTCCCCAGGAAGCGTGGTGGCTCCGTGTCTTGGGCGCTAGGAAACCTGTGGGTGCTGGAGCGTGTCTGAGCGTGGGTGTCCTATGTCGGTGGGTGGCTGTGTGTGCGACTCAGAGGCTGTGTGGCCGCCTGGGTGTGGAGCGAAGGCTCTTTCCCTTTACAAGTGTTGGATACTCTCCATGTGTCTGTGTGCTCGGCGACCCTGGGTATTGATGCCCGAGTTCGTTTCCCCGAGTGGGATGGAGGCTCTGGGTGTGTCCCTGTGTGTGTCGTGGTGACTCGGTGCACGGGATGGTGTGGGCCATAGGGGAGGGGCGAGGCGGCAGAGGCTGCCACCGAGACACTGGCCAGCACCTCTTATCGCTCCATCATCTCTTGATGGAGAGTGAGGGTGGCCTGCGTCTTTCCCTTCCCTGCTAGAGGCCTCAGACCCCTGCCAGGACAAGCCCAGGCCCCCTCCCTTCTCCCATCTTGGGCGGGCACACCTCTGTTCCTCAGTAACCCCTGCTCTGGTAGATGCCACCTCAACTCCACCAAGCGACCTCCGTCCCTCTCAACCCCCCCAGCGCCACCCACTCCCCCGGCCCTCCCCCACCACAAGTCCAGTCCAACCCAGACAAAAGCAATTACTCCTGAGGTAGGATGTGAGTGTGGGTGTTAGAAACAGAAAAAGGGGGGAAGGGAGGGAGAGCTAGAGACACACACAGAGGCAGGGATGGACCGCCAGAGACCCAGAGAGACAAGGATGGAGAAAGAAACCAACGGAGTGCAAGACAGAGGGATGCACGGAGAGGTGCGCAGGGAGAAGCAAAGACAGATGAAAGGGACCAGAAGGGACAGGCACAGAAACCAGGAGGCAGAGGCAGAGGGAAAGCGCAGAGGAAGGGCGAGTTGAGAGAATGCACAGGCAAGGCACCGAAAGAGAGAGCTGAGGGGATGCAGAGGCTGAGAGAGAGAATTCAACAGGGCAAAAAGCCCAGGGATAAGCTACGCAGAGAGAGGACACAGAAGGAGAGAAGAACGGGAGCCAGCGACAATTAGACACCAGAGAGAGAGTGTGCAACATATAGAGAGCAGCAGAAAGACGAGGCGAAGAGGATGAGACAAGGCAGAGACAGAAAGGAGAGCCAGAGATGAAAGACAGGCAGGCAGAGGGAGAGGGAAGTTGGTGATGCTCTAGGGACTCTGAGACAGCAAAGCCAGGGAGGAGCTGAAGGGAGGCCAAGTCCAAAGCCATCTGTCTGTCTAACACACACATATTCGCACACCTGTGCACGTGCGCGCGCACACGTGTGCACGCATGCGCACACGCACGCACATGCACACACACACTCCCTCAGCTTTCTCCCCAGTCCCAGGTCAGAAGTCACATATGCCTAAGCCCAGAGCCAGGGGGGACAGGATGGATGGACGGTCTCGGGCGGCAGCAGGGACTGGGCTCCTGACAAGGGCAGCTGGGAGCAGTAGACCCTCCCTACAGCACACCGGCCACCCTCACTCTCCACACTCGGGGACACACACAGGGGCCTTGGCCAAGTTCCTCACACTGCCCTGCCCTGCCCTGGGCCCCATTCTATCAGGAGTGGCCTTCACCTCCCATCTGCACCGCACTCTCCCTGCTCCTTCCTGCCTCTGCTCCCTTACTCTGCCTTCCTGCCTGACCACATGGACCACATCTGCCCAGCCCCGCTTCTCTTTGTCTGCTCTCCTCAGGTTCCCCTCTCCCTCCTTCTCCCTGTGCATTTCTCTATGGTGGGGCGCCCTCTCACTCCCCTCTGCTGCATTTCTGGACTCCCTTTTCTCAGCCGATCTCCCTGGGCCTCCTCGCCATCACAGGCCCTGAGAGGAGCGCAGGCAGATGACAGTGCAAAAGGCTCCGGAAACTGTCCTGCGCGGCTGGGGACAGAGGAGACACCTCTGCTCTTGGTTTTCCCTCAAGTGCCTTCTTCTCCGTCCTTGTCACCTCCCCACCCCCACAGGCCCTACATCTCTTCGTGGCGCTCTCTGAAGACAGAAGCTAAGATACGACCTGCACAATCCCCACACACAAGACTTGGAAATGGAGCTCCAGGCTCAGAGGAAAAAGAAGTGGCCAGGAAGGAATGGAGAGGCTGAGATGCAGACGAAGTCTAAGAAAGAGAGAAAAGAAGAGGATGGCGTAGAACCACAGCGCACAGAAGAGGCCAGGAAGGCAGGCCAGGAGTGGAGGCCGCTAGAGCAGCGGGAGCCAGGCAGGCTGCGCACTCATCACGATTCCCCACAAACCTTGCTAAAAACTCCCAGGGTCACTGTCTGAGGCTGGCCCCCTGCCAACCAGCCAGCCTTCACGGAGGAGCTCTAGCAATCCTCTTCTATCTGAAGTCATAGCCACGTGCCTGCCCTCTGCCTCTGGGCACCCCGTACTTGTCAAGATGGTGGGCACTTGGCTGTTGTTTGCTGTGGTACGTCAGGGATTCCGGGGACCCACTGTTGCAAATCAGCTACCAGAGGCGAGCCATTTTTACCTCCTCCACATCTGTAAGCCCCACCTCATGAGCAGCAGACACTCCGGATCTAGAGCTGTCTCCACCCACCCCACCCAGTGACAGCAGACAAAGGGATCAAGCAATCTCCTGTCACCTCCTAGGACCCCTCAATAGCAAACAGCCCCTCACACCTGGATTCCACATCGAGGCAGGAATGGCATGGCCCACAGCCCCTGCCCACAGCCCTGTGAGTCTCACCCCCAGAGCCAGGGCTCACCCAACGAGCTGCCTCCCAACTGAAGCTCTGTCTCAGTCCCACCCTTCAGGACAGCCTCGTCCTGAAGCCAAAGCCCCCTCGGCCCCTGTGCAACCCAGAAGGAGGCTGCCTGGGCCTGGGGGTCTGGACAAACTCCTGACCACCTGCTTGCCTCTCCACCTTATCTGCACCTACCGCCACCCCTGCGCTCGCGCCTTGGGGAGAACATGGCCCCCCTGCCGCTTGAGGCCCTCCTCACGCAGCCCTGGGTCCTTTCCAAGTCACCTCGCCAGACTCAGCAGCGCAAGCCTTTCCCCAGAGCCAAGCTCCTGCTTCTGAGGCCTCTGGGGCCCCTGCAGGGAGTCTGGGTGCCCTGGGGCACAGCTCTGGTGAGTGTGTCTGAATCATCTCTGTGACCCTGCCACCTGCTTCACAGCAAAGACCACGTATGCTTTTGTGGATGGATGGAGGGGCAGAAGGGAAGAGAGACAAGGGGATGATACAGCCTGCTCCTGGCATGGCACTCATAAGGGCACTAAGCCCGGAGGACTAGGGGCCAGACAAGCAGTGTGATCCCCAAGAGTGAATATCAGCCAGTTGCCAGACACCCCGTCCCACACAGGAGAATGAAAGCAGATTCTGCTGCTTTTCTTAACCCTTTTGGGGCTCTCCTTACCCCAAACTCCTCCCAAAGACATCCTGAGATGCCTGGCAGGTCACCCACCCCTCTCTCCTTTCACCTAGCACCCGGCTCAGGCTGACAGTGTTTGTGCCTGACTCTTCACCAGCCTGGGGGGCCCCTCTGACATCTCCGACCATCTGCCTCTTCTCTACACCCCCGACAATGGTACAAAGGCCTAGTGCATGAGAAACCCTGGGAAATGTTGGCTGCAGGAATAAATGGATGGGAATGGGTTTATGTGTCTGTTTGCTAACTTATTTATTCATTCAACAAATACTGAGCATTTACACTGTACCAGGGACCAAGGGTAGACATGTTAGACAAATAGAGACATTCCCCTCACTACGAAGCTTATAGGGGGAGACACTAAGCACATAATATGTAATCAAGACCCAGTGCTAGTGCTCAGCAGGGGAGAGGGGGCGTAATCCAGCCCAGGGGTCAGGTGGGGCACTCACAGCAGAGGGAGGTGGGGAGCGAGCCCACACCAGAGCAGAAAGGAGGCCCTGGCATAGGCAGAAGGATAGCTGGAGGAAGGGCTGGATGGAATGAAGAAGGAGCCAGGGCAGCAGAGGCAGACCTGTACCCAGGGCTGGCAGAGGAGTTCACCCATCCTGGGTGCCCAGCTCCACTGTGGAGCACTGAGGAGGCCTCCGGACATACCTAGGGGGTTGTTTACTTTCCAGTGTGCCTATAGTGGAAGGACAGTTGGGGGGGGCAATATTTGTTGTAATTGTTGTATGACAAAATTATACACCTATAAGAGTGTGGCCTCCTTCAGGGACCTCTCCCTGGGCATTAAACTTTTCCTTGAACTACTCAGGTATCTGGCAACAGTCTTCAATGCCAGTTTATAAACTCTGTCAGTAAATCACGCTCTACCGTATACTGTTCCTACTTTTATCAAAAAACCCACAAGGAGCCCCAATATAATCCAACACCTGCATTACGAGGCTGCGTTGGTGCTAAATCAGGCTTCAAGTGCTCTTCCAAGTCAAATTTGTTCCCAAAGGGTAAGGATTTGCCACCCTTTAGAGATTCTAAAAACTATGGTGAGTTTTGGTCGGGTAGACGAATGGCGGCTTTAAGGTCAGGCAGACCTGAGTTCAAATCCTGACTCTGCCACGGACAGACTAGGTGATATTAGGCAAGTTGTCCTCCCTCTAGGTGCCTCAATTTCCTTCTCTTGAAACAGGTGAGTAATACTCATTTCATGGGATTAAAAGCAAAGTATTCAGAATAGGCCTTGGCACATAGGAAGCCCTACATAAATATCAGTTTCCTTGTTGTTGTTGTTGTTAGGTGCCGTTGAGTTGGTATCCGACTCATAGCGACCCTCCTAGGGTTTTCAATGGCTGACTGTTTCGGGATTGCCTTGGGAGTGGGTTGCCACGTCCTTCTCCCATTTTGCGGTGCTGGGAATTGAACTCAGGACCTCAGAGACTGCAGAGCAGTGCTCTACCAACTGAGCTAAATCCCAGCCCCATCCGTTTCCTTAGTGGGATGAAATAGCTCTCTATGGTCTGTTACCAACTCTGTCATGCATATGTCCACAAAACCTTGCTACTTAATGAACATCTATTTGAGGGCAAAAACTTAAAATTAGAGACCTGACTGCAATGTCCGCTGACTCTGAAATATAATTAAAGCTCTCTGCTTATTCTGGCCCAACTTCCAGGGACTCCTCAAAGCCAGCCTCTAGCCCCAAACTATTCTGCAACCGAGAAGCTCCAAGACCCCCCTTCAAACTTAGAGGACGTGAGGTCTCCTGGGAAAGCTGCCACTCAGGTTCCCTGAAGGCGGCAGTCTAGAGAAAGGACACATCCTGTAACCAAGATGCCCATGGTCCTTATCAGCGACAGCAGGGGCTCATGAATGTGCCTCAGGAGTCTGAGGACACCCCCGAATAGTAGCACCATTGAGTTCACATAGCTATGTGTTTTTTTGGGAGAAGGTCTGAATGGCTACAAAACTAGAGACTTATGGGCTGGAAAAATGTGATGTGAAGTACAAGGAGAGTTTTGAAATTTTGCATTAGGTACCAACATTTAAAAACTAGGAAGGTTAGTGATGTAGCATAATGGTAGAGCACTTGCCTGGCATGCACAAAGCCCTTGGTTCCAGTGGCAGCCCCAGGAAAAAAAAAAAAAAAAAGAAAGAAAGAAAGAAGGAAAAAGGAAAGAAAAGAAAGAAAAAGAAAAAAAAATCTTGACTCTCTGGTTTCTCTTAAAATACTGGAAAACCTGGCAAGTCAGAGTTTTCTCAGTGGAACTAAAAGATAGCCCTCCCCTATTTTCCAGACCACCACAGCCCATAGTCCTGGGCCACTGTGGCTTTCCTCTGCTGCCTACAGCCCCTATGGCTCCCGGCAAGGCATGGCAACGGACTCCTGGGTGGAGGCTGTGAGGGTGACTGGCAGCTCCCCAGGCTCCTGAGGCCTAAGGGTCAGGCTGCTCTGGCTGAATCAGAGCTGTGAGCATGGTTGGAGGTGCCCACTCCCGACTCCTGGTCCCTGCTCATCCTCTGAGACTCACTGCTGGGGCTTCACTGAGTCCAGTGGGGCCAACAGCAGGGCAAATGCCCAGGGCCTCGGGCATTTGGGCCACCCTGCACTCAGGGGAAGCTCAGGACTACCATCCCTATGACTGCTGCATAGGCGACAGAGCTTCCCACAGAGCTAAGCCACTGTGGAGCCCTGGTTCAGCTCCAAAGAGAGGCTTCTCATGTGCTGATTTGGTCAGAGGAGTGCTTGGGCCTCCTGACTCCTATGGAGCCTATGTGGTAGAGACATGTTTTGCTGACATTTGGCAGATGTCCTGGCAAATGTGAGCCTATGTAGAGCCTATCTACTTTGGAAAGTAACCTTTCAGCTTCACACCTCTGCGTAGTAGGGGCTGTAAATTCCCCTCCTTGATGGAAGGGGAAACTGAGTCACACTCAAGCTCACACAGACACCTCCCTATCCTCCCGCAGGATAGCACTTAATGTGGGTCCTGTTATTGTCGTGTATAGATGAGGAAACAGAGGCGCCAGCTTTCCCACTTCCCTCAGAGTCAGCCACATCTACCCCCAAAGCTGTGGTCTGAGCCACCATGTTACCTGCTCTCCCTCCTATTGAGCCCGAACGCTCACCAGCAGACAGTTAAATACCCACGGTCACAAACACTCAGAAACATGGACTTGGCCAGAAAACTACAGGATGCATAGACAGAAACACTGACCAGCCAGACTCTTAACATCTGCAGCATGGAGAAGGGCAGCTGCCCAGAGGGGAGGCTGGGATCAGACAGTGAAGCAGGGCTTTTTTTTTTTTTTTTTTTTTTCAGTGTTGAGTTGTTGAACCCAGGGCCTCGTCCTTGGTAGGCAAATGCTCTATCACGGAGCTGCACCCTAAGGGCTTCTTTTCATTTACTTATTTTTTAAGACACAGTCTAAGTTGAGCAAGCTGCTTCTGTCCTTCAACTAGCAATCCTCCTGCCTCTGCCTCCCATGTAGCTGGGGTGCTATCATGCCTAGGGGAAAGCAGGGCTTCTGTGAGCGTGAAGCCAAGAGCACAGCAATAAGCAAAACTCTGAGGCCATGGCCCTTACCTCTTGGGCAGACACAGCGAAGCTAATACATTCAGGCCACCAACTTGGTCCAGTCGCGAACCTGGAGAGAGAGAGAGAGAGTGGAGTCAACATCCTGGGCCAATGGTCTCAGCCTCATGTCTCAGATCCTCCTCCTGTCTCACCAGCAGCAGCTGCAAGTTGGTGAACTGTGTGGGCAGGTGCCTGGGACTCAGATCCTGCCGGCCACTTGTTGCTCTTGTGGTCATTTCTGGTCTCTGAGCCTCAGTGATCCCATCTCATAATGGGCCTACTGGTGCCTGTCCTTTGTTGAACATCTGTTTTTCCATCAGACAGGAAGCTCTCTAACGGGCAGGGACTATGTCTTACAGCTTTAGCATTTGGCAGATGTCTTGGCAAATGTGAGATGTTCTATAAGTACATAATGGATGACTGAGTGAATGGATGGATTAATTAATTAGCAAACTGGGTCTCTCCACGGACTGCTGGCAGCATTCAATGAGAGAGAAATGTGAAAGAGTTACTCATTATTAGGTGCCTTCCTGCAGTGGACAGATGAAAATAAAAGCTGTAATGATGGCATTTCTGACATGGACATTTGTCTATTCATTTACCCATTGAGCTAACAAACACTGAGGTTTTCTAAGCTGCCTCTGAACAAGTATGGAAGTAAAGATGTGGATTAGGTAAGATTTCTGTCCTGTCTAATGGGGGCTCACAGGCAAGTTGGGGAGACAAAATAAAGGGCTGCTACCACACGCTAGGGTAGACAGAAGGTGCGGTAGCAATCTCAAGGGAGGTCAGGGAAAACCTAGGGAGGAAGTGACAGCCAAGCCAAATCTGGAAGACAAATAAACTTTAATCGGGCAAAGAGTCAGGTGGAAGGAAAGTGTACACGAGGCCTCTGCCTGCCCAGGGTTCAATGATGGAGTTGGGAAGGATGAGTCTGCAGACATCACAGGTGCTGTACCCTGTAGGGTCTCCAGTGTTGAGTCAACACAGCTGGGGCTGCACCAGATTAGGGCAGGGACACAATGCAGTTTGTCCTTGGAAAGGTCTCTCTGCATGCTGTGTAGAATTAGGAAGGACAGACAGGTGGATGGGAGGTGGTGAAATGCATCCCCCAAAGCATCAGCTGCTGAGCCTCTCCGCAGCTCTGCCGGAAGGAGAAAAGAGGACTGGCATCATCCTCACTTTACAGGTGCAGCAGGTGAGACTGCAGGGGACAAGAGTGGCCTAGGGGCCTGGAAAGCTCAGTGAGGGGCAGATCTGGCTTGAGAGCTTGCGTCTGCATGCCTCCTACTGAAACCTACTTTCCTGCCTCCTGGGAATGTAGGCTTCTTGGAGAAGCTGCTTGGGCCCAGGTTTGGACCACCCTTGCCTCTGCTTGCTGTGGGCACTCAGAGAGGGGGTCAGGGCCTACAGATAGGGAGAGACTTTCCAGAGGACACAGGATTTCCAGGAGACCTGCCACCAGGCAGGGACTGATGAGTGGACAGTGAGCCCTGGGGGCAAGGTCACCAAGCCAGCAAGCTGAGCCCCATCGGACATCTGTGTGAGCCTGCAGGTGCACTCCAGAGACAGCAGGGGAGAAGGAGGGAGGCAAGGCTGGTCATGGACTGTGGAGTTTGGCAAACAACTTTTTAGACCTGCTGGCACAGGTGGGGATACCGAGGTCCCAGATCAACCGAGGATGCAGGAAATTAGGGGAGGTATGGAATTCAGGAAGAGAAAAGAGAGAGAGGAGAAAAAAAAAAAAAAAAGACTGAGGTGGGAGAGAGAGAGAAAAGAAAAGAGATGGTGAAACACAGACACGGGGTGTGAACAGAGAGAACAGAGAGAAGCCCCAACAGGAAAGAAGGAGGGAGGAAAGGGAGCCAGGGGTTCCCCAAGACCCCATTCCCTCCTCTCTCTGCCCGGGGCCTCTTGCTGGGCTTCCACCCTCAGGGGCAAAAGGGGATGAGGACCTTGGTCCCTGGGGGAAGAGAGGAGCGGGTGGCTCCCCCTCAGGGGCTGCCTCCCCCCACCCCAGAGCTAATCAGCGGCTGTCATCTCCACGGTGAGGTCTTGGTTAAGGAGATTTAGGGCTGGGATCAATAGGAAATTTAAAAATCGATGCAGCGCGCAGGGCAAAATCGATGGCGTTTAATCGCCTTGCCGATTCCCAGTCAAAACAATTAGCCGCGCTGAGTGTTGAACACGGTGGCGACACGGCATTAACCGTCAATATTGGTGTAAGTGATGGAGGGCGGGTGGGGAATCCCCGGTCTCAGAGGGGCCCCAAGCCAGACAGTGGCTTAGGGCTGGGGTCTTCCCCGAGGCAGCACCCCCAGGCTGGGGCTCCATCCGAGGGTCTACGTGCATCCTTCAGTCCTCTGCATCTTCGCCACGGTGCCCATGGGCAGCACCGCCCTGGCCTTCCTGCCTCCGACTTTCCTTTCCCGACCTCCCAGGTCCCTGAGCCCCAGGTGCCCTCAGCTGAGGAGGGGGCCTTCTCCCATGCAGACACCCAGTGGGTGGGGAGCTGCCTTCCATGGATGCCTAGTGACTGGGAACTCCCCACGCACCGATGGGCCCTCTGAGGATCAAAGTGGGGAGCTGGCCCACAGCGAGCAGGCCCAGGAAGAGGAGGAGCCAGGGCCTGAACCCTGGACGTCGGCCTCCAAAACCTTGTTCCGTGCAGCAGTGCCACAGAAGGAGCAAGTTCCCCCGTTCACGAGGGAAAGCAAGCTCAGCTCCCATCCCAGGCAGGATACACAGTGCCGTGCCGTGTCCTGGCCTTGCCTGCCACCTGTGCACCACATGGTGTGCTACCTGAGGGCTGAGTGATGCCTGACTCCTCTGAGGGTCCGCAGCATTACTTAGCACAGGAACGTGGCCCCACACTGAGCCTTGGGGCAGGCCTGAGAAAGAAGGTGCCGCTTGCCACCACGGAGAAACAGAGGGACAGAGGGGCACAGACCAGCACCCATCAGCGCATCAGTACAAGAAACTCCAGCAGAGCAGCCTGAGAGCGAGCTGTGCCGCTGGCTGCCAGCGACTTGCCTGGCGCAGTTAGATGCTGTAGAAGTGAGGTCTCGGGATCCTCAACCTCACGGCACCGCTGAGGACACAGAAGCTCAGAGAGGTTCTGGCCTTTTAGCGGAGGTCACGCAGCCAAGAGGGGCAGCTCTGTCTGACTGCAAACGGAGGGGCACAGGACATAGTACAAACAAGACAAGTGGCTGCAAACAGGAGAGCTGGATGTGTGGAGCAGAGCAGGTGCCTGGCGTCTAGAGAGGACCCAGAGCGGCCCATGCGTGGCTGGGGGCTCCCGGTTCTGGGGTTCCGTGTGGGGAGGGTAGAGGCTTCCACAGCCACCTGCTCCCAGGCACAGAAGAGCAGGCAAGAGCGTGCGGGCAGGGGAGGAGGCCCACGAGATGAGCCAGGGATTGATCTGACAAGGTCCTAATCAAATGGTCAATATCGCTGACCTGACCACTTAACCTATTGATAAGCTGGCAAGGATGGAGCAGGCGGCAAGTGGGCTCAGGGAGTGAGGCAGCCAAAGGCGTGGGGGAGCCTGATGGGGCAGGGCTCAGGCCTGCAGCGTGCCTGGGTCCAGGGCCTGGGAGAAGGTGGTCTTCTTTGCAGTTGCCCCCACCTCTCCTGGGACAGGGCACCCGCCTTCTGCCCAGGGGCTTCCTCTAGCCAGGCCTCTCTCTCCTCCAGAGCCCATCCGCGCCTTTCTGAGTGAGGCCAGGAACCAGCACCTGAGCCACCCCCAGTGGCTCTCACCAGTGCCTTCACTTCTCTTGCATGTGAGAGATCTCACATTGAGCCGCAATGTCCTCATCTGTTAATTGGGAGTAAATACAACAGGGAAAGCTAGGAAACAACCCAGATGTCCCAGGACAGAGGGCTGACTGGCAATAAACAAAGGCACACCAAGGAGCACTGGGGAATTGTGAGAAATAAGCCTGAAATAAATTCATTGATATAGGAGTCCTGTCCATGACCCACTGTTAGGGAAAAAAGGGCCAGTGCCGTGGCACACCCCTGTCATTCCAGTAACTCGGGAGGCTGAGTCAGGAGATTCGAGTGTTAGAGGCCAGAGGCAACCTGCATAACCTAGTGAGATTCTGTCTCACAATGAAAAATAAAAAAGGGGCTGGGATGCAGCTCAATGGTGGAGCACTTGCCTAGCATGTGCGAGGCCGAGTTCAATGCTGGTGCAGAAAGAAAGAAAGACATAGGAGCAAGAAAGGAAGGAAAGAAAGAAGGAAGGAAGGAAGGAAGGAAGGAAGGAGGGAAAGAAGGGAGGAAAAAAAGGTAAGTTGTAATACTGGTATGTAGGATATAATCCCATCTCTACACACCCATACCCACCCCACCCCACAACACATACACAAAAGATTTGGAGCAAAATCAAAGCCCTGAGTTTGGATCACAGGCGTCTGCATTCTACTGAGTTCGTTGGGTAAATGCATGGGCAGCCTCCTGAGAAAAAAAAACTATTCAGAAGGAGAGATATCAAGAAGTTAACATTTTTTTTCCATTTAATTAGATTATTGTAGCAGGATTTTCCCTCATGTCTTTCAATACCTGCATTTTCTATTTGTCTACAATGAATGTGCACATCATATTTTTTTTGTTATTTTTTTGTTTGTTTTTGTGGTCCTGGGGCTTGAACTCAGGGCCTCCCACTTGCATGCTTTAGCAAGTGCTGGACCACTGAGCTGCACCCCAGCCCTTTTTTTTTTTTTTTTTTACTTTTTTGAGACAGGGTCTCACTAAGTTACGCAGACTGCCTCTGGTCTTGAACTTGCGATCCTCCTGCCTCCACCTCCCGAGCTGCTGGGATTACAGGTATGTGCCACTGTACCCAGCTGCACATCATATTTTTAATTGCAAAAAGTGGGGCTACTGAACACTGCATCCGCTGAACTGTGGCCAGACGCTGAGGGAACCCACACTGAATGCCACTTCTCTGCTCCCCATGCCTCATGTCCCCATCAGTCTAAGCCCAGCAGAGTTCAGGGCCCTCAGAAATGTGAATGAATAAGCAGTCTGAGCTTGTGCCTGCGGCTTCTGCTCTCAGTAAGTGGGCAGGGAAGGACCAAGCCGAATTCCGTCCCCCACCCCCTTCAGGAGACTGGCTATGGGATGATGAGAGGAGGAACAGCTAACAGCTGGAGGGTCAGATGAGACCTGGGGTGCAGGGGGAGGGAGATTTTCCCAAAGTTACTCAGCTGCTTCTGATGCAGCCGAGAGCAGAAGCTGGGGCTCCTGGTTCCTAGCTTGCCCCATCCCACTGCTAAGTGGGGAAAACTGCAAGAACAAGAGGGCATGTAGACTACTGGGAGAGTGGGTGCTTCTCCGGGGCTCAAGATCATGCTGTGTGACCCTGGGCCAGTCACTTCACCTCTCTGAGCCTCAGATTGCTCACACAACATGAAGATAAGACCTGAATCATAGTACCTGTGGGAAGAGTCATATTTTTACAACTATGTTTTTAAGAAACTTAGCAGAGGGCCTAACACAAAGAAAAGGGGCAAGTGATTGGCAGAAATGATACCACATATCAGCTACAAATGCTGTATGTGAGTAGGGTGTAAAGGTGGTGGGAGGGGAAGGGAGAAGAGGGATTTTGGTAACCTGAGCAAATGAGCAAATGCAAAGATGACACCGGGCTAAATACTTCCTTTGTTCATTCGTTCATTCATTCATTCATCCCATAAGCATCTCCTGAGTCCAATTCTAGGCCAAACCTCACGCTGGGCTCTGCAATCCAGACGTGAACAATGGAAGTCCCCACTGGGTTGATAAAGAGGAATTAGGGATGGCTGGGGCTGGTCCCTCATCTCTGAGAGCTGCTGCCTCCATGGCCCCCAAACTGTCCCTTGGGGCTTCTGCTGAAAAGCACCGTCGGCCCCCCACCGTCTGGCTGGTGTGCGCCTTTAGGTATGCGCGCGTGCACACGCCGGAACAGTCAGCTCTGCACAGACAGGCTACGCTCACCTTTGTCATTCACAGCGCCGAACACCGGGCCTGACACTCTGGGGACGCTCCATGCTTTTTTTCTTCCAGTTTTTTTTTTTTTTCTTTTAAATGAACAAAAAAAGTTCAAAGCATCCAGCACAATGCCTAACACCTGGCAGGTACTCAGTAAAATCGCAGCTATTCTTAGTGTCATCATCACACGTGTGGCCACTCTCCGTCCCCACAAAAACCTTGTTTTGCCAATGAGGAAACTCGGGGCATAAAAGGAGCCATGTGATTTACCCACGGCCACACAACCGAGACTCAAAGCCCGCTGGGTCCGACTCCACAGTCTGTGGTCCCCCCTCCTCTGTGGCTGTGTGGCTGGGCCAGCAGGGCATGTGTTGGGGGCGAGACAGGGGAAGGGCAGTGGCCCTCAGGAGGTGGCCGGATGGGATGCTGGAGGGCTGCATGAGGACAGCTCAGCAGAGAGACAGAGGTGCAGGATAGGGGCAGACAGGCACCGTGGGCAGGTTTGCCGATCTCCCCCATGGCACTGGGTGTGGCCCCCCCCCCCCAGCAGGTGACTCCCTTACGCTCATCTGGCACAGCAGACACGCTTCTGGGTTACACTGGGCAAACAGGATGATGGGATTCTGGCTCTAGAGCATTTGTTAAAGATCCAGTGAGCACTTCCTGGAAGCACTGTGTTAGGCACTGGGGGGACTGCTGTGAACAAGACAACCTTCCTGTCCTCCTGGCACCAACCTCCCAGTGGGCGAAGAGACACAGTAGACAAGTAAATATGCTTGAGGGTTAAGAAGGAAAATAAAGCAGGCAGGGGTGGGTTTTTAGCAGCAGCCCAAATGAAGTGTGGCTTTCCTGGCAAAGGACATAAGTACAAAGGCCCTGAGGCAGGAACAGGTTTAAGGAACAGCGAAAAGGAGAGTGGCTTAAGCTTCTGGAGACAGGAGAAAGGAGTAAAAGTCAAATAGGCAGGCACTGGGTCATACAGGCCTTGGAGGCCAAGCAGGGTGTTCTGCGTGTGAGAGAACAACAGGCTGCCTGATCATAGGCTGGCTCTCACCCTAAAAACCCTGCGTCCTCACACCTTCTCTGTGCACTCTATGGGGCCTTCCAACCCTCACATTCTTCAACAACAGGCCCGCAAAGCCGAGGATAAACCCTCTTTGTCAGGGTCCACCTCTCCAGAATGGGGACTCCTCTGGAGCAGGGAGGGTATGACTCGTCTGTGTCCTCTTCCACCCAGCTCAGGCCTGGCCCCCCCCCCCCCCCCCCCCCCCCCCCCCCCCCCCCCCCCCCCCCCCCCCGAGCCCTCAGGAATCTGTAGTCTGTACTTGCTAAGGGGGATTGTAACCCCCATCTAGCAGCCCCGGGAAAATCTCCTTGTGGGGGTGAGTGAGAGTTTGTTCAGCTCTTGCCAGTGGCCAAGGGATGGAGCTGGGAGCAAGGGAAGGCAGTCCACACCGCCTCCCTGGCTGGGCCTTGTCCAGAGTTCCTAACGCTGGCAGGTAGGGCAGGCGGCCACAGGACTGGCAGTCTGCTCACCAGATCTTCCTCTGGGTCTCCCCATCCCACCCCTCTCCACACCAGGCTCCAAGAGATCCCCGCCTGGCTTCATAATTGGCTCAGACACTCTGGCCTCTGCTCAAAACCTTTCTGTGGCTATGAGGTACGCCCTGCATAAACCCCACCCTCATGGCCCTTCCCAGTCATGCTGAGCCTCCCCCTCCTGCTCCTGACACCCAGGGGCCCTGGGTGTTGGGACCGTCCACGCCTGTTCACCCCTCTGTGCCTGTGCATAGTGAGCACTTCCATTTAGAAAGCTTCTGCCCCCACGTCCCCTGCACCTACTCACCTGTCCCCAGGGCGCCTCTTCCAAGAGGCCTCCTGTACTCTCCCTTGACACTGCTCATTGCTCTGTGTACCTCAGTCAGAGCCGCAAACCTGGGTCCCAGCAAGAAGGACCGCTTTTCCTACCTAGGGACCTGCCCAGAGGAGTGACCTAGAGGGGCAGCTGTGGCTCGGTGGCGGGGGTACATCTGAGTCCTATATTATTTATGCCTGTGAGACCTTAGCAAGTTTTAGGAGGGACGTGTGTGCACCTTTAGAATCTGTGTGTGTCTAACACTCAGCTTAAGTGTCACTTCCTCGAGATGTTACATCTGACTCACCAATCAAAACCAGGCACCCCCAGAACCCCCACACATACAGGCCACTGTTCCTCTCCTTCCCAGACGCTCCCACTATGGATAGCTAACTATCCATGAAGGTCTGATGGGCGCAGGTCTTGTTGGCTCGGAGCTCCTGAAGAAGGAGGCACGGGTCTGTGCTGGAAAACCACTGCTTCCCCAGCCTTTAACACTGGGCCTGGATCCCAGAGAGGCCCAGGGCCTGCATGGTGAGGAAATTCGTTCCACAAACATTTTTAGAGTTGAATATCTACCCTAAGTAGATGAGGCATGATTGGGGGATGTTCGCATACAGTAACTCAGGGGGTATCCCTTTCGGTCACCGTGTACGGCTTGCCGGTGGGGCCTCTGGAGTGGCCAGTGTGCACTCGTGGGCATGTGGGCTGGGATGCCACCATGTTTTGGTACTGGTGCTCATTTATTTTCTGTTGAGGAAAATGCTTCCCCGGGAGAAGCACCCTGATGTGTTGGTATCCGTCTTGCTCTGTGATGTTCAGTACCTATGTGCTGGCGCAGATATCTGGATTTTTATCCCCACGTATAGGTATGTACCCCTGCTTCCAAATCTGGGGTGTCCATTTCAGCATCTCTGTAGATACCCACACAAATGTCCGTATGGATCTGCAAGCATTTTCCAAGAGAATCTCTAAGAACACAGGTTCTGGGGCCCGGGGCCCATGGCCCACGGGTGCAGGCACAAGTCTGTCACGTGCTTCAGAATCTGTGTGTCTCTTGAGACCGCTGGCTACACCTGCATGCACATCTGTGCATCTGTTCAAGACTTACGCAGCCTGTAGTTTGGAGAGTACAGTGTGCGTGTGTTTGTGTGTGCGTGTGTTTGTGTATGGGAGCAGTGATATGGCACGTGTACATGTGTGTCTTTCTTCCCGTGGCCACTGCCGCCTTCACAGTGTGGACAAGTCCCTCTTCTCTATCTCTCTCACACACACCCATGCTCATATGCGCAACGAGGATGGGAAGGGGGCCAGGTGTCAGCAAGCTCCTGTGTCACAAGGTTAATTTCTCCACAGCCAGGCAGGCTGGGCCCTGAGGGGAGTGGTGGGGGAGGGGCGGGTCCCCACAGCCCCTCTGATAAATATGTATTTGGGGCTGCTGTGTTCAAAGGTCATAGGGGGGAGAGGGAGGAGGAGGGGTGGTCTGCACTGTGCCCAGCTGTTGGGTGCGACTCGCCCAGCATGGGTTGTGTGACCCTTTCCAGAGGCACGAAGAGATTCAGGGACATGCCCCTCCATCCTGGTCTGGCCCACCCCACCTCCAGCCGTGCGCAGAGGGAGCGGCTGTAACGGACACACAGATATTCAAACTCGGGAGCCTCGGGAGCAGGCGAGCACACAAGCCCACACCCCCGGGATCCAGACAGAGGTGCAAACGCGTGCACAAAGACAGCCTCGTGGGCCACCCGATGCGGGGAGAGCTGAGCATCCAGAGCCAAGCTCATCAGGACCCCACCTCAACCTTCACCCCAATGCCACATAAACACATGTGTGTACACACGATACACACATATGCGCATATGTACACCCAAGGGCACAGCATCTCACGGGGAGAAACGTCCCTGCACACTCAGCGCGCACACCAACACCCGGGCACACAGGAGCCAACGCAGGAGGCCCTCAGCGCTCTGGAGGTGGGCTACACACACGAGGGTGCACACCAAAAGTGCTGAAGACAAAGTTCTACGGAGGCAGGCGCACGCAGACAACTGCAGCTAAATGTACAGACACACATGCGCACAAACGCGCACACTCACACATACAAAGACCCCGAGACACCCACACCAGGCAGGGTGCGCAGCGCAGCCAGGCTGGGAAACCCGCCCTGCTGCGACGCAGCCCGCTCTGGCCCTTTCCCCACTCAGGATAGAATGGCTGCCTGGTCTCTGGCCCCCCAGCCGCTTCAGCCAAATGCGCCATCATTTGTCCAGCTCTGAGTCACATCAATTGTCGAGCCTCCCCTCCTCGCTGACCAGCCATCTCGGCCATCGGCGGCCTCGGCCATTAGCCGGCTCCTGCCTTTGGCCTGCATTTGCTGAATCTTCCTTACCTGGCAGAACTGGCGGGACCAACAGAGCCCTTTGGGGGTCTGCCTGTCCCTTTCCTCAAGGGAGTCCGATGTGCCCCGCAGTGTGACCCTGGGCCCATTCCTCAGGGCACACCCCCCTCCTCAGTGCACTGCTCCGGCTGTCATTCTTTAATGACCGCTGGCCACAGTGGTTCTGGTGGATTTCCAGGCTGAGTGTTTGAGTGTGTGTGCAAGTCAGCATGTAGGTATGTGTGCATGGGTGGTGGGATGGCTACAGCCGTGCTTTAAGTAAAAAGGAGTGTGTGTGTGCATGTGTGTGTGTGAATAGGGGTTAGGATGTCAGCAGCTGTGCTTAACGTCAAAGAGTGTGTGAGTATACGGTTGTGCCTACGGGGAGGGGAAATGGCCGGGGCTGGGCTTCGTGTGTGTGAGCGCCCTGTGTAAGTGTGCGAGTGGGGCTTTAATGCAGGAGTGATGTGGGACCCAGCTCTGGGCATGGTGTGGGGGTCCATGAGGGGATCTCTGTCTTGGGCCTGGGGGCCAGTGTGGTACAGGCATCTGTTTCTCGAGCGACTGTGAGCAAGTGGAGTGTCTCTCAGACGCCACTGCCTATGTTTGTGAAAGTGACAGATGCTACCTTCCTGGCCTCACTGCAGCGGATTAAGTCTGTGAATGCCACAGGAGTTTGCACCCCAGTGGGGGAGGGTGCCCCAGCCTGCTCTTACACTCGAATGTGGCCCCTCAAGCCCTGTACATTATAGGATCCTGGGGTCAGGGCTAAAGCACCCTACTTGCTGACTTTTGGGAGGGAGATTCCAAACAGACTCCAGGAAGGAGGTCCCTGTGTGTGGACACACGAGAGCACACTCATGTCCACCCACCAGCCTGGGCTGTCCAAGGAACACTGTCATGAGCTCTGTGTGTGTACGTGAGGGGTGCTGTGCACATGGCGGCTCGCCCTTGCCAACCAGATCAAGTCCAAACTTCTCAGAGCATCATCTCAGCCTCCATGGAAGAGGCCTTGCAACATGGAGCCCCCTGTGCTCTCAGGGCTGAGAGCTAGGCTGCTTCCTCCCAGCTTCCCTTGGCCACCTTAATGTTCTCCCACCACTGGCCCTTCAGCAGAGCCTGAGCATCCTCAAAAACCCATTCCTACTCTAAACCCATGCCTTCCTCTTTCTCCAGATTCCTAGAGGCCCAGAAGCTGCCTTTGTGCTCACAGTCCAAACACTGTACCCAGAATCTTGTCTAAGGCTGGGATAGGTTCTGCTCCAGAGTCCAGGCTCAACTCAGTCTGTGGTTGGAGCCTAACAATGGTTTTCGGGTAAGGAGTGATCATGCTACCATTGCCCGTTTACCTCAAGGAACTAATCGTACTTCGTTCATTCACTGATTTATGCCACTCAATAAATACCCTCAGACTCCTTCCAAACACATCAGAGCTGGGATAGCTGCCTGCCCCGAGAATCTACTGAAGCTGGGGAGGAAGGCGAGGGAGGGAAAGGACACCTGCCTACCCAGGCCACCACTTGTACCTGAGGTCAGGCTGGGGGCCCACAAGCTTCTCCATACCTGGCTTTGAACAGGCCCAGACAAACCATCACAATCAGAGCAGGCGCCGACCATGTTCCTTTCCCAGCTTTCCTAGCAGGATACAAAGCAAGACCCGGGTCCTCAAAGCCCTCACTGAGCCATGTAAGGCATCCATCCACCTGACAGGTCCTGGGAGACAGGTCTGTGCATGGACATCTCAGGGGCAGAGAGGAAGTGGGGGAAGGGTCAGAGCCAGGGAAAGGAAATGGTGCTGGGACAGCTGAGAGGAACAGGGTAGACCTCTGAGAACAAAGCTCAGCATCAGGAGACCAAAACCCTTGGTTTTAGTACCAGCTTGTACAGGCTAAGCAAATGCTGCAGGCCTCAGAATCCTCATCTGTAAAAGGGGCACCATCAGGGCGGCTGTAAGAGGTAGGGAATATAAGGAACATCATCATCTTCATTATTATTATTCGGTCAGGAAATGTTGAGCTCAAGGGAAAAGGAGTTCATGACATATTTAGGAGGAATAAATACATCTGAGGCTGGGGTTTAGCTCAGTTGGTAGAGTTCTACACTGCACTATCTGAGGCCCTTAGTTCAATCCCCAGCAACACAAAAACGGAAGAAGGACATGGCAACTCACTCCCAAACAATCCTGAACAATCAGCCATCAAAAATCCTATGAGTCAGACACAACTCAACTGTACTTAACAACAACAAATGCATCTGAGGAGACCCCACACCCAGTTCTTCAACAATTCTCCACACCCAGGTTTCTCAACCATTTTCATCCTGGAAAATCCTGGAAATTAGCCAGCACACGCCAGAGAAGAAGACTACTCCTTTTCCCCCTCCATGTCCAAGCAGCCCCTGGCATGGCCACCTGTCCCCCTCCTCTGACAGGTCATGCCCCCACATTATGATTATGCACCAGGGATATGAGAAGTTCTACTCATTGGGTGCTAAGGCTGGAGCCCCCTGCTTGGCTGTCACACTGATATGGGAAGAGGTTCTGGTCTGTGGGCTCTGCATGCAAGGAAGAAGTATATGAGTATATGAGAAGTATACGAACAAGATGACAAGTGGCCTGAAGTGGCCATGGATGGACACAGTGGAAACACACCTTCATGCTGTCTAGGACGTATAGGCTAACAACCTCTACCACACAGATGGCACAGGCACAGGTGGGTGCAGGAACGCGCACGCACACACACACACACACACACACACATGCACGCACGCACACTGTGGCTGAGCTCTTTCCTACCACGGCACCACCACAGACACCTTCCATTTTCCCTGTAAAGACTGGCAGACGGAACTGAAGGCTACCAAGGCCCCTAAGGATGGCACTGTAATCTGCCAGAGGGTTGGCCAGCAGCCTCAGGAAAATGAGGGTCTGGACCTCTCCAATGTGCACGGCTGGGCCTCTGTCCAGCATTACCCATAAATCAGGAAGTAGACAGGGAATCGTGTTACCAGCAACTGGAGATGCGGCCTGCGGCCCCGACCAGCTTCCCTCCTTGCACATCAGCCACCCCTGACGTGGGACGCTTTGTTACTACAGAAGGGCCAGGGAAGGTTTTGGCGGGCTGGCAGACTGCAAGAGGGGAGATCTTTCCTTGTTTCGTTTTCTTGAACCCAGCCTCAAGGATGCTGTGCAAGCAGACTGTCAAGCCCACCCCTACGCCCGCGGCCTCGGTGCATTCACTTGTCTCTCAGCCCTCCATGCAGACCCTGCTTCACAAACCCACCTGCCTCTTCCCCAGGACACACAGAGACCCAAACAATAACAATGATAACAGCTCCACGCAGAAATGGTACCTTCACATACGTGACTTTAACATGCACCCTTGCGTGCACACACTATATTCAGACCTAGTGCCCGCATCGAGAGCCTCTACTCTAAACATACTGCACATAAGAGTGTCACATGTCCACCGCTGATGCCAGACTGGACACACAGACCTGCACACGCATGGACGCTTCCACATCCAGAGCCAGAGTGGGCCTCCTGAGGGTACACGCACAGTGAATGGTACATAAACATCAAGGCAAGGGAGAGACCCGTACAAATACACGCACTGATCCCTCTTGCACGTCCACCGCCCCTGATACCTGACCCCCACACTGAAAACATAGGTCACCATTCTATACTTTCAGCTCCTCATTCTGCCCAGGCTCCCAAGCCCTGCACACAGTGAGTCCTTCCTGAACACCTCTGGCTACCATCCAGGCCTTGTACACACGCACACCGCCGCCATGGCCTGACTGTACACACCAGCCCCCTACTGTGCACGGATTCTACATGGTCCCCTCATACCCTGGGGCTGAGGGGACAAATTTACCTGACAGATAGCAAGAAACTAAAATCTACTGAGTTAAGTAGCTGGTTGGGTCTTCCTCTAAACCCAGGACCTACTCCCTGGGTTTGCAGGCCCCAGGATGGAGGGAGAAAGTGGGGAGTGGTCAGCAGGCTGGAGCCTTTCTCTTGGGATCTTTTACCTGGGACTCCAAAGCTCTAAGGATCCCCTCAGATGGATGCCTCCCCAATTTCCTCCCTTTTCGCTTCCTGATAGCCATCCATGTCATTTTCTTGTCGGTCCACACCCTTCTCTCTCAATAGAGACAAGTCCATAGCCATGAGCCCTCACTTAACATGTTCCCTTCCCCCTCACATGCCCCAGTGAGCATCCAGGAGGACCCCTCCAGAGGCCAGAAGGAAATAGGGGGTGGCCCCAGAACCCCTGGGGCAGGCCCAGGTCCCCAGCTGGGAAAAACAGAATAGCAACACATGAGATTGGGGGACAGTGGGGCACTGGGGGGAAGTTAGGGGATTCTTGTCTCTGCGCAGAGCCCCTCTCCCTGGCACCCTGTTCAATGCTGATACTGCAAAAGTGATGAATAAATGAAACTGAGGGAGGGGGCAGAGAGGACCCTAGACGGGGAAATGAGTGGCAGGGAGGAAAGAATGAAAGAAAAGAGAAAGGGGGGAGGGAAAAAAGAGAGAAAAAGAAAGGAAGTCGGAGGAGAAAAGGGAGACAGAAAAAGAAGAAAACCTGAGAGAGGGAAGAGAAAGCTTTCGGTGAAAGGAGAAAAAGAGAGACGGGAAAACAGGGAGCGAGAAAAGCCGAGAAAGGAGAGAAGAGAGTGGAGAAAGGACATGGGAAGGGAGAGGAAAGACAAGGAAGCAAAGAGACCGAGGCAGGCAGCCAAGGGGTTCCCCAAGTTACAGACTTTTCCCAGAGAGCTGGGGGGGGGGCGCACCGCGGCTCCCCAACATCACTCCCGGGCTCTAGAGCTCTGCTTTCCAGCTCTCTTCCTGCCTGAGACGCGCCACGGCCTCTCCTCTCGGAGCCCCATCCCGGCCGCTTCCTCTTCCCATTTCCCACCCTCCCTGCTGTCCAAGGCACCCGGCTCCTTTCTCTCGCCCCCCACTCCCACCCCCAGCCCTCTCTGGTTCCCGGTGCCCTTACCTCTCCCCCCCATGCACCCTACTGGCTTCGGAGCTTCAGACAGCATCACCAACGAATATCCCCACCATGATCGCACTGAACCGGCCCCCACACCCCCAGGAAAGGAGAGAGAGAGGAGGAAAAAAAAAAAAAGCAGGCGGTACCGACACCAGCCCTGACCCCCCTCTCGCCTCATTCTCGCCACAGTCGCCCCTTCCTCAAAGGCAGGGTCAAAATGAGGGTCCCACCCAGCCCGGGGAGCCTCTCCGGAGCGCCGCAGCCGGCCGGAGCAGGTGCCACCTCGCCTCTCTTCTCCAATCTCGCTCCTTTTTGTGTTCGGCGCCCCCAGCAGCGATGTGTTTTATGTTCATCATCTTTTTATTGGTATTATTTTCTCCTTTTCTTTATTTTTTGGCCTGGGGGCCACAGCGGTGCAGCACCCACGGCCGGCCTCGCGCCGGCTCCGGGGCCGGCTCGGTTCTTTCTCTCGTCTCCGCTCCTCTCGCCTCCCTCCTTTTTCTTCTCTGTCTAGGCTCTTGCTCCTCCGTCCTTCCAGCTCCGTCCTCCGCCGGCTGCCCTCTCCTCTTTGCTGCCTCCCCCACCACGCCTCTTCGGTCCCCATCCTTCTTGCCCCTGGTCCCCGTTTTTCCTCCCTCTTTGCCTCTCCGTCCCCATTTCTTCTCCTCCCAGCCCCCCACCCCCCATCTCTCGTCTGGTTCTCCCATTGCCACCAACAGCAAGCCGACTCCCCGCCCTCGCCCCCAAATAATAAAAATACCCAGCCAAGGGGCAAAGCCCCGGCGCGGGCACCGGGAGGGCGGCGAGAGGCCGGGGCCGCGGCCGCGGCGGGCAGCCGGAGCGCGGTGTAGAGCGAGCGGCGCCCGCCCGGCTCCCGCCCGGAGAGCTCTCTGCAATAGGCCGAGCCGGCTGCATTAAGCTTCTTGCAATCAATAAAGCGCGGGTCAGATTATGCAAAGCGCAGATATTAATATGCAAAGTTTTAAAGATTTTTAAATGGAAGGGCGAGCGCGGCGCGGGCGGTAGGGCAGGGGCTGAGAGGGGAGAGGGAGGAAGGGAGGGCGGGCGGGCGGGCGCGCAGGCGAGCTGGGGAGAGGAGGAGGCTGCCCGCCGCCCGCCCGCCCGGCTGTGCCGCGCCGCCTTGCCTTACCGCTGCTCCCATCGGTAGGCGCCGCTGTCTTCGCCATGCGCGTCAGCTGCACGGCTCCGAGGGGATGGCCGAGGAGGAGCCGCCGCCGCCAACGCTACCCCCGCTCCCGCTCCCGCTCCCGCGCCCGCTCGCTGCCTGCTGCTGGCGCTGCTCTGGCCGCTGCTCCTCGCCTGAGCTGCCGGCGCGAGCCCAGGCGCGCGCCATCCCCGGCTCCCACCTTGTCCCCATGGCAACCCCGGGCCCAAGGATGCTCAGAGAGAGAGCGCGAGCGAGAGAGCGAGGGGGGAGAGAGGGAGAGGGAGAGGGCGGGGAGCGCAGGGGACACGGAGGCAGGGAGAGGCCAGAGACCCGCAGAGACAGAGAGACTCGGAGATGTGCAGAGATACGCTGAAACAGAGACAGAGGGGAGATGGGGCAGAGCAGAGGGGGACACAGAGACACCAGAGACACAGAGACTGAGGGAAAAAGAAGAGGAGCAGGGAGCAGACGGGGACCCAAAGGCTGGGAGAGACCCTGAGGCCCAGAGACTCACAGAGACACTCAGAGACAGAGAGATGCTCAGAGACAGAGATACACAGAGAAAGAAACAGACAGAGAAAGAGGAGAGACAGAGAGAGGTGGGGAGCAGAGGGAGGCTCCAAGGCAGGGAGAGGCCCAAAACCAGAGAGACTCAACGAGAAACCCAGAGACAAAGAGAGAAGGAAGAAAGGAGACGGCAAGTGGTACAGGGGACCGGGAGGCAGAGTCTCGTAGAGGCAGAGAGATGTCCAGAGACACACAGAAACATCATGCACAGGGCCAGAGTTGGAAAGAGAGCTGGGAAACGATGGGGACATAAAGGCAGAGAGGCACCAAGAACCCCAGAGACACTGAGAGACAAGACAGGAAAAGAAGTCCATACACAGACAGATGGGACCCAGAAAAAACACAGAGAAGGAGACACACAGAGACAGGGGGAGAGAGAAAGAGACAGGGAGAGAGACAGAGAGGGACAGGGAGAGAGAGTCCCAAAGGGACAAGAGAGACACAGAGACCAAAAGATACAGAGACAGAGAAAAAGGCAGAGAGTGTGGTGGACAAGGAGAAAGCTGATTAGTGAGATGTAGACGGAAACACGGAGAAATATACAGAGGGATTCTGAGGCAGAACCTAAGAAACAGAGACAGAGATGTGCAAAGAGAAAAAAAAGAAATAGGGACACTGTGAGAGAGATAAAAACAAAACTGAGACTTAGAGAGTCAGAGTGATGCAGAGAAACACAGAGACTGCAAGAAAGAGACACGAGAAGAGAAACCTAAGGAGACAGAGAGATGGCACCAGAGACACACACTTGAAGAGTCTTTGTGGTGAACAAAGATCCACAGGGAGATATAAGACAGAGACAGGGAGAGATAAAGAGACATAGAGAAAGAGACCTGGAAAAGGCTTGGGGGGAGCAGAGAGAGTAAAGAGAAAGGAGGAAGGGGTAGGCTGGGGTAAGAGCAGAGCAGAGAAGGGTGACAAGAGGGTCCAAGGGAGCACCAAGGGGAGGGGGCAGATGAAAAGAGGAAGATCTGCTGGGAGGAGAGGGGAGAAGGAAGAGACGAGGACAATATCTCGTTCGTGGAGCACCTCCCCAGTGCCAGGCACGGTGCGGCTCTGGGAGGGGAAACTGGAAAGGAGGGCAGAGCCGAAAGGGGCCATGGGCTAGGGGAAGGTCCGCGACGGGTCAGCAGAGGGCGCCTGGCTTCTGCCCCTACTGGCAGGGGCTGGGAAGTGCAGGCAGGAGGAGGGGGCAGCGAGCGGTACCCAGACCGCTGGGAGGGGGTGTTGGGGAAGAGAGAGGACAACGACGCGGGCACGCGCTGCGCGGTCTTGGCTTAGCAGCCGCAGCCGCCCCTCGCTTTGTTACTGACGCGGCTGCCCTATGCGTACTGAGTGGGCACCCGGGACCCTCCGCAATATATTCACGAGAGAAACACGGGAATCACCAACTGCCCACGTGTATAGGGAAGGCTCCGGGGAACCTACACTGCGAGCCCCTTACAGAGATAAACACAGGAAACACCTACCCGCAGGCACACAGAGTGGGTGCCCGGGACCTGTGCAGCCTAGGTATGACAGACAGGGAACTCACACCACTCCCTGGACAGAGCAACCTCGTGGGCCCCACACTGTGCACACAACACAAATGGATGCAAGAAATGCCTACCCCTGGACATAGAAAGCGGGTACCAGGACTTACACTGCCTGTGCAAAATACCCATGAAACCACGCTAGATCCCCTACTTGGAGCAAGATCCTCAGTGTGCGCGGCACAAATAAATACAGGAAATCCCGACCCTGCCTGCACACGCTAGGCACATGGGACCATCAGCGTATAAACACGAGGGACAAAGAACCACCCAGTAGCCACGTACCAACAGCTTCCCAGGACCCACCGTGTGGGCACATGTCAAATGACTCCAGGAAGTTCCCGCTCCCCAATGCCTGGAAAGCAGACATGTCCACGTACTTGACCTACCTGGTGTGAACATAATAAGACACCCACAAGCAGGTTCTGGGGACCCATAGAGTGCACGAAACACTACTAAACATGGGAAATACCTACCCTGCTTTAGACAAAGGCACACAGGACCCCACAAGTAAAGAGGGAATTCAGAAAAGGCGTGCCTGGTGACAATACACCAACTACTCACTCTGGAGGGAGCAAGAAGGACATTGGAGCCTGCAATGAATGTGCCCAGCCGACTTCTGAGCCTTCAGCCTGCATGACAGGCCCAAGGGGTGCTGCAGTCGCCCTGGGTAGCTGCTGGAAGGGAAACTCAAAGATAAGGAGTGGACCAAGGATGTCCTGTTCTCTGCCACACCCTCAGCACCATGAAGGCATGATAGTGGGCCACCTTTATGTCTACATAAGTACATATTAAGCATAAGAGTACCAAGGCAAAGACCTAAAAAATTTCATTTGATACAGGCTAAGTCCAATTCACACATATTTGAACAGTGTGTTGAATGGCTGTTGGGCCACAGGCTACATGCGATTGGTATTTTTTAATTACCCAGAATGTCCATATTAAGCACAAACTGACATCCCTTGTGTATGTGCCAGAGGCAGATCTGCAGGAGACTCAAGCAAGTCCTAAGTAATCTCTGGGGCACCACCCCGCCTGAATCGTGACCTCAGGAGGGCTGACGCAGTGCATGTGTAGCCACACCAGCCACATGCAGAGACGTGTGGGGCACACTGCATGCAAGACAGAGAAAATGAATGTGCTTTCCCTGCTTCAGAAGGAGCCCCAATTCCAGAAGTACTGGATTTCTCTGAGGAGTAAGTGTGCAAGTGTCTGAGTGAGTGTCCTCTCTAGGTATGGCTGCACTCGTGCATTGCCCTTCCTGCGCGAGTGAACCTGTGTGCTCAGGTCTCACTCCGTCCGCATTCTGCGTACACTAAGCACAATATGCTGCAGGCTGTGTACACTGAATTGTGTGTATACGAATATACCTCTAGACGGATGTGCACACTCACTAAGCAACATATCCGCTCGTGCATCTGTGGCTGTGTGCTGTGTTTATGTGCGTGCATGCTTCCTGGTCTTCATGGGGTAGGGGTCATATGTCTTAGGATACAACCCCTTATACCCTCTGAGGATAAAAGGGGTAAGATGAGGAAAATGGGGCACATTAATGGGAAGAAACTTGAAGAAGAAAGGAAGTGGTACAGAGAGAACGGGCATAAAGAAGAAACTTGGAACCAGGTAGGGTGACACATGTCTGCGGTCCCAGCTACTTGGGAGGCTGATGTAGGAGGATCACCTGAGCTGAGGAGTTCGAGGCCAGTCTGAAAGGAGGAGGAGGAAGGAGGAGGAAGGAAGGAAGGAAGGAGGAAAGGAAAAGAAAGGAGGGAGGAAGGAAGAAGAAACAGGAGGAGGAGGAGACTCTCTGAGAGGGAGAGGTCCCTAAATACAGGGGCATATGGAAAGAGAGGAGGGGAGGAAGGAAGAGAACAAGGACTGGAGAACAGGTGAGAGAGAAAAGAAGGGCAGCCAGGAGGAGGAAGGTAGAATTGCGATGACTGGTGGGAACAGCAAGAGGAGAGCAGGGTCAAGGCATCAAGAAGACTGAAGGGGCCTGAGAACAGGAGACAGGAGAAGGGGGGGGCGGGGGCAGAGGAGAGAAGGAGGGAGAAAGAAACACCTCCCTGGTCTGTACACAATTTAGAGATTCCCCCAAGGACTCTCCACGGGGAGGTGTGTGAGTGAGCGAGGGAAGGGATGAAGGGGAGTGAAGGAGAGAAAGAACTCCCACGATTGGCATCCAATGCCTCCATCACCCTATGAGGGGTTCCAACAGAGGGACAAAGAACCAGGGGAGGGTCCTGGAGGAGGCTTTAGAGGCCAGAAAGAGACGAGTTGGCAATGGAGGGAGCGGCTAAGACCAGGAGCCAGGGACTGGAACCAGGGGGAAGAAGGCAGGTTAGAAAGGGGCAGGGGAGAGAGGGGAGGCAGCCAGGTAGATGTAGTGTCTGTGGTGTGGCAGGAAGGCTGCTGGCATCTGGCACATGGGCCCCTCCTTACATACAACCCAGGTTCCAGAGCCCTCCTGGGTTTGCTCTCTAGGACATGCAGTTCTGTTCTGTTTAAGAAACATGTGCCAAGCACCACTATGTGCTAGAACAAGACTGAACGCTGAAGAAACAGAGGTGACAGAGAGATGACCCTAACCCCACAAAAACCCTGGTCTGGGCATGGAAACACATTTGCTGATACATGTAGCCACATGGATGAACCTCAAAAGCATCGTGAAAGAAGCTACATGTAGAGGACTTCATACCACCAGACTCCATTTGTATGGCACTGTAGGCAGCAAATCTATGGTGACAGAAAAGCAGTTCCATGTATGAAAGGGACTCGGCAGGGTGGGGGAAAGAACCCTGGCCAAAGAACAGGGGGAAACTTTGGGTTAATGGGGATGTTTTGTATTATGATTGTGGTGGTGGTTACACAACTTGTGTTTGTGTGTGTGTGAGTGTGTATGTGTGTATGTGTGTATAAACTCATCAAACTATACACTTAAAATTGGCAAATTTTAGCTGGGTGCCACGGAGCATCGCTGTAGTCCCAGCTACACAGGAGGACGAGGCGGGAGAATCACAGTGCGAGCCCAGAAGCACTCTGCACAACTTAACGAGACCCTGTCTCAAAATAAAGATAAAAGGGGTACTGAGGGTGCTGCTCAGTGGTAGAGCACCTGCCAAGCAGGCATGAGACCCCGAGTTCAACTCCCCAGTGCTGCAACAACAAAAAATGGTATTTTACTACACATAGGTTGGAGAAGGACCTAGCAATCCACTCCCAAGGCAATCCCGACACAGTCTGCCATTGAAAACCCTATGAGGGCCGCTATGAGTAGGATACCGACTTGATGGCACCTAACAACAACAACAACAACAACACATAAGTTATACCACAATAAAGCCGGCCACAAATAAATTAGAATGTTAAGATAGGGATATCATCTGTAGGAGCCAAAAAGAAGTAAAAGGGGCATGAAGGAAGGCTTCGGGATGAGGTGACACCTGAGATCAGACCTGAATAATAAGGGGGAGTTGGTAGGGGACGCATTCCCATGAAGGAAGGACTTCTGCGTGGAAGCAGGTGGGAGCTGAGAAAAGTTTCGTATGTTTTGAATACAGAATGCAAAGTGGGACTAACAAGAAGTAAGAGTAAGAAAATCAAGGCTCAAAGTAAAAACTCAGGGTTGTTGAATAAGCCCCACGCGCATCCCCAAAGGGCCAAAGGGGAACTATAAGACTGAGATTTTGAAGGGAAGAGAGGCTGAGAATGACTAATCCGCCCTGACCATCCCAAAGAAGGTGTCCCCTGCCCCCTATACTTGGGGATGCCACACACATATACTAGGAAACAGCCTCTGCTTTGGACCAAGCCCCCATCTCTGCCCACATCTTCTCGAAGCTTGCCGATCCCTCCTCCCTGAATGCCATGAGGCTGCTGCCCCCTGGTGGTTGGAGCGAGGCATTACTGAGGGCCAAGGGACAACTTCAAGGCCAGGCCTAGTCTCTTCCTCTCCAGAGCACAGTCCAGGCCACTCCCATCACTGGCCCTCCTCCCCAGCAGCCTACTCATTGCTGAATTCCACAGGCACGTTTCAGTCCTACCTGACTGTCCTCCGCAGCATGTGGCCACACATCTTTGGAAAATCCTCTTAGCATCTAAGAAACCCCAAACTCTTGGTACAGTTGTCCGGGCCACTCTCCAAGGGTGAATCATCCCTTCCCACCACTGCTTTCTCCATGCTGGTAATCCTAAATTTGTCTCTGGTTGAGCCCTTGCTCCTAAACCACCTCCCAGAGGCCCCCAAAATGCTTCAAAACCAACATGTCCAATCTGAACAAGTCATCTGCCACCAGAGCTGCATTCCTTCACCCCATAGAGACACCTCCATCCACCCTGGCATTTAAGTCAGGAAAATGGCCCCTGTCCTTGACCTGTTCCTCTTCCTCATGCTCATGTTGAGTCACACTTGAAATCCCATCCAATTCATGTATCATCTTAACATTGAAACGAACCTCAGCTGGCCCTAGTGGTAAATGCCTGTAAGTTCAGCACTCGGGAAGAGGAGGCAGGAAGAGCTCAAGGCCAGCCTGAGCTGCATAGCGAGACCCGGTTTGAAAAAACAAACTCCTTTCAAAAAACAAACTCTGGGCCAGGCGTGGTGGCGCACTCCTGTAATCCCAGCGGCTCGGGAGGAGGAGGCGGGAGGATTGCAAGTTCGAGACCAGAGGCAGTCTGCGTAATTTAGCGAGACCCTGTCTCAAAAAGTAAAAAAAATGGGCTGAGGTGCAGCTCAGTGGTCCAGCACTTGCAGAGCATGCAGGTGCAAGGCCCTGGGTTCAACCCCCAGTACCGAAAAAAAAAAAAAAAAATTCTGGAGCTGAGCATGGTGACGCACGCCTGTAATCCCAGCAGCTCTGGAGGCAGAGGCAGGAGGATTGCAAGTTCGAGACCAGAGGCAGTCTGCGTAACTTAGCGAGACCCTGTCTCAAAAAGTAAAAAAATGAGCTGGAGTGCAGCTCAGTGGTCCAGCACCTGCAAAAAGCATGAAAGCACGAGGCCCAGGGTTCAACCCCCAGTACCACACACACAAAAAAAGTCTGGCCAATCGTGGTGGTACACACCTGTAATCCCAGTGGCTCGGGAGGCGGAGGCAGGAGGATTGCAAGTTCAAGACCAGAGGCACTCTGTGTAAATTAGCGAGATCCTGTCTCAAAAAGAAAAAAAAAAAAAAAGGGCTGGGGGCGCAGCTCAGTGGTCCAGCACTTGCAAAGCATGCAGGCATGAGGCCCTGGGTTCAACCCCCAGTATCGCAAAAAAAAAAAAAAACCCTCTATGGGTGCAGCTCAGTGGCAGGGAGCTTTCTTAGCATGCAAGGCCCTGCGTTCCATCCCCAGCACCTCAAAAACAAGCAGACCTTTTGACACTGCCAATCATCAAGAGGCTTTTTCTCACAAAACAGCAATTTGGTAGAGTTCAGCCTCCTGTTTCTCAAATCCTCTTCTCTTCCCAGCTCATAGGCCCTATCAACGTTTCTTCAGCCCCTGCCTGGCCCATTGCACCTGCTGCCTGCCCAGCCTCCCAACCTCCAGCCCTGCCCTTTCTTGTAACAAAACCCTGTCTAAAATCTAAAAAAAAAAGACCTTAAATTAAAAAAATTAAAAATAAAAACAACACAGTCTTCTAGGGCACAAAACTAGCCTTGGAGAATAATTTTCTTGACTTTTAAAGAGGGAAATAATCCTCCCAAAGTGGGGAGGGGAGCATTAAAATCAGAGAGGATAGTATGAACAAAAGCACGTAGGTAAGGATGGGTGTTGTGTGCAGGCAGGCAGTTGAGAGTGCCAAAGCCTGAACTGTCAGAGAAAGACGCTGCTGGGAAGGCTGGCTGGGGCCCACTCATTAACCATCTTTTGATCTCAGAGACCATGGGGAGCCACTGAAGGTTTCTATTCAGGGAAGCTTTGCATTTTGGAGAGGATGCATGTGAGGGGAAAGAGTGGAGACAAGATGAATCAGGAATTTGCTGTATCAGCCTAGGTAATGGCCACTGCCAATGCTAAAGGCTACCATTATGCCTTTGGTATCGAGGACATGAAGGAGGAAATAGATTTGAAAAACCCAGATGTGGCCAGATGCAGTGAAACATGCCTGCAACATGTTGAGAGGTGGAGGCAGGAGGATGGCAAGTTCAAAGCCAGAGGCAGCCTGCGTAACTTAGTGAGACCATGTCTCAAAGATAAAAAAATTTAAAAGTGGCTAGTGGTGCAGACCAGTAGTACAGTGTTTGCAAAGTATGTGTGAGACCCTGGGTTCAGCCCCACAGGAAGGAAGGAAGGAAGGAAGGAAGGAAGAAAGGGATGGAGGGAGGGAAAGAAAGGTGAGAAGGAGGAAAGAAAGAAAGAGAGAGAGAGAGAGAGAAAGGAAAGAAAGAAAGAGAGAGAGAAAAGAGGGAGGGAGGGAGGGAAGGAAGAAAAAAGAAAAGAAAAAGAAAAAGGAAAGGAAATAAAAGAGGAAAGAAAACCCCCCAGATGCACGTCAAGTTAGCAGACCATATGTTCAGACATAAAGATAAGAAGAGAGAGGGTGATGTCAAAAGAAGATAGCCACATTTCTCATTTGGATAATGGGTAAATGGAGGACAGGAGGAAACAGGAGGCGGCACAGAACTCACTCAACTAAGTTCTTTTCTGAGCTTCTTATGTCTAACAACAACAATGTCTAAGGTGCCTATGGGATATGCCCTGGATCCAGCAAAAAGCTTAGTTCTGCAGGCTACAGGAGGATACATCCATGTGCAGAATATCTTGGAGAGTAATCTGAGCTGAAGATGTGGGCACCATCAGCATACTGTTGATAGCCAAAATTATGAGAGTTGATGACATCTCTCAGGAAGAATACGTAGAATGTGAACCAAGGAAAAGCAGAGAGGAAGAGCCATATTTCAAAGGCAGGCAAGGGAAAAAGAGTCCCCTACATAGACCAGAGAAGCTTTCAGGAAGGCAGGCAGGGAGTCCAGAGCATGTGACCACATGGAAGCGTGGTAGGCAGCCTCTTAGAAGCCTTCAGGAACCCTCACCTCCTAGTATCCATGTCCTTATGTGTCACCACCACTTGAACGTGGGCTGCACCTACTGACTCACTTCTAATTAACAGAATGTGGTAGAAGTAATGGGATATCACTTCTGAGATTGTTTGTTTTTTGAGACAGGGTCTCATTATGTGGCCCAGGCTGGCCTTGAACTTGCTTTTATCTTCCTGCCTCTGCCTCAGCCTCCCAAGTGCTGGGATTACAGGTGTGCACCACCACTCCCAGTTCTGAGATTGTTATAAAAAAGACTATGGGAGGCTGGGCACAGTGGGGTGGCTCTTGTCTCTAAATTCCTTGGACTCAGACTCAGAAGGCCGAGGCAAGAAGATCACAAGTTTGAGGCCAGAGGCAGCATGTATAACTTAGTCTCAAAAATTTAAAACAATTAACTAAAAATGGGCTGGGGTGCAGATCAGTGGCAGAGCATTTGCAAAGTATATGTGAGAGCCTGGCTTCAGTCCCCAGTATTGCCATTTAAAAAAGAAGAAGAAGAAGAAGAAGACTATAGCTTCCCTTCTCTCTCTTTCATTTATCTCTCTCTTTCATTTATCCTGGGGAAAACTATGCAGCACGACTCCCCAACAATCTAAGACTTCAGAAGAGACTACAGTCCTTCAGTAAAATGCTCCTGGATTCCTGACCCACAGAAACTGTAAGATAGCAAATGCCTGAGGTTTTGATATGCTAAGTCTTGGGGTTGATTCATTACATAAATGCCAAAGAAGGAAAGATTTCCAAGAGTGATGTACTGGTCAGGAGAGTTTAAAAATTTTTTTTTAAAAACCTGCACATAAAGACTGAAACATGTCCTTGGATTTGGCAAGAGAAGGTCATTAATACCCTCAGTATAAATGATTTCAGGGAGTCAGAACACGGATGGGAGATGGACACTGGGACTGGTGAGAAGCGCTGTTTTAGTGGACATCCATTATTTCTGCCTGTCCGGCATCCATTTCCCCACTGTCTATAACAGCCCCCTGACTTCTCTGTGAGTAACCACCATGGCCTACCGAGTACATTTCCATGAGACTGTCCATCAAGTATCCCAGCTGTCCACAGGCCAAGGGGAGGCCACATGACTCAAGGTGCACCAATCAGAAGCTCTTTCGGCAATTTGAATCATGAGCTTATGTGACAGGAGGCCCAAACCTGGTTGGAGCTGATTCATGCTGCAGTCAGGGCCTGAAGGAAACTGCCATTCGTCCCTGCCACCTCCATCCCTGCCACTGCCCAGGTCAAGTCCTTCCTGAAGCCTGGTTCTTGGGTGCCACCTCATTTTCTTCTAATAAATTCTTTTCTTGCTTAATTTAGCAAGAGCCTATTTCTGTTGCTTGCAGCCAAAGAACCCTAACTCACAAATGTTCTTTCAAGAATGTGGGATGAGAACAAAGGACAAGCACTGGAGAAATACAGAATAGAGGGAGGTAGAGGTTTTTTTGTGAGTGTGTGTCTGCAAGAGTACGTTAGGTGCTGTCAAGTTGGGTCTGACTCACAGTGACCCTATGTACAACAGAATGAAACACTTCGTAACATTGTGCCATGCTCAGCACTATGTCAGTGCTTTTCTGCTATTCATAGGGTTTTTGATGGCTGATTGTGTCAGGAGTGGGTTGCCAGGTCCTTCTCCCAATTTTGTGGTCTTGAATTCCAACTTAGGGCCTCAGAGTATGCAGAGCAAACACTCAACCAACTTAAGTGAACCCTAGCCCCTTTTTTTCTTTTGTGAATTAGTTTATTTTTATTTATTTAGTGCTACTAGGGGGCTGAACTCAGGGCCTCACACATACTTTGCAAATGCTCTGTTACTGAGCTGTACCCCCAATTCCCCTTTTATTTTTTAAATTGAGACAGGGTCTCGTTAAGTTATGCAGGTTGCATCTGTACTCAAACCTGTGATCCTTCTGCCTCCGCCTCCAGACTTGCTGGGTTTACAGGCATGTGCCACCACATCCGGCTTGGAAGTTAGTTTTTAAGGTAGCAGAAATTTGGATATGTTTATTGGCTGAAAAGAAGGAGAGACGGGACAGGTGCAGTGATGCATGCCTGTAATCCCAGAGATTCAGGAGCCTGAGGCAGGAGGATTGCAAGTTTGAGGCCAGAGGCTGCTAGCATAGTTTAGCGAGACCCCGTCTCAAAATAAAAAATTAAAAAGGGGCCAGGGGTGCAGGTCAATGGTAGAATGTTTGCACAGTGTGCGTGAGGCCCTGGGTTCAACTTCCTAGTACTGAATGTTGGGGGAGGAAAGGAGAGGAGGCAGAAAGGATGTGGAAACAGAGAAGGGAAGAATGATGGAAGAACATTCTGAGGAGTAATAATGGGATGGGCAACACACAGGAGGAAGGGCAGGACTGGAACAGACATGGAGAAGTGATATAAACATGGGTGCGGATAAATGTAGGTTTGACTAAGAAACTGGAGGAATTGATTTGCCTCAATTTTATTTGTTGAGACTGAAAGGGTAGTGTGGAGGGGATACTTGAGGAAGAGCAGTAGCTGAGAGAAGGTACTGACCAAGACACTGGAATGGACCTGTATGTGCCACTTTGCTACCATTTTTCTCTAAGCAAGCTCAGCCCCCTGAACCAGGGCTGGCCCACACAGGTAGACAAAGCAGAAGGCAAGGGGTATAAGAGAGTTGAGAGTGCTTATCTTCTACTTACCCTCCAGGCCTACCCTCCCCCCTTCTCTACCCCTATACCTGGCATCATCTAGGCTCCCTTGCCCTCTAGTTTCTAATCATGCTTTCCCTAAGAAAAGCACCAGTAGCGCATTAGGGGGTGGGAAAAGAAAGCATTCTAACTATTTCTTCTCCTCCAAGCTCTGTTCAGTACCTTGGTTCTAGCAGTGGCTGTACAGTGCCCTCCACACTTCCAGGTCCTCTCAGGCATGTTCTATAGCTCTCATGGGGCTGCAGTAATGCGACTTCTTTTCCTTGCCCATTTAGACTTATGGGTGGTCACAGCTTCCTGCTGCCTTAACCTCCCTCGTTGGTTCCCTCAACCCTGCCCACACCTCTGTAGACAGTCCTTTCATTAAACTGTCTTCAAAATCCCAGCTGTGGTGTCTTCTGTTTCCTGCTGGGACCCTGACTATTAGACAGTTAGTGATAGAGATCAGATGGCCCACTATGAGACTCTGGCTGGGCAGGGAAGGGAGAGAAGCCAGAGGGGTCTGGCAGACCGGTAGACAACAGAAGGATCAAGGGAGCAGAGCTCCCTATGAGCTGATGCTACTGGTGTGACAGCCGTGAGCGCCTGTCAGACCTGGAGAGCAGGTGCTGGGATCAGAGAACAGGATACTGGATTTTGAAGACATGGAAGACAGTAGTGGGCTGTGATTAAAACCAGGGATTTTAAATTAAGGTCTCAGAAAGTCCTATCTTAGAATCTTGGCTCCACTACTTCACTAAATGTGTCAGTCAGGCAAGAGACTTCACCTCAGTGTGTATTCTCATCTTTAAAATGAGTACTGTCTCTTTTCTTTTCTTCCTTCCTCTCCACTTCTCCCCCTTTGCTCTTCTTTTCTTTCTCTAGCAACCACATGCATGTCTCTCCCTTCTCTCGGGCCTGCCACGTTCTCTATCTGAGGTACTTTTCCCTCTAAAAGCTTGCTTAACTCTTTGACTTCACCTTTCCCTGGGAAATAAATACCCTTATGTAGATTTACTCAGGGGACCCAGTTTATTTCAAGTTCTTTTCCAGGTTTACCTAAGCTTTTCCAGGTGGCTCAATCTTCTCAGTAATTATTCCTTAATGATGTACTATCTTTTAATAAACTTTATACTCTCTATTGTAAAAACGTAAGTAAACTTAAATAAAATTAAATGAGAGCACGAATACCAACTCTTCAGGTTTGTGTGAGGAATAAACACAGGCAAAGCATGTGGCATGGTGCCTGACCCATGGTTTAAGTACTCGGCAAATGCTCACCATGTATGCTACACTTCCGGGCAATGACTAAGTTCAAGGTGTGGTTATAGCATTAGATGGATGGTGTGGGATGAAGGTCACTAGAGATGAAGGGGAAAGAGAATATGAGGCTACATAATTGGAAAGACGGATCATCATGGGGCAATGAAGTATCCCAGCAGGACAGCGTGGACTGGGGGGGAGAGGAAGGGTGGAATGAATACCCTTGCCCACTTTATCCATTGTAGACCTCAGAAACCTCGTTCCAGAATGAGGAGAAATTATCCTGGTGTAGTACATAACCGTACAATGGCACTTGGGAGGTAGAGGCAGGAGGATCCCAAGTTGAGAGCCAGCCTGACCTACATAATGAGACTTTGTCACAAAAACAAAAACAAAAAAAACAAACAAAAACAACCAGAATGAGCAGAAATTAATCACTGGAGAGAAGAAAAACAAACCACAATGGTATACCAGCACACCTCCACCAGGCAGGCAAAATTAAAGCACTTGACAATACCAAATGTAAGTGAGGACATGAAGCAAAGAGAACTCTCATTCAGTGGTGGTGGGAAGGTGCATTTTTCTAAAGTCCACTTTAGAACAATAGTTCGGCAGGAGAGCAGGCAAAAATAAAAATGTCTCCTAAAAGATATCCGTGGGAGAAGGACCTGGCAACCCACTCCCAAGGCAATCCCGAAACAGTCTGCCATTGAAAACCCTATGAGGGTCGCTATGAGTCGGATACTGACTCGAGGGCACCTAACAACAACAACAACAAAAGATATCCGGATTAATCCTTAGAACCTGTGAATGTTACCTGATGTGACATAAAGGACTTTTGGAAGAGGGGATTAAAGTAAGAATTGAGAAAAAATTATCCTAGATTATTTGGATGCATTATTTAAACGCAGGTATCCTTATGGAGAAGTAGGAAGAGATTTGACACAGTAGAAGAGGAAAAGACTATGTCACTACATGCAGAGATTGGAATGATCCAGCTACAAACCAAAGGATGCTGGCAGCCATCAGAAGCTGGAAGAACCAAAGGACAGATTTTTCTCTAAATCTCAGGAGGGAATGTATCTCTGCTGGCACTTTGATTTCAGCCTACTGAACCTGATTTTAGACTTATTCTCCAGAACTATGAGAAT
This sequence comes from Pedetes capensis, assembly GCA_007922755.1. Classification (NCBI taxonomy): domain Eukaryota; kingdom Metazoa; phylum Chordata; class Mammalia; order Rodentia; family Pedetidae; genus Pedetes; species Pedetes capensis. The sequence goes on along the minus strand of VMDO01000249.1, from coordinate 165,456 downwards.
AAATTTGTATTATGTTAAGCCACCATGTTTGTGATTTGTTACTCCATTTATAGGAAACAATGTAAGCAGTTCCTACCAAACCTGACCATACTCACATCCACACCCAGCAATTCTACTTGTTGTTAGGTGCCCTCGGGTCAGTGTCCGACTCAGGCGAAACAGTATTGTCAATGCTTCTCTGCTATTCATAGGGTTTTCAATGGCTGATTGTTTTTTGAGAGTGGGTTGCCAAGTCCTTCTCCCAAGCCTACAGCACCTGGTGTTCCCAGACAGTCTCCCATCCAACTACTAACCAGGCCCGACCCTGCTTAGCTTCCAAGATCTGACGGGATCGGATGCCACAGTGGTACAGCTGCAGGCATTCTACAACTAGGTATATCCTAATGGAAATGTAAGCATTTGTACACACACACACACACACACACAAGAATGTTCACAAGAGCATTATTCATAACAGCTCCAAACAAAAAACAACCCAAATGTCCATTCAGTGCATGAACTAATTGTGGTATATTCATATAATGGGTTACTATATAGCACAAGATAAACACAACAAACAAGAATCTTACACGTCAATAAGCAAATGAAAACAGACACAACAAAAAACCATTGTATCAAGCCTGGAGCTGTCATCCCAGTGACTAAGGAAGCTGAAGCACAAGGATCCTGAGTTTTGAGGCCAGAGGCGGCCTGTGCAACTCAGCAAGATCTTGTATCAAAAAAAAAAAAAAAAAAAAAAAAAAAAAAAAAAAAAAAAAAAAAAAAAAAAAAAAAAAAAAAAAAAAAAAAAAAAAAAAAAAAAAAAAAAAAAAAAAATTTAAAGGGCCTGGGGGTTCAGCTCAGTGGTAGAGCATATGCCTAGTAGCGCATGCCCCCATTGGTAGAGCACATGCCTAGAGCATATGCCCCAGTACTGAAAAAATAAAAATTAAAAAAAAGCAAGCAAGCAAAACAAGGAAGGAAGGAAGGAAAGAAGGAAGGAAAAAAGATTATATGGTTACATTTAGACGAGAAATGTTCAAAGAAATTAAATGAACTATATCACTGAGTCATATAAAACTAGAAAATTAAAGAAAAAAAAATTACTATAAAGACCATGGTAGTGTTTCTGGCTTGAGGTGTGGTGGTGGGGAGAAGAGGTTGTAACCAGGAGGAGCCAATGACAGAAAAGCTGGTGGGGAGGCTCTCCTGGGGTGCTGGGAATGTGTTTCTTGGCATAGGGGACATTGGTGTTTTATCACATTAATTGGGATTTTGTGTGTGTGTGTGTGTGTGTGTGTGTGTGTGTGTGTGTGTAAGTTCTCACTGTGTAGCCCAACTGTCCTTGAACTTCTATCAATCCTTCTGTCTCATGTCTTATGAATTTTTCTGAATGTTATATTTCATAACTAAAGCGTATCCTAGTGGTGTGGTGTTAATTTCTAACAAATAGGCAGCGTCCTGAACTCTGAAGCCCTCTGGTGTTCCTCCACCCACTGTACTCTGGGTGACTCCAGTCTCTGCTGCTTGCTCACCCACAGCTCTGGCCATGCTGGGCTATGACCTGCCAGGTCCCAGTCTGGCTCACCACCAGAACAGGGGCTCCCCAGAGACAGCACCAAGGCTGGAGTCCTCTTCGGGTCTGAGTAGGGATCAGCTAGGGCCTGGCACACAGAGAGGCCACATGGCACATGTGCAGCCACGGCACCGAGCCTGCCTCATGTCACCACCTTCTACTGTCATTGTCGGGTCTGTGTCTGTCTCCTTGCTAGTTGCTGCTCCCTGCACAGAAGAACGTGGTAGCAGATGACTGTTGCCCAAGTGAGGGGGTGCGTGGCTCTGCTTTTCCACTTACCTTTCACTTGTCCATCTGTCCATATTCCATTCTGGAATATTCCCTGAGGTCTTGGAAAATACCGTTCTCTCTGCCTGCGATGTCCCGTCCCATTTATTCTGTGGAACTCCTCATCCTTCGAGGGCCGGCCTAGCTCTTAGGAGCCCGTGGAAACAGGGCCCACCTTCCTCAGAGCCCCCCGCCCTCCTCCTCCTCCTGGCCGCAGCCTGTCCACCTCCTGCCCACACAGAATCCTGCTCCTCGACTTCTGAAGCCCTTTGCTCTCCCTAAGTTGTCCCCATGGCCTACGCCTGACCCACATCCGGGCCTCCAGGCTCCGCCTGTCACTGCTGGTACCCAGCACGCGCCGACCCGAAGTGCGAACTCCGCGGGCCACGCGCTCTGAGAGGCTCTGGAAGCGCGAGGCGTTGCCTCAGGTTCCCGCCACGGTGGACTTCCGGGGCACGCGATGCGCCTGCGCAGCCACGCAGGCGGTTGCGCCGCCTACCTCTCGGAGAGGGGCGGAGCCAGAGAGACCGGACTCAGCGAGTGGGCCTCAGAACATCTTGGAGTTCAGCCCAGTAGGTGTGAGCCAAGCAAAAGCTAAGGCAGGCCGCAGCTCCCACCGCCAAGCGCAGCCTGTACTCTCCGGCCAGAGACCCCCAGCTGCAGGCAAGGTCCCAAAACAAGCCCTATCTCTCTGCTGCCACTAGCTAAAAATACTTCTGCGTGTATCCCTCCGACCACCTTCCGACCCCATCTCCTACCAAAACCAGCGATAAAATCGACACGGCGTGGCTGAGTATTAAATAGGCCTTGAGTAGGCAGCCAGTAGAACTTAGCTCCCTCCCAAAGGTCATCAAGGCAGGGTCCGAAATTTCACAGTAGCAGGCTGGGCCCGCTTCAGCTCCCAAACAGGACTCAGCTCCTAGGCTTGAGCCTTCATCCCTGTACATCAACATGAGCCAAGGATCCAGAATAGGTTTCAAGGGGTGGGCAGGTTGTACCCCCTCTCCCAGAAACGGGCTTTCCTTGAGAATCCCTACCCACCCCCAACTCCCACACCCTTGCTCCCTTCCCCCTCAGGAAGGAAAACCTAGGTCTTGCATAAGACACTTGAGCAAGAGGCCACAACCTCCACTACAGCCACACGTTAACATAAAGATGTGTTTGGTCTCAGAAAGAGGAAGAATAGAGACCTAGCTTAAGAGTTGACTGCCCCGGGTGTGAGCCACTCAGAGAGGAATTCTAGGAAGAGAACCTCTGGCCACCTATCTTTTCAGTTTCAAAGTCTAAGGGCTCCATCCACCCTGGGGATGGCTGGCTCATCAGTGAGCTAGTTGAAAATCCTGAATGCCCCCATCCCACAAAGACATACATGAACAAAGCATGTGTGAACAGGGTTGGGAGTTTATGACCCCAAGGCGGCATTTTCTTTGACACAGAAGGAAAATGAGGCCCAGAGAGTGGGACAAGCCTTTGGTAGCACCTGACAGATAATGCAGCTTTGTGCCCATCCTCTAGCCCCTAACATTGAACCAGGGACACTCCTTCCACCAGCCCACCAAGAGTCCTGGTGGGTGTAGTCACACATGCCTGTAATCTGAGCATTCAGGAGGTTGAGGCAGGACAATTCTGAGTTCAAGGCCATGCTGGGCTACCCAGACAATTCCAGGTCAGCCTGGGTTATAAGACCCTGACTCAAAAAAAAAAAAAAAAAAAAAAAAAAAGGTCTAGACAGCCTTGATGCCCACTTATACCCCTTCCAGGGCAGTTTTATTGGTGCCACTTATAAAAGGTCTTCCCATCAGTCCCAAGTCTTTGCCTTCCCTTCCCAAGAAGGTGGCTCGTTCTGGCCCTGGCCCCATGGGCAATAGCAGACCTCAATCTGCAGCTGCTGCAAAACCCATGTGTGACCCTTTGGGTTAGAGGTCCAAGTTCAAGTCAGTCTAGCTCTGGGGAGCAGGAGGAAGGTGGAGAGGGCAGGGTCTGTGTGTGGATGCTGGGCAGAGCCCTGGCTGGCTGGATGTGTGGGCAAGGGGAGAAGCCCCCATGGGCTCCCCAGCTCCAGAGCCCACTGCTGTGGCTGAAGCCCAGATAGGGGCAGGAAAATCAGAAATCCTGAGCGAAGCCCTTAGGCCAAAGAAGGGTATGGAGACGGCCAGTGTAGGGCCTGGGGCCAATTTCAGGGGGGCAGTGTGTGATCAGGGGTGTGCACTTTACACACGTGTGCACAGACAGCCCAAGGTCACAGACACAATGTGCTGGGGGCTTTGGTGAGTGAGTGGATACACCTCCCCTCTTCAAGGACCTGCAGGCCTGAGCCCGGAAGGCTAAAGGGATACACCTGGGGGTAGGGGGAGCTCGGGAAGGAAACTGGGCTGGAAGTGGTTTAGGCCTCAGAGCCCACATCCTGTAGGAGAGGCTGTCAATGGGCCTGACGTCCTGGTGCAGTCCTCAGAGCTGCTGGAGCAACGGTCCTCCAGGGGCAGAGATGGTAGTCCTCCAGGGGAGAAGGTGGCCCGGAGACTCGGAGGAGCAGTCAATCCTGCCAGATCCAGGATCAGGACGCCTCCGTGGGGCGCCGCCCCCCTTCCTCCTCCATCAACAACAGGCGGCGCCGGCCAGCCTCATAGTCAGCCTCGTCCACACTGACCAGCAGGCGGACGGCCTCCCGGCCGACGGCCTCCCGCAGCGCCTCAGTCAGGAACACGCCCCGCAGGGCCTGCAGCAGGGCACCACTCAGGTAGTCGCCCCAGAAGGCGTCCAGATAGGAGAGCTCTGAGAACTTGATGTCGCAAACCACAGAGCCCAGGTCCCTTGAACGCAGCACAGCGGTGGCCTGCCCGAACACATCCAGCTGCCGTGCCAGTGCCTGGGGTCGCCGGGACGCCACGCCCTGCTCCAAGGCTGGCCCATGCTCGCAATACTCTGCTCGAACCCGGAGTCGGATGTCTGCAGTGGGGGGGACGGAGGGACTCATCAGCAGGTGCCTTCAGGGGATGCCGCCACTCTGCCACCCTTCCTCCCTCTGGCTCCCTCCTGCAGGCTCCTCCCTCCACCCCACCCCCTTCTCACAGTCACACCCAGGGACATGAAGTCCTAACACCACTCAGCTTGGTGAGGCCTGGCCTGGCCTGTTACTACCCCAACCCCCAGCCTGATTGTCACCTCACTTCTCCCCCAAACCAGCCTGCCTCTCCCCCAGCCAGAGGTGCTTTCTCCAGACTGCCACTGAACTTGCTCCCCTCAAGTTCTGCCGGTCTGTGCTCAAGCACCTCCTTCCCAATGAGGCCCAACAGGACCAGCCTACTACAACCCCACGTAGCACACTCACCCTGCCACAGCATTCCCAGTTCTCCACCCCCAGCTCAGTCTTTCCAAGATGCTTATCACCTTCTAACTTCCTGATGGCCTTACCACTTGTCTCCCCTCAATGGGAGGGAGCTCCCTGAGGGAAGGGTGCTTTTGTCTGTTTCGCTCACTTGTCTGAACCTAGCGCACACAGGAGGTGCTTGGTATGTATTTATGAAAGAACTAATCATGAACTAAGGGAGTCGCCTGTGGGCAGCCAGCCTCACACCAGCCCTCACACAGTTGAGTCTCACTGAACAACTCCTTCCCCACCCTCCCAGGAAGCTCCAGGGAGTGAATGGCCTGAGGACGCCTAGGAGACTGAAGCTACAACTTTGCTGGCTCTGCTGGGGGCCAATGTGCCACCAAGAGGGCCAAAGACATAGGGCAAAAGAGTAGCACAAACTAGCACAAACTGTTCCAAGGACCAGCTACAGGCTGGACGTCACCAGCCAATACTTACAGAGAGCTATCTGTCAGGTGTACCCCCCAAGAGCTTGAATCACAAGAACTCAGGGAACCCAAAGACCCTGTGAGGCAGGTCCTATTATCACCCCCATTTACAAAGGAGGGAATGAAGGCCCAGAGGAGGAGAAGGGAAGTGACTTGCCCAAGGTCACAGCCAGGCACTGACAGTGCTCAACAGACAAGATTTAGCCTATGTCCAAAAAGCAGGCTTCTCAAGTAGGTGGAACTGATTCCAACGCAGGACCCTCAGGCACTGCTGGGTGACCTGGGACAAGTCACCATTTCTCTCAACACTGATCCTGCCTAAACCACAGCAGAACCCCTGCTGGGAAGAGCTGTTAAGAGGATAAAAGAGAGGGCAATGAGCACAAAGGAATAAGTTATGCCTGTGCTATGCCATGCCAGTGCCCAGTGGGTGCTTCCAGAATGGCAGCAGCGACAGTGTGATGTTCCAAGTGCCTGACCGGGGAATACAGCGATCAGCCCCATGGGGCAGGGGCCACTTTCAGCCCATCGGACAGAAGACGAAACGGCAGGGCAGGCAGGGGACCTGCCAAGCTGTGGGCCTTTTACAGACATGTCAGCCGAGAGCGGAAAGTAGACGGCAGGTCCCCTGCACCCCTGTGTGATTTCTCACCCCACCCACTTCCTCCTCCCATCCCAAAGCCTTCCTCTTTCTGCCCTGAGGGGAACCCCATCCTTTCACCCAAGGCCCAGGGAAGCCTGCCAGCCTGCCATGCCAGATCAGCCTTCTGACTCCATCCTAAAAACCAGATAAACACTCTGGGCCTTCATCCTCAACTCCTGTAGGTGTCTGGCCATGTCCCTGCAATGTAGGCGGGGATCAGGAGGAACAGCACCTGCCCAAGGCCACACAGGGCTGGGCAGCGGCAGAGACAGAGCCATGTGATAAGAGTCCCACAGACCTGGAGGTGAGTCCCAGCTCTGCTGTGCTCTGGCTGTGGGGCCTTGGGCATGTGACCTCACCTCTCTGAGCCCGTTTCCCCATCTGAAAAACATAAACAGACAAACAAGAGGTCCCTTCTGCACAGTGGCCACAAGGATTGAGTGTGGCAACTCATGTCAGTGCCTGACTCAGGACCTACAACACACAGAAGGCCCCAGAAACAGGAACTGATTTCGACACCCACCTCCCTACCCCCATGGCCCCTGTCCTAGGGCCACACCTCTCTTGCCTGGGTCCCCAGCCAATCTCCTCCTTCGTCAACTCCCCCAATTGCTGTTATGTCCCCCCCATCTCCTGCCTTCTGGCTACAGCAAAGGGCTCCCAGCCTAAGCCTCACTCCCTTGGAGAGTGGCCTGCCCACCCCTCTGCCCAGAACGCTCGCACTTACTCCCCACAGCTCAGTGAGGGGCCCCACTACCTGCCCAGCTGATCCTCTCCAGGCTTGCCCTTTCCCTCAGCATTGATAGATGGTACTGGGCCTGCGTGGACAGCAGCTATCTACCCAAACACAGTCCTCGCCACAGGACCAAGGAAGACTCACAGAGTCCCGCCTCATCCCTCCCAGGTATTTACCAAGTGCCGGGCATGCTGAGGGTGACAGGACAGCCTGCCACAGGTAGGACAGGGGGCTTTCCTATCTTAGTCCACCTAATCCCCAGGACGCCTTCAACACCTTCATTTACAGATGAATACAGTCTTCTCCAGACTACTGTCAATCTTTGATCTGGAAAACATGCCCGCAGCAGGCAGACAGGAGGCTCCGCCAGGCAAGAGAAAAAGACAAACTGCACCCAAGCCACCGCCCCACCCCGGCCCTGAATCACGGGCCAACGTAACACCGGGCGACGCTTATGTGGGATCTACAGTGGGCTGCCGCAGTTCTGTATTCTTCACATCCTCTGACCCTTTTGATCGTCCCCACAGCCTCACAAGGTGATGTTTGCTTTTTGCAGATAGGGAAACTGAGGCACCGAGGTTGAGTCACCTGCCCCAGGGCAGAATTCCATCTGAGGTGCCTGACTCCAGAGTCAAGCTCTTAACCACCTCTATTTGTTCACCGCCTCTTACACTGCACGTATAAATACATAATTAAAAGACATTCCAGGGGCCAGGAGGGAAAATGATATGGAGCAAGTTACAATTTAGAAAAAATCAGGGCTCTTCTCTAGGAAATAACATGGGAGGTGAAAGGTGAGGACACATTGGTTTAGCCAAGGAAACAGGTAAAAAGGGAAGAACAGGCTTCGTGGAAGCACGAAGAGCACTCGGGGAAAGCCCAATGAGAAAATGAACTTGGCGCATTTCCAGGCTGAGGGGCTGGTGTGCCCAGAGGGTGATGGCAGGGAACCCGCCAGCAGGCCAGGGACTCTGGACTTGCTTAGCAGCAGACAGCCTCAGTTGTGGGGCCTCTGAAGGTGACCACACCCATCTGCACCTAAGTGGACTCCTCCATAAACAAAGCTCCCCGCAGCGCTGCCCTCGCAGGGCTATGGTGGATTACTTGGCAGTGGGCACAGCCCCGAGGCTGGGCCTGGCACGCAGGAAGGCCCGGACCACCTGACTGGAAGATGACTCCAGCTGCTGGGCGGAAGTGGCAGGTTGACAAGAACATGGCCAGGGCGGCAGGCAGCTGCTCAGGATGAAAGCAATGGACACAGAGGAGTGGATGGACTAGTCCAGGTGTGGCAGTGAGGGGTGAGGCTGGGCGAGTGCCCAGCACCTGTATGACGTGGGCCGGGTGCTGGCTGAGCTGCTTCCATGTGGGCAGTGGCAGGGAAATGCTCCTTTTCCTAGGGTGGGGGCGTCAGCCTTCCTGGAGAGGAGGGCTGCTCTTGCTCCTGGCACTCAGGGGGGCTCCAGCACCCTCTGGTCACCACCTGCCCTCTGGGGCCAAATGGGACTGGGAGGTGGGAGGGGTTTCACAGTGGGGCACCAGGCAATGTTCAGGAGCCCAGACATGAACTTCCCTTGGCATGAACTTCCCTTGGAGTTCCTAGATGGGTGGGCTGGGGACCAAGGTTCTGTCCTCCTCCGGCGCTGGTGGGGAGTGTCCAGCTTCTCTGGAGAGAGGCAGCCATCGTGCTTCCAGAGACACTCCACCACGACCGCCATGCCACACCAGGGCCAGCCCTATCCTCCTCTAGACAACGGGGGACCCTCCCTCTCCAATCCCCTGGCTCCCTGCCTGGCTCTTCCAGAGTCATCGTGTCAAACGTGACGTTGTCCATCTCCCACGGAACTTGTGAACTGAGGCCACGGGAAGTGGCTGCCAACGTCAGAGAAAGATAAGCAGCCACTGCCTGCCTTGTGACAGGCAAACTTGTCAGCACCTATGAAGTGAGCCTGAAAAATGAAAGTGTGGAACCAGAACCTCATGGACCCCCTCCAGACCCAGCCGCCCACTTGTAGGATTTACACGGCATGAGGGAACATGTCCAGTGAGCCCTAGGGCAAGAGGCAATCAACCAAATCCAGTCTTTGGGGGATGCTACAGGCTGGCGGGTCTCAGCAAACACAAGGCTGGAGGAGCAAGATGGTGCGGACCCTAGGGACCCCGAGACTTCAGAGAAACCGTATTTCTGAGGCAACTGGGAATTTGAGCCCCAGAGATAGATGTGACAGTAGGAAATACCACTATTAAGGTTTTTGGTGTGATCATTTTTCCCCACCAGTCCTGGGGGGCTGAACCAGGGCCTCCGGCATACTTTCCAAGCACTCCTCCACTAAGCTGCACCCCCAGCCCCTTTTTTATTTTTCATCTCCAGGAAGGGTCTCACTAAGTTACACAGGCTGCCTCTGGCCTTGAACCTGTGATCCTCCTCTTTCCATCTCCTGAGTCGCTGGGATTACCAGCGTGTGCCATTGCACGTGGCTGGGCATGATAATATTTTAAAGCCATTTTCCTCTTTTAGAGATGCACAGTGGAACATCTACCCACAAACTAAGAAGACAGCTGCAGCGGGCCACAAAACAACAGGGCTCATGAGATGAGATCAGTCACACCGAACACCTGCTACGGCTTGGTGACGGGGGCTTGGGGGCTGTGTGCCAGTCAATGTGCTTTGATATATTTTCCATAGAGAAAGTGGTGGTGGGGAAAAGCAAAGCTGGCCCCGCCATTTACACCCTCCCACTGCTTTCCATAATGCAAAACCTACGAAGCCCGGACCCACGGCCCAGGAGGCCCTGCAGGGTGTGCTCTGGCTCCCTCTCTGGCCCTTGCACCCTGCAGGCTACCCCCCCGCCCCTCCATCCCAGCTTTGCCAACTGCTTTGCCACCCGGGGACAACACCCAGGCCCTTGCTCCTGCTGCCCGCCTACCTGGAACACTTGCCCTGGCACCTGCAACCTGCCTTTGCTTTCTCCTCTGACCAGAATGTGAGCTCAGGGAGGGCAGAGACCCCCGCCCAAGACTCCCAACCCTTCTGTGCTTAACACATGGTAAGCAGTCTATGCGCACAGGGAACAAACCCAAGTTTCAACCCAGCTCTATCCCTGCCACGCAGACGAGTGACTTCCTTCCCCTTGGCCTGTTTCCTCCTTTGCACAATGGAGGACATCACCCCTATATCCTTGGCTGTCTTGAGAATTCAAGGTCAGGGGAGTAACACACCCAGTGGAGTACCCAGGAGACAACTGTGAAAGGGGCATGGAAGCCCAGGGTCCCCAATCCCCCTTCCCACACTCTCAGGCCCTTGGGAGCTTAGACTAGTTCTGTCCTCAGGGCGAGCAGCTGACTGGAGTCAACCTCCACGAGTGTCATGGGGTTGGCGCAGCAAGAACGGCAGGGCTTCTCCTCAGTCAGCTCAGGATGGGCCTCACTGCCTCATCAAAGGCAAGCCAGCCCATTTCCAAGGGGAAAAAGGGGGCCCCCACGGGGAGAGCCTCACTCCACCCCACCCTCCCCATGAGTCAGCAGTCAGACCTGCTCCCTGGTCTGTCTGTCCCAGCCACGCCCTACCAACACCCGCTTGGCCCCAGGAAAGAGACCTGAAGCCTGGCTTAGCCTGCCCCTGTCCTCCTCCTCCTCCTCCAGGTGGCCACTCCCTCACCCACCCAGTCAGCCTGGTGGCTCTGGTAATTACCCTGACTCGGGGGAGAGTCACCAGGGGCAGCCACCCTCTCAAGCCTGGAGCTGTCCGAGGACACAGGCTGACGCTGAGGCTCTCTTCCCACTGACCCAGCATCTACATCTGCAGCCTCATGTCTGGAGGGCCATGGGGGCCACCGCAGGGGCAAACATGTGCACTGTGTGGGCTGAGGAAGGCTCCACAGATGGTGGAAGTACTCCCAGGCCAAGGTCTCCTGCGGGGCCGGAGCTGGCCCATCTTCCCACTTTTATTTCCACCCCACCCCGCACCCTGAGCAAGTCACCAGCTCCTCCTCCACCTCCTGACCTCCAGCTTCCACATCGGCCTTCTCCCCTGAATCCTTTCTAGGTGCACATGCTGCTCCCTCTGCTGTCACCCCACTGAAGACTCCCCAGCTTCCTGCTGACATCATTCAGTCCTCCCTAGGTCCACCAGGGTGGACGGCTCCATCCCCTCCCTTTGGTTCTGCGGTTTTTCAGAAGACCCACGACCATTTGCCTTTATGCAATAAGTTGGTGTACTGGTGAGTTATCTGCCTTGCCCACCACCAAATAAACTCCTTGAGACCAGGCATGTTGTCTGCCAGGTCCAACCCTCTGTGTCTTCAATGCACAGCAGAGTGCCGGGTATGAAAACAATGCTGAATAACAAAACTAGAAGAGCCATGGATGATGGCACAAGCTGTAATCCCAGCACTTGGGAGGCAGAGACTGGAGAATCACAAGCTGGAGGTCAGCCTAGGCTGCACAGCGAGTTCCAGCTTAGCTAGGCTATGTAGCAAGGCCTTATCTCCAAAGAGTAAAACTTATACGACAAATAAATAAAAAAGAAAGCCAGCTGAAGGAATGAGCAAATGAACCCTTCTGGGGTTCTTCCCACCCTAAAATGAGCTCCAGACCTCCAGTGCCCACAGCAGCCTTATCGACCCTTCTCCCACCCACAAAGTCTCTGCTCCAAATGGACTCAACCCCAACTACATCCCACTGTGGATACGTTGCCCATAGGGGTCTTTCTGCCAGGAACACCCTTCCTGTCTCCTCTTCCTCAACCTTGTCCTGGAGATGGCACCTCCACAGGGAACCAGGGCAGCCAGAAGGCTCCCCTGCACACCCCCGTGCCATACATCCCATGACACCAGCGTACGAGCCTAGCGGCCAGTTCCCTCCCCTCCAACCAGGGAGCTCCAGGGTCTCAGAGACGGAACCTGATCCCTTCTGTGTCCTCAGGTTCACCCACCTCAGAGAATCAAGTGGTATGTGCGGCGGAGGGTGTGGCTGTGTCCTCCCCCCAGAACCAGGGGGAAGGAGGGAACATGAGTCTCCACAGCAGAGCACCACCCCCATCTGCCCCCAACTGTCTGCAGTCAGAACCATGCCCTAAATACTCCCTTATTTCCTTGGCCCACCCCTCCTCACCCTCTCGTGTGACCGTCCCAGGCCAGGCCACTATCGTCTCCTCATAGGATGGCACAGCCTCTTCACTCCACATGACTTAACACGCACCCAACAGAACACGTACTAGACTAAAAGCCCAGCGCTGCCCTATGCGCTTCACAAAGTAACTCCCTGGCAGACTTAGAAATTCCTTTAAAAAGAGATAGCAAGTCACATCGTTCCCCTGGTTAAAATCCTTTGACCGCTCTGGACCAAAACTCAAACTTCCATCAGCACTGTGGCCTGCCAGGCCCGCCTGCCTCCTCCACCTGTTCCCCACTGTCTCTTCACAGCACCCACTATCATCTTGGCGACTCAGTTCCACAGGGCTATCAGCAGCCTGCAAAGTCAGCTCCACAGGGGTAGGGCCTCCCTGATGCCTTCCTACCCTGGCCCTGTGCAGCAACACCGAGACGAAAAGCAAACCTCACACGGCACGTGCCTGGGGCCCAGGCACTGTTCCAGGATTATAAGGTTGACTCATCTTTTCTCACTGACAACTCTAGTCAGGACCATTACCGGCCTTGTTTTACAGATATGGGAACAGGCCCTGAAAGGGTGAATCAGGTGCCCAAGGTCAAACAGCTTATTTAAGGGCCAAGACCAAGATGTGAAACAGGCAGCCTGACTTGGGTGTTTTTCCCACCACTGCCCAAAGACGACTGTTGAATAAGTAACCCTGGCAGATGTCTACTGAATAAGCAAATGAAACTGGGGACTTCGCGTTGTCAGGGAAGACTTCCTGGAGGTGACACACAATCTGGTCATCTATAGGCAGGATGTAAACAGGATGACAACAGAAAGGGCAAGAATTCCACTGTGCTGAAACAGGTGACTAAGAGATGCCGTCCACCTGTCACTGTGTCCTACCCTCCGACTCTAGAGCCTGCCCCGGGCACTATACACGTACTCCCAACATCCACAGATACCTACCACATGTAACTTTGCCTTCTGACGTGGGCCTGGCTGGCTCCTGCTGCTGCTGGGGGGCAGCTGGACCCCCTCTCCGCCGCCGCCTGGCACCACCACTGGGCCGGCCCCGACTCCGCCGCTGCCGCTTGGTTGGAGGAGACCCTGAGGAGACAGAGGGGATGAGCTGAGGACCACGATGACAGATGGAGTGGCAAGGCAGGTGCCTGAGAGAAGCTCAAGGTCACTCTTGGTGCTGTGAACCCTTGGGGGAGCACCTCTCAGGGGGCCCTGTCTGAATGATGGCAATGCCCCTGACAGGTCTGACCCTGGAGAAGCCATAGCACACTCACACCAGACAGGGGCACGAGGACAGCCAATGGGACATCACCTAGAGCCATAAAAACCTGAAAACAATGCAAAAGTCTTCAAAAAGAAAGGAGCATAGAATAATTTCCAGGATAAATCACTGAATGGAATAAAGCAAGGTACAAGGCAGGCATGTAGCCAGGCATGGTGGCCCAGGCCTGTAATCCCAGCAACATGGGAGGTGGAGGCAGACGGATCTCAAGTTCTAGGCCAGAGGCAGCCTGAGCAATTTAGACCCTGTGTCAAGACAAAAAAGTAAAAATGGGCTAGGGGTGCAGCTCAGTGGTAGCATGCTTGCAAAGTATGTGCAAGGCCCTGGGTTCAACTGCAGAAGGAAGGAAAGAAGGAAGCAAGGGGGAAAAAAAAAAGGGGGAAGCAAGTTAGGCATGGTGGTGCACATCTATAATCCCAGCACTTAGAAGGCTGAAGTAAAAGGATCAAGAGTTCCAGATCAGCCTGGACTGCACAGGAAGACCCTGACTATAGAAGAAAGAAAGAAAAGAAACAACAAACAAACAAAGGAATGGAAGGAGGGACCAAAAAAAAAAAAAAAGAAAGAAAAGAAAGAAAGAAAAGGAATAAAGCAAGATACAAAATGTCTACAGTTTGCTACACTTTGCATAAGAAAGAAAAGAAAATGACAATACCTATAGTAAGTTTGTTATTTTTGCAAGATAAATACTGGAAGGACACATTAGAAATGAACAAAATCGATCTTCCTGGGTGGCATAATGACAAAAAGGAGGGTTCTAAGAGTACCTTTTTCAATAGTTTAGTTTTGTTTTGTGAATCATGTAACTGTTTTACCCACTCAAAAACTTGAAACAAAAAGAAACAAACCATAAACTCAAATACAAACTGAAACAAATGAAGCTCATTGTAGACATAATTGGTAACATGAACACTCAAGAAAAAAAAATTATTTCAGGCAACCTGAAGAACATTCTGACTGCAAACTCAGTGGGATCTGATCAAAGAACATGGAGAGCCCACAAATAAATTGTGTCCTTCCTTCAGCAGATACTATCAGCCATGATGTTGAATTTATTAATTCTGATGTTATTTTATTATTGTAAAATAAAGCAAACATATCTCAATGTTATCAACAGCCAAGAATGTCAATACAAAAAAGTCCCTATCATTTAAATTTTGAACGGAGAAATATTAATAGGAAGTTTTTCTTTTGTTTTGAGACAGGGTCTCACTATACAAATATATAGCCCAGTCTGGCCTAGGACTCACTATGTATCCCAACCTGTTCTCGAACTCATGGCAATCCTCCTGCCTCAGCCTGCCAAGTGCTGAGATTACAGGTTGCACACCATACCTGGCAAACAGGAACATTTTTTAAACCAGCTCTACGACAGAGCTAAGAACAACGCACAAACCTGGCACCCAGATCGTGGTCTCTAAGTGTGACGCCTCTAAATGAAACCTGGCTCCTTGAGAAATAGCTGAGTCTAGGGCTAAGGAAGAGAAGTTCAAAGCGAGGCCAGAACATCTTGCAGTGCCACAAAGCAGGAAGGACTCAAAGAATGACGGAGACATGTTGAAAATACACAAAGGCTAACTAATTTGAACCTTAGGAAGAATGAGTGATGGTAATAGAGTAAATAAATAATGAGTAACTCCACCTCCACTGTGATACTCAAAAAAGAAAATAGAAAATAGAAAGGGCCAAAAAATAGACAAAAGAGAAACAAAAAACCATCTCTGAGCTCAGTGCCACATGCCTATAATCCAAGTGATTTTGGAGGTAGAGGCAGGAGGATCATCAATCAGAGGCAGCCTGCGTAACACTGAGACCCTGTCTCAAGATAAAAAATAAGAAAGGGGGTTGGGCATGCAGTTCAATGGTAGAGCACTTGCAAAGTATGCACAAGGTCCTAGGATCAATCTCCAGTACAGCAAAAAAAAAAAAAAAAAAAAAAAAAAAAAAAAAAAAAAAAAAAAAAAAAAAAAAAAAAAAAAAAAAAAAAAAAAAAAAAAAAAAAAAAAAAAAAAAAAAAAAAAAAAAAAAAAAAAAAAAAAAAAAAAAAAAAAAAAAAAAAAAAAAAAAAAAAAAAAAAAAAAAAAAAAGTAATAACTTAAAAAGACATAAAAAAGGGAAAAGAGAGAAAAAAAAAACACCCTTGAAAGAAGTCCGTCTAATAGAGGTAGAGAAAAGAAAGGAATTTTAAAAATTACCATTTTGCGAACACTAATGTGAATTACTGGTTCAGGTGGGGCTCACCAATGGATAGAAAATATACTACGCGAACAGCTAGTAGGGAACAGAATGTGTCAAAGTAGTCTCCTTATTTTATTTAACCAGAACAGGAAAGAAATGTCCCTTAACAACGTACAAGTACAGCAGACATCAGTTTAGCCACGTGATCAAACTTCTCGACTCACAAAGGGGCAACCAGACCTTACATACCTCATGAGGTGCTCTAATACAAAGGAGACAGCATCATCCAAGGACTATTCCTGCCAAAAATGTCTAACCAGAATCTAACAAAGCCTTCAAACCTAAATCCCACTCCACAGGCAACACAGGGGCCAAGGAGACAAGTTAAATCATCAGGAAATAATCAGACACATACAGAAATAATCAGAACATTCTACACACCAATTGGCCTGCAAGGGTCAACAAGTCAAAAAGGAAAAAGGTAGGCTCGGGGTGAAGCTTAGTGGTAAACCAGGTCCTTGGCATGCACGAAGCCCCAGGTTTGATCCCCAGCACCAAAAATATAAAATAAAATAAAATAAAATAAACAAAGTAAGTCAAGGGTTGGGGAGGAGTTTCCAGCCTATAGTTTAGACATTAAGGAAACATAACAGCTGCATGCATAACAACTCAACCACAAATCTATCATGAAAGTCAAGACAATCTTAAGAGATGTGGAAATGGACCATTAAGAGATCAGAGAATTAATATTTATTTTCTTAGGTATGACTACAGTCTTGAAATGGTATTAAAAATATATATCCTTATTTTTAAGTGAGGCCTACTAATTCATGGGTAAATCTACTGAACTATATCTCGTTGTTGTTAGTGCTGTCAAGTCAGGTCCAACTTATAGCAAACCCCATAGGGTTTTCAATGGCTGATTGTTTTCAAGGTTGTTTAGGGAGTGGACTGCCACAGTCTTCTCCCATTTTTGGGGTGCTAGGGATCAAACCAGGATCCTCGGAAAGCACAGAGCAGCACTCTATCAACTGAGCTCAGCCCCAGCCCTACTGAACTATATATACACAAGTAAAGCAAAAGTGGCAAAACGTTAGCAATTACTAATACGAAGTGATTGCTAAGTGTACTAATCTTCCAACTTCTGTGCATGTTTGAAATTTTACATAACAAAAAAACTGGGGAGGGGGAGAGATTGAATATATTAATTAGGGCATGGCAATTAAACCAATTAGAAACATTGAACACAAGTAAATCTCAGAAATGCATGCAGTGAAGACAGCCAGGTGCAGACCGATACCCACAACATGATGCCATTTAAATGAAACATGACACCACGTGAAACAACTGTGTTGCTTCAGGACACATGCTCCTTCCTGTCGCAATAACAACCACAGACACTCCGCAAAAATGAGACAGAAGGATCCCTCAGGCCATTCCCTTGATGGACCAGGATGTAGGTAGCTTATCAGGGTTCAGAAGGAAGACAGACACTGCTACCACACCCACTGGGTGGGCTCACCTGTGTCCCACTGGCCTTGCTGAGATTCTGAAGAACTGCTTGACTGACAACGGCGCCGGCAACTGCCTGCGGTCCTTTTTGAAGAAGAGCTGGAACTGCCATAGCTGTAGCGCTCTGGGGACACTGGGGAAGGAGAACAGAAACGAATGCTTACAGCCTCCTGCCCCTCCCAGGCTCAGCCCTCAGTTCCCACCCCTGGAAGAATGCCTGAACTACAGGGTGCCCCGTCCGCCTACAGGTCAGACCCAAAGACTGACTCCTTTTCAAACATCTCCTACCCAGAGGTGGCTTCCATGCCTCCCAAGACAGAGGACTCCTGTGGCTACCCAACCCACGTCTACAGCAGCTCCAGCTATCAGGGTTACCCTGTTAGCAGTCGTGTCTAACATCCCGTGACCCCACTGGCTACCCCTAGCTCACTCTGAGACCCTGAGAAGGAAGCAGGCCTCTCTCCTCTCTGCAGTCTCCTCAAATTTTCTCTTCTAGAGCCTGTCCCTCACACATGTTTCCCCAAACACTGTCAGCCAATCCCTCGAGGTGCCCTTCTCCTGGTTATGCAAATCCCATAGGCTTACTCTGGGCCAGGAAAGCCCATAATCCCCCCTCCCCAACCTAGTCACTGTATCTCTAGTAACCCCAGCCAAGGCTCCTGGCAGCCTGACACCCGGGGCCTCACCTGGGCAGGACTGTTGTCTTCCCCTCCTCAGGGTCAAGGGCCTCAAGACAGGCCAGGTGGAGCCTGAATCTTAGCTCCCATATTTTTTAGCAATGCTACCTACAAGCCCATGTGACAGGTTCCTCTCCACCCTTGCTTTAGCCCCTCTCTGCACCCACCACGCTGACCTTGGATGATACCAAGTTCATTCCTACTGCGGAGCTCTGATGTTTGCCTTTCTCTCTGCCTGGATTTTCTACCCTGAGATCTGTGCGTGGCTGGCACTGCAGCCTCAGTTCAAATGTCACCTTCTCAGAAAGGTTTTCCTTTGCTTGTTATCCCAAGGCAGCCCCCCTTCACACCATCACTTTGTTTTAGTTGTTCTATAACTGTCCCTAACAGTAAGTTATTTATTTGTTTCATTATTTGGTTTCTCCACTGAACGTAAGCTTTGTGGAATAAACATCTGAGCCCACCACCTTATACTTTCTGTGCCCAGCATGCAGAATTCTGTTCTCACACAGGGCAAACTGCTTAACTTTTCTCAACCTGTTTTTTTCCCTGTACAGAGGGGACAGTAACTGGACTTCCCTGTGGGATTACTGGGAAGCTATAGGGCAATAATTCATTCGAAGGGCTCGCTTCTGTGCCTGGCATAAAACAAACCCTCCATAAACAGTGGGCATGATCATCATTACTGATGTGGCCAAATTCCACAAGCTCACTCCTCCCTGAGCCAGGCCTCCTCCCTCTGTGTGTCCCACTGATCCTCTGGGAAGAGGGGCGTGGAGTGGGACGCAGTGCCTCCCCTGGCACTGTTCACAGCAGGGAAACCCAGGGGCCCCCGGCGGGGACCAGGGCTTCTCCCCACCGGAGGTCTGGCGCCTCCGCGTTGGCCCTCACCTGGCCGGCGCCGCTTGCGCTCCAGGTGCGGCAGCAGGTCTTGGCGGGCCAGCACGCGCAGGAGTTGGCCCAGCAGCCGTAGGTTGCTCTCGTCGCCCTGGCCGCGGCGCTCCAGTTCCAGCAGCAGCTCCAGGCCGCTGCGGGCGCGGGCCAGGCCGCCGGCGGCGCCGGGGGCCTCGTCCAGCAGGAAGGCCAGGAGCTCCAGCTCGCACTCGGTCAGCTGCCCGCCCACCACCTCGAACATACGGTGAAGCGACAGCATGCCGTAGTAGTCCAAACACTCATCCTCCTCCCAGCTCGGGGCCGGGGTCGACCCCGACAGCGCCATTCCCGGGGGGAGGGGTGCGGAAAGAGCTCAGAACCGGGGCCTGGAACCCACACGGCGGGGAGGAGGGGGGGTGGTCAGAGACGCGGAGGCCCGGAGCCCACGCCAGGCCAGTGCGTGTCCCCGCGCAAGGTCCTTCCGGCCAGGGCCGCCCCCGCAACCCCCACTCGTCCCGGCCTCCCCTCTGCCCTGCAACAGAATGGTATTGCCCGGGGTCCCCCTAGTAACAGGTCGAGACGCCGGGCCCCCGTGTCCTCCGCCTGGCCCGGCCGGCCCAGCCCAAGCGCCCCTATCCAGGTGGTACGTTCCGAGCTGGCCTCCGACCCACCCAAGCGATCGGCCCGGACAAGCCTCGCGGCCCAGCCCAGGACACCGTGTCCAACAGCCCAGCGACTCTGGGGACCGAATATCCCGACGTGGCCCTGGGCTCGGCCCATCAGTGCCATCCAGTCGGCCCCCACGTCCCACCCGAGTGGCACCGCCCCAAAGTGACCCGTTGCCCCCAGCCAAGTGGGACCGAGGCAGCGCGTCGCCCCGCACAGGGGGGCGCAGTTCCAACTCGACCCCTCACCCTTGCAAGGGCGGCCCCTCCCGCGCCCCAGCCACCCCCACCCCCACCCCAAATGGCCCCGTCCACCCGCCACCAGTCACCCTCAGGCCTCGCCTGATCCTCACCAGAAGGCCGCGTCCGATGACTCCCAGGCGACGGCCG
Organism: Pedetes capensis; assembly: GCA_007922755.1. Lineage (NCBI taxonomy): Eukaryota > Metazoa > Chordata > Mammalia > Rodentia > Pedetidae > Pedetes > Pedetes capensis. The sequence continues at coordinate 145,765 of VMDO01000249.1, read as the reverse complement.
CAGCCACTTGTTTTGGATCTTTCTGGCACCTTCTCTATTATTACGCCTGCGTCACCTCGCTCCTCCTCCTTCGCCCAACTCGCGCAGGTGCGACCGCCACGCCCCTTGGGCGCAAGCGCACAGTGAGGCCTCCGAGCGCCACCCCTCCCCGGCTGCAGGACCCGCCCCCAACCGAAGCGGCCCGGCTGGCTCGTGCTGCGCCTGCGCAGGGATAGATCTTCCCCGCAGCCAGCGCTCGGTTGCACGGTACCCACTTCCCGACCGTGATTCAAGCCACTGGGTGTTGGAGTTATTCATCTCATGTACCACATGCCCCTCCTGATCACGACCTAGACACCTACGTTACCATTTGCCCCCAACTGCTCCTGGCAAAGGAGCACAATCACGACCGTCCCGGCTCCCAGTAGCGCCCATAACTCTGATAATGGGGAAGTGGACACTACTCCATTAGACTGTCCCCCACTCCCAACGGCAACCGGGAACGCACATCTCAACTGTGCTGTCTCATGACCCTAACTGGAAACCCTCTGTCATCCAGCAGATACCCCTCGCCCCCTCCATCTATAAATTCCTCCTCCTGATCCAGACCAGGATTCCCCCAATCTCATGCTCGGGACTAATCATACCTCCTTCCAAATCTCAATAGACCTCTCCATCCCGATGTGCACCTTCCGAAGGAGTCTGTCATGACCCACCATCACAGTCAGACACCCTCCCACCCAGGTTGGAGCAGCCACTCAACAACCCCTTCCCTCTCTGCCCTCCAGGGTCATGAGGCCAACCAGATTTCCCCTCCCTAACCCGCACCAACGGACCAAGTCTGTCAGGGGAATGGGTATTGAGGCTACAGTGTCTACGCCTCCCCTGCCATGGGGCCTTGGGCGTCACGGCCAATCTGTCCCCACTTAGGTGACTGAAAGTCAGGGCTGGCACATGTCTGAGAAAGGTCTTCTACCTAGACTGGTTCCCATCCACGGAATTATCTGCCCTGAAAGGTGAGAAACCTGGGTACCGTTTGGTACTAGCTTAGCTTAGGCTGCAGCGGTGACCTCAGAGAATCTTTTCCTTCTTCTGGGCTTCAGTTTTCCCACTTGTGAAACAGATGGGTGGCAATGGTGCCCTATGGAAGCATAGGGCTGGACACATATTGGTCGCCCTATAAGTGACTCTCATTAAATCAAATGGAGAGGGAAGGAAAAGCAGTTTTACAAACTGGGAAGGATTGTGTCTATGTTAGATGAGTTATATATGGTTGGCAGCCACGGTGTGTCAGGCCCTGTGCTGAGCACTTCTATCTGTGTGATAGCATCCAATCCCTTCAACAGCCTTTAAGGTGGATATGATTCAAGCTCACTTTTACATAGGAGCAAAACTGAGGCCGGTAGAGGAGGGAGTACCTTAAGTATGTCTGGCTTCAAACGACACCTCCGCCAAAGCCTATCGCCTCCCAGTTCCCTCTAATGGCCCTCGCTCTCTGAGCGCCCCCGGCTTCACACTGAACTTCCAAACTTAGCAGGAAAGGCGTGGCTAGAGAGAACTGCGCAGGCGTTTCTCCTAGCGCGGGCCCCGCCCACAGGGCGCGGATGCGTGCGTGGAGAAACTCGCGGAGCCCCGCCCGAGCGACAACACGCAGGCGCGAGGGCGCGTGCCCTGCGCTGCCGGCTATGATTGGCTATCATAGGTAAGGGTGCCGCCCAATGGGAGGCGTGGATAGTGAGGGGTCCTGCGCGCCTGGAGGAAAGGGTCTGTGTCAAGAGCGGCGGGGGTTGCTGGAGGTGAGAGAGGTGGGCTAGGGCGCCGCGGGGCGGGCGGGGAAGAGAGCGCCGGGAGGACGGAGAGGGCGGAGGAAGAAGGAAAGGGACCGTAGAGGTCGAGGAGCCGTGGGGCCTGCGCCTAGGGCAGGGGCAGCGCGGGGTGGAAGGAGAGCACTCCTTCCTGTGTGCCCCGGAGGCGTTGCTGGAGAGCCTGCGGTGTGCGGGACCCTTCGCTTGAGCTGGCCGCTACGCCGCCACGCCCTGTAGAGAGCTCTCGGGCTGCGCAGGAGAGGAGTCTGGTAGGAGAAAAGGGCTGTGGAGCGGGAAAGTTTAACTTTCAGGCCCCTGGTCGGTTCTTTTCCTGGAAGTATTCGTGGATGTACTGTATGAAAAGCCCCCATTCTTCCCACCAGCAGTTCACAAGCCAAGGTTGGAAAACGGAAATACGTATGGGAAAAGTGCACATTTCAGTTCCCTGGGTCACCTCGTGTAGAGACATTTATTGGTAGCTTACTTTGAGCGAGTCTTGTAAACAGGCTCTGGGCCTAGCCCTGGGAAAATTCTCTATTCTGAGTGGGGCTGTGAACAAGGAGTAGCCACCACCAGGTTGCCTATTTCCAGGAAGATCCTTTATGGAATGGCTGTTGTGTACAGGACCCTGGCAACTCAAAGATTAATGAGGGGTTTGGAATAGATACGGAAAGTTTAGTTTCTGGGCATTTAGTGAATTATTTATTCATGGAGCATTTACTGGGCACCAACTGAAAACAGGGCCCTGTGCTGGGCTGTGTATTTTGAAGATTCACAGTAGAACGGAAGAATTGGTCTGGTAGAAGTGGAATGTGCACAGAGATGGTTAAACTCCCAGGGCCTTGCTTTCTGTAGGGAGCCTTATTCATTCACTAAAGATCTACTGTGTGCTGGGCGTGGTCTTAGCACTGGAAATATCTCAGTGATAAACACACTAAAATGTCTGTCCTCTGGAAGCTTAATATGAGCAACTTCTATATGCAGGGCTAGAAGCTAAACTCCACCTGCCCTCTGGCACTAATGGATGGGGTAAAGAAGGTGCTGATTGGATTCAGATTAGCTCCCAGGCCTGAGAGGGGAGGCAGTCATTTGCTGAATGGATTGTGAACCCCTGCTGTCTGAAGGGGCCCAGGTTGGGTTGAGCCCATACAAGTAGAGGAGGAGATAGGACACATAAAGGCAAATTTGGAAGTTACAATCCCTGTCACTAGTCAGGAGATGACCAGGGCCTCTGCAATAAATTAGCTCTACCCTGCTTGCAAACTCTCAGTCCCCTTAGGAGCTCAGAGGCACCATCCCATCTCATATTTGCAGTTATAGAGACAGCACAAGATAACCATGGGAACCCCAAGGAGGCAGGAGTGGCCAGGACCCTGAGGATGTCAAGATACCAGAGGCAGCTTAGAGTAGGAATTTGCTAGACAAGAAGAGGAAAGAACTTCCTTAGCAGAGCAAGTAGCAGCACCAAAGACTTGGAACACGAAAACTTTTCTGGAGAACTTCAAGTAATGTCCCTTACTAACTTTTTTCAAGTGCTAGGGGCTTTTATTTCCATTTTACAGATAAGCAAACAGTTTCAGAAAGACAAAGTAAGCAGTAGAGCTCAGCTTCCAGCCAAGGGAAGTCTGGTTGTAGGGCCTGTCCTCTTAAATACCTGTCTCTCCCTATATGTATATGTTGCACAAAGAGGAAACTGCAAGGCAAAGGCGCAGAGCTAGAAGAGACATGGTATGTTCTCAGAATGGGTGTGACTGACTGGGCACACACCTGTAATCCCAGTACTTGGGAGGCTGAGACAGTATCGCAAGTTTGAGGCCAAGTTTGAGCTACACAGAGCGATCCTCTCTTCAAAAAAAAAAAAAAAATTAAAGGGAGAAAAAAAGGAAAGAAAAGGTCACACTGGGTGTCTGGGAGTGGAGGGCAGTATTAGAGGCTAGGCTGAGGAGGCCTCTTTTCTCTTGCAGATGCCTGGCTGCTGTGGCTGTGACAGGCTCAGAGACACAGGATCATCAAAGACTGAGGCGTAAACGTTGAGCTAAGACTTGTTGATTGATTGAGGCTGGTGAGTAATGGGATGAGCAAAGGAACTCCTGAAACACCCCCTCTCCCTTCAGGTTCCTGCTGTGTCACTGGCTCCTGCCCCCTCTTTCTCCAGGCACTGCCTTCCCCACAATGGCAGAGGTGGTGGCTGAAGTGGCTGAGATGCCAATGCAGTCACCAGGGGCAGTGGAGATGTCAACACCCTTGGCAGGGGAACTGGTAACAGAGGTGACTGAGATGACTTCTGGGGAGGCCCTTGCCCCATCCCTCTTCTTCCAGCACCACCAGTTCATGTGTTCCGAGTGTGGCAGCCTCTACAACACCCTGGAGGAAGTCCTGTCACACCAAGAGCAGCACATGCCCACCGTGTCAGAGGAGGAGGCACTGACCTCACAGGACCCGGGCCTGGAGTCTGATCTAGTGCCAGGCTCTGAGGAGGGGCCTTTCCAGTGTGGTGAATGCAACCAGCTCATCCTCTCCCCCAGAGAGCTCCTGGCCCACCAGGATGCCCACTTCCAGCAGTACACAAGCCAAATCCACTACCAGTGCGGGGACTGCCAGGAGCTTTTCCTCTCACCTGAGCTGTGGGTGGCTCATCGCAAGGTTCAGCACCTTTCTGCTTCCGAGCCACCAGTGCCACCGCCTTTGCCTCCCCCAACACCACCACCTCCACTCACTCCACCACCCGAGGTCAAGATGGAGCCCTACGAGTGTCCTGAGTGTTCCACCCTCTGTGCCACCCCTGAGGAGTTCTTGGAGCATCAGGGTACCCACTTTGACTCCCTCGAGAAAGAAGAGCGTAATGGGTTAGAGGAGGAAGAAGAGGAGGAGGAGGATGAAGAGGACGAAGATGAAGAGACCGAGGATGAAGAGGAGGCGGCTGCAGAGCTTGCTGATGATACTGTGGGAAGTGACAGGTCCCCAGCTGGCCAGGCCCAGGGCTGTGGAGATTGTCCCCAACAGTGTACCACCTCAGGGGCCCGCCGGCGACATCGGCGGGCATCTCGTGGCCCAGCATCAGCCACCCACCTCTTCCACTGCAGCCAGTGTCAGCGCAGCTTCAACTCAGCCAACCGACTGCAGGCTCACGGGCGGGCCCACGTGGGCGGCACGCACGAGTGCACAACCTGCTCCAAGGTCTTCAAGAAGGCGGCCTCACTAGAGCAGCACCTGCGGCTGCACCGCGGAGAAGCCCGCTACCTCTGCGTGGACTGTGGCCGTGGCTTCGGCACTGAGCTCACACTGGTGGCCCACCGACGGGCCCACACTGCCAACCCGCTGCATCGCTGCCGTTGTGGTAAGACATTCAGCAACATGACCAAGTTCCTCTACCACCGGCGCACTCACGCAGGGAAAAGTGGGACCCCAGCCACTGCAGCGACCGTCTCCCCAGCTCCACCTGAGCCCGTGCCCCCACCCCCTGCCCCACCTGCCCAGCTGCCCTGCCCACAGTGCCCCAAGTCCTTTGCCTCAACCTCCCGGCTCTCCAGGCACCGGCGTGCGGTACATGGGCCCCCGGAACGACGGCACCGCTGTGGGGTTTGTGGCAAGGGCTTCAAGAAGCTGGTCCATGTGCGCAACCACTTGCGGACGCACACAGGTGAGAGGCCCTTCCAGTGTCACTCATGTGGCAAGACCTTCGCTTCTTTGGCCAACCTCGGCCGCCACCAGCTGACCCACACAGGTGTGCGTCCCTACCAATGCCTAGACTGTGGCAAGCGCTTCACACAGAGCTCCAACCTGCAGCAGCACCGGCGGCTGCACCTGCGGCCAGTCGCCTTCGCCCGGGCCCCCCGCCTCCCCATCACGGGTCTGTACAACAAGAGTCCCTACTACTGCGGAACGTGTGGCCGCTGGTTCCGCGCCATGGCAGGCCTGCGACTGCATCAGCGGGTCCACGCCCGAGCCCGGGCTCTGACACTGCAGCCTCCCAGGTCACCACCTCCTCCCCCGCCCCCAGCCCCTGAGCCTCAGCAGACTATCATGTGCACCGAGCTTGGAGAGACCATTGCCATCATCGAGACGTCCCAGCCGCTGGCACTTGAGGACACACTGCAGCTGTGCCAGGCTGCACTGGGGGCTAGTGAAGCCAGCGGGCTGTTGCAGTTGGACACAGCTTTCGTGTGACACAGCTGACAAGCCCCAGAGAAAGGGTTTAGTTGTAGCAGGGAATGCAAGTACCTCTGAGGAGGATACTTCTGGCAAGCTGGTCACCAGGCTGCACCCTGGCCCCTTGTACCCACTAACTCCTCAGAACATCCCTGCCAGATTCCTCTTGTCACCTTCCTGCCTGAGGGGAAACTGAAGCTCTGAGATATAGTGTGATCCATCCGGGGTCACTCTGCTATGTTGCAAAGTGGAGTCTGCCAGGGATCTTTGCACTGCCCAACATCATCAGGCAACCATTACTGAGCACCAAACGCGCTAGGTCTGTGCTGGGCACTCTTCACATACCTCTTCAGGTCCTCTGCTATTCTCCCAGCCCTCGCCTTCCTTGGACTTTGGGCATGCCCGACTTAATTATACCTAGTGGGGGAAGACCTTTGGCATCTCTGGGCTTCCTTCATCTCAATTTTGACAAGGTGGAAGGAAATCTGTAGGTACCCAGATCCTCAGCTTCAGACTGGGTGATGCTGGAAACCCAGGAATGAGCCAGACACCAGCTCTGCCCTTAGGCAGGCTCCGTCTGGTTGGAGGAACACAAAAGTACAGACGGCCTTTCTCTTGAGTGCGTCTCATTGGTTCATTCAACCTGCGTGTCCTCTGACTTCCCTTGCACATGCACCAGCCTAAGGATTCCTTGGGTCGTGATGGGGATGTGTAGGGATGGTGGGATCCCAGAATAGGGAACAAACCTTGGTATATTTGGAGACCAACTATTCACAACTACAACTACACAGTAACAGTGAACACTTGACTGCCTGGCAGTGGCAGGCACCACACTTAGTACTGTATATGGTTAGTATCTCAACAGACCTGAGATGGATCTCAATGTCATCCCTGTTGTACAAGTGAGAACACAGGACAGGGACTTGCCCAAGGTCTCAAGCTGGGAGGAGGCATGGTGAGATTTGGACCCAGGCGGTTCCTTAGGCCCACATTCGTAATCAGTGTGGTTCTGAGATTGTGACCAACTCAGACAGGGGCTGGAGTCAGAGGATTCATTCTAATTGGAGAGAAAGTTAGCCAGTGTCTCACAGAGCAGTTGGGATTTGAGGGAGCCTTGAAAGATCAAAGGTCTTTGAAGGATCAAAGGAAGGGATACCCACTTTTTTCAGAGGCTGTGTGGGATAACAGTCCTGTCCTCTTTAAGCAGATGTAGATAATTATGGCAAGACCATGGGGCAGGGTCCCCGCCGGCCACTGCAGTCCAGACTGCTTGGGCATAAGAAGCAGAATGTGCTGGGGTTGGGCTGTCTGGGAGGGAAGTGTCAGGCAAGTCGCTCTGGGGTCAGAAAGGTGAGAAGGAAGCTGGCAATGGTCCAGAAAGGAGAGGACAGGCAGAGCTGGGCAGGGCCTCTGGGGGTAGTAGAAAGGTAAGGAACACCCTCAGTGATCATGTGGTCAGCCAGTGGGAAAGAAGGAATCCCAGGTCAACCCATTGCCCAGACTAGCTATGCATCCTTGTCTTAACCTACATGTTCTGCTTATGCATTTTACAAACAAGGCAAACTCCAGGCTGGTGTTGAGCAGAGGAGGGATAGGACCCATCCTGAGCAGTAGAAAGATGCCCCTGGGGCTGCCTGGAGCTCTTACAGCTGTTCTGGCACTCCCTCTGGGACATGTTTAAAACCCTTCCTTTCTGCTCACAAGTGGGATCCAGCACAGGACATGCAGTTGGTCCTCTCCCTGCTCCCTTCTGCTTCTAGAGCCTTCTGCCCACTCATTGCTCAGCACCATGTGGAGCACCATTTCCTTCTGCCCGTGGCCCCCATGAACTGGTTCCAGCATATTTTATGTTATTTCATTTTTTTGTACCCAGGATTGAACCCAGGGCCTTGATGATAGGCAAGCACTCTGCCCCTGAGCTACACCCCCAGCTGCTTCCAAGATTATTTAAAAAATGAGAGCAAAAGCCAATCTGCCCGCCCCAGCCTTACAGGTTGTCACTTCCCAACAACCCTGAGGTAAAGTACGTAGGTGCTCCGCCTAACATAGAAACCAAGCTGTGGGATGTGCCCTCTCCATGCCCGCCCAGCGGAGAGTCCACAGGCGGCTGCTTTCCCGACTGACCTCTCGTCATCCAGTGTCTCCCTGGACTCGAGTGGGTGGCAGTTGGACTGAGTTGAAGAGCCCTTTATTCAAGTCTTACCTCTGCTGCCTAAGTTTGGTGGCTTTAACCCCTTCTGATCCCCAGTTCTGGTCACACTCATCCTCCACCCCAACCCCAAGCAGAAGGCAGTGATTTATGCTGGGTTACAGGCAGGCTCTGCCCAGGCCTCTGTAGTGGGTAAGCTCATCCCTACAGGGAGATGGGAGCACTAAGAAAGGGTAGGCCCCTGAGCCAAGGCCAGGGCTAAGGCCTTCCGAAGTTCCCTGGCTAAGCCTGCACAGCCCTCCAGGCACCCCCTCACCTAGGTGGAAACAGGCAGCCAGGCAGGAAGCAGGTTTTCATGCCAATAATTTATTGAACGGAGGTCTGTACACAGGCAAACCTTACTGTGGAAACTAAGACACCAGGGGCTCTCCCCACTCCCCTGGCCCTCCAGGTTGGGGAGAGGAGGGAGGTGGCCTTGGGAGCAGAAGACAGGAGGGGAGATACAGCCGGGGTGGGGGGCAGGTTGGATGGTGTGAATGGACGTTTTCTTTAAGAAAAAAATTATAACAATCTATTTACACCCGGGGGGCCAGGGAAGGGAAGAGGAGATGGGCTGGGCTGGTTCTATTTACAAGGAACACAGGAGGTGGGGGGAGCTGGAGGAGGTGATGGTCTAGGGGGAGGGGAGGAGGGAGCCAAGGGGGTAGGAGGTCCTCATACTGCCAACACCCCCCTGCCCACCATCCTTCCTTCCTTCTCTTCCCTCCCCACGACCATTTAAAATCCTCTTAAAAAGCCCACCAGAGGTGAGGCTGGTGAGGGAGGGACCAGAGGTGGGGTAGGGACTCATTTCCTCTGCCCTCTAATCTAGGGGCCCAGCTGGGGCAGGAGCTTGATCGGCTATGGCCCCCTTCCCAGTCCCATTTGGGGCTCCCAGATGGACATGGAAGGGTAGTTGGTGGGGCCCTCAGGAAGCGTTAGTGAGGGAAGGTGTGGCATCGGATGCCTGCCAGTCTGAGCCGGTCTGAGTCTCAGTTAAAGCTGAAGGAAGGGGAGGGAAGGAGTGGAGAGTTAGCCTTTGCCTTCCAGATCCCACCCCTACTCCCACCAAGAGTAGGAACTCCATGTAAGACACTACGTTAAAAGTTGAAAGCTGTCATTTTAGGTTCACGATGACAAATTCAAATCCCAAAGGGGTTTGGTCACACCAGGGAGCCAAGCTCCACAGAAGGGGCAGCTGGAGGTAAGCTGACCGGACCTTCAGCTGCTATCAGAAGGAAAGGCAGGCCCACTGATGCCGAATCGATTTTCTTCCCCCAAAAGAAACAGGAAATCTGGATTGTACCCAAAATGGACCAGTTTTTAAATACGGGCAACTTTTTATTTGTTTAGGCCAAACATTTGTTTTCCAGTTACTATGTAAACAGGAACATAGGCAATACTGCCCTGTGAAAACAGTCATTGACATTGTAATAGATGCCTTTATGCCAGCGAAATGTCAACAACTTAAAAATACCTTCAGGAAATCCAGGGTACAGCTTTAACCTTCAACAGATGGCCCCAACTTACCTTGTGAGGACGGGGTGAGGGCAGTAGTGCCAGCCGGGGACCTCAAGTGAGGAGGGATGAGGATGGCGTTGAGAGATGGTTGGATGGATAGTTCTACAGACAGGAATTGACATGTCCAGTTAGTAGGGAGGCAAGGTATCTAGAAACCCACTTAGGGTTATGATGGGGCCGCAGGTGGGGACCCACCTATTGACAAGGCCAGTTGGTGGACACTGAGCCAGAGAACTCCTTAAGTATAAAACTAGAAAGAGCCTAGCATAAGGCAGATCACAGAGCATGACTGAGGCGGCCACAATGGGAGGGCACCTCACTGACCCCTAGGGTGGCTTTATACACACGTCAGCTCCCTGCTCCTGTCCTCCACACCAGGGTCCTCTCCACATCTCTGGCCACCCTGCCAGCAACCCAGGTCCCAAGCTGTGCTCTCACCACCAGGACTGAAGTTGAAGAGGGGAGGGAGTGGGCGGTTGTTGGGGAGCTGGGTTCCGAGACACCGCAGTTCATCAAAGAAGCTGTGGGCACAGGCCTCTAGCGGAGAGAGCCTTGAGGACGGTGTGTACTCCAGCAGGCTGGAGCAGAGTGCAATGGCCTCTGGCGGCGTCCGAGATTTGAATACCTGTTGGGGCACGAGGGTTGCAGGGATGACAGGTGCTCTGGCGCTGGTGTTGTGTACCTCACTGCCACCATGCCCTCAGCAAATACGACTGCCTGCCTCCCACAAACCCACCTCTCAAATAAGGAAACTGGGGCACAACCATCAAGAGGAAGTTAGTTTGTATCATGGGGGCAGCCAGCCCAGGTCACATGATCATGAGCTCTGCTGTGAGCCTCAGTTTCTCTGCCATAAAAATGGGAATCCCACTGAGTGTGGTGGCACATGCATGTAATCCCTATGAATCAGGAGGCAGAGACAGGAGGATCCCAAGTTTGAGGCCAGAGGCCACCTACATAACTCAGAAGACCTGGATTCAAGTTAAAAGATATAAAAATGGGCTGAGGGTGCAGCCCAGTGGTAGAGCATTTGTGAAGTCTGTGCCAGGCTCTGGCTTCAGCACCCTAATACTAGAAAGAGAAAAAAAGAGGCTTGAATTTACCTATGGATTCTCAACTTTTAAAATCCCATAAACTTTGATATCTGATAAAAGTTACTGGCTGGCTCCCTAGATAACTTTAAACCTTCCCAAGCTATAATTCTGAATCCAGGTCCCCAGAACAGTTGGCCTCTGAGGGGACCCACTCTTCAGCCACGATGCCTGAGTCCCTATCCCTACTCTACCTTTGTCCAAGGGTGCGCTTTAATCTGGGGGAACTTGAACTCTGTATAGTTGGGGTTCATCTCTCGGATTTGTTCCCGGGTCGGTGTTCCTAGTACCTGTAGGGACAAGGAAGGGTCTGAGACAAGGGCCCCTATCCCTCAGCCCCACCTTCTCCCTCCCTGGCCCTGCCCTCACCTTGATGATCTCCACCAGCTGGTCCACCCCACTGTCCCCAGGGAAGATGGGCTGGCCGAGGAGAAGCTCGGCCAGTACACAGCCAGCTGACCACACATCTGAAAGGGGATGGGGGAGGTTCAGGCTAGGTAGTCAGGGCCACCAAACCCATCCCCATGCAAACACTTCTGTTCCTCCTGCCCACTCTGAGAGGTGTCAGAAGCTGTCAGGTCAGAGAGGAAGCACCTGGCCCAAGGTCATGTACAGCTTGAGAACAGTGGAGCCTGACCTTGAGCCCCCAGGTCTGCCTGACTTAGCCACATTCGCCCATCTGTGTGTGCTTCCAGTCCCCGCTGCCTCTGCCCAGCGACCCCACTGAACGCCTTCTGTCTCTCATCTCGCAGGACATACCAAATGAGGCCCAAATCCGCCACAGGCACCTGTGGCCTTTGAACCGCAGGAAAGTAAAGCCTTAAGTTATAGACCGCTCTTCTCACTTCCTAGCCTCTCCTGCCATGGGAAGAGTACCACCCTTCCCTATCCTGTACCTTGACCCCAAGTTCACACCTAAGGACCGCACAGTCCTTCCTACTGCTAATGTTTCAAATCCTTTCATAAGCATTCTCTCATTTAACACTCATTTCACCCTCCCCTTACTCCTGAAAGGTGGTACTGCTGCCCTCACCAATAGGAGGCCACACCCTCACGGTGGCAAATCCTTGCCTGCCAGTTTCCCCAAGGTCACCACCAGCCCCTCCCTCCAGGTAGACGAGACGGTGGACTGGGAGGTTCCAGGGCTGGGATGGACTCTGGAGTCAGGTGAGCTTCAAATCCCAGCCCTGCTCAGCAGTACAACTGTAAGCAGGTGGCCTCACAGCCCCTCACTTTGGACTGCTCAGACCGTTCATCAAAAGCAACGTGGAACAGCATCAGCCTCTGAAGTTCGTGAGGACCAGGTTAAAGGACAGCCAGCCAGCCTTTATCATCAAGCCTGGCACCCAGCACCCAGCAAGAGCTCAAACCCTGCCCAGACTGTCATTCCTCAGTCCCACCCTCCCATAACTCTGACCGATAGATGAGGTGTAATCGGTGGCTCCAAAGATGAGCTCTGGGGCACGGTAGTACCGAGAACAGATGTAGGAAACGTTGGGCTCCCCCCGGACCAACTGCTTTGCGCTGTAGGAAGAGATGGGTAGGAGTAAGCACAAACCCATGGTTGCAGCCCCCACCCTCCAGCCACCCAGCATGCCTTAGGTCAGGCCCACCTGCCAAAATCACAGAGCTTCAGGACAGCAGTGTCTGGGTCCACCAGCAGGTTCTGGGGCTTGATGTCCCGGTGACACACGCCCTGGGAGTGGATGTAGGCCAAGCTCCGGAAGAGCTGGTACATGTACACCTGGAGCAGGCAAGGGACAGCTGAATTCCAGCCCAGCCCTCCTCACACACCACACTGCTGGCCCACTGGCTCAGGCCACTCTCCCTGCCAGATGCCTATGATTTCAGTTCCAGAACCCTCGGCTCTCAAGTAGTAATGTGCACCACAGTCACTTGGAAGACTTGTTAAAAATGGCTGCTGCTCCAACCCCACTCCAGGTTTCTGATTCTGGGACTTCAGGACAGGGAACTCAGGCTGGTCCCATCCCCCCACTTTTGAGAACCACTGCTGCAATCATACCCCCACAGCAGAAGCCTAATGATAAAACACACAGGTTGGAAAATCTTGTCATAACTCAGGTCAGGGGCCAGGCACTCAGCTTCCTCCTCAACAAAAGCCACTGGCTCTGAAGGGGCTCAGCCTTCATCTGATAGTCAAAACCATTCACGAGCCAGCCCCTCTCCAGCTCCCTCATTCCGTTTCTCTCCCACCCACTGATAAGACCCTAAGTGCCAAGAGAGCAAGATCTTCCCCCCCTGCCCCCCGGGTACTGGGGGTTGAACCCAGGGCCTTGCTTGCATGCTCTGCAAGTGCTGGACCACTGCGCTGCTCCCCCAACCCTTTTTTAATTTTTGAGGCAGGGTCTCGCTAAGTTACGCAGAATGCCTCTGGTCTCAAATTTACAATCCTGCCTCCGCCTCCTGGGGTGCTGGGATTGCAGATGTGTGCCACCGCACCCGGTGGGAGAGCAAGATCTTTAACATTGATCCCTGCTACTTCCCTGAGCCTAGATCAGTGCCTGGTGTGTACTACTTGACTGCTCCACCATATACAAGGGTGCTTCTGGGACCCCCCACTCCTCCTCTATCCCTGTTCCCCTCAGCCAGAGATGCTGCTTCCTGTCTCTATCCCTTGTCTCCTCCCAGAAGCATGCCTTGATCTTCTTTACCCCAAAACCAGACTGGCTGAGGGCTGCCTGTCTCTAGCACTCCCTGTGCCCCCTCTAGTGTAGCAGCAGCTCATTAGTTTGTCTCCTGTGACAGTGCTTGTCAGCTCCTCCAAACTGACAGTTCTCTAAGGGCAAGGCTGGCTCTTCGTTGGCTGTGCCTCCACAAATGGTCAGCACTGAGCCCAGCACATGGCAATCCCAGCCCAGCTCCACCCAAGCCAAGAATTGCCCTCCCAGGAGGTGGAGCACAATGGCAAAACCATGCGTAGAGCCCACGTCACCATCAGCTCACCTAAGCACGGGATGCTTAAAGCCAGTGGGAGGAGCAGCCGGGCCCCTGAGCAACCTCCAGCAAACAAACCCGCCCACCTCCCAGTGCAGCAGCTGTGCAGGACTCTGTGCTTCACATCATCCCTGAACATCACTCATTCACTTATTCATCAATTCATTCATCCAGACACTTTCTGAGGATCTCCTGAGGGCACGGGGAAGAAGCTCATAGATGACGCAGGAAGATGCTTCCCCGGCTCTGTGGTACGGACACAAACCTTCCTACAAATCTACCCCTAACCAAGCACCAAAGGCCTGGACTTTGACCTGAGTAGCTCCACCTCTACACTCTTGGTCCCCACTAATACTAACACCGCTGGTGCTACAGAGCTCCCAGGATAGAACAGGTACCTTGCAGGCTGCTCAGCGCCCTGATGAAACTGCCCTCCTGGTTCAGCCTGCCCTTGCCCTGGCCCTCCCTCATATTTAGCAAACTCTATCTGGGGGCTACAGAGGCAAGAGCAGAGAACAAGGGGCATCCAGAGACCAACATAAACTTGGAGGATGAAGGAACCCACAGAAATTAAGAGGCTCCAGAGCCCCTGGCTTTGTGGGCCTAGGTCCCAACAACCTACCAGCCTGCCTGCCTGCTTACCTTGACATAGATGATAGGGATGGTCAACTTGGCCTTGGTGAAATGGCGGGCCACCCGGTACACTGTCTCGGGCACATATTCCAGCACCAGATTTAAGTACAGCTCATCTTTCTGCAGAGAGCAAAGGGAAGGTGTGAGACACTGTAAGGGAAGAGTGAGGAGGGGAGCGGACGGGTATAGGAACAGTAAGAGAAGGGCTGGACCTCATGGGAAAGGCAGGCAGGAAAATGGAGAAGGATGGAATTGAGGGGTAGCCACACTCCCACCTGGACACCCCAGCGTCTTACCTTCTCCCCACTGGAGTAGAAAAAGTATCGCAGCCTCACAATATTGCAGTGGTCCAGCTTACGCATGATCTGCAGCTCTCGGTTCTTCGGGGCAAATGAACAGTCTCAATACAACCAGCCCTCTGCCCCTCTCCCTAGTATCCTCACCTCAGTCCTAGTCTCATTCCTGCCACCAGACTAGGCAGCTGCTCGCTGTGTCCCGGTTCCAGTGCTCCCTGGGAGGCCCCCCATAATTCCTCACCCCAAGCCCCTTCTCCTCACACACAAGATAGAGGCCTGTAGGTTAATCCCAGGCCACAGATCTGTCTTCTGCAACCCACTTTAAAAGCTTTTTTCAACTTACTGCTGACATTTATAAGTCAAGTTATTTCACTTTACAAAACCCTCACTCTCTCTTGAGAAAACAGATAAAGTAGCCACATATGGCTCATCACCCTACACGGCACAAGCAACAGACAAGAAGCACCCATCTGGTTCACCCTGATCCCCACCACTCCCTATCACTTCCCGTTGAGGCATCTGCAACTTTGAACTGGAGCTTAGATTCTAAATCGCAGACTCAAGGCTGTCAGCCCTTCCCCTTCCCACAAGGTCCTGTCTCAGCCTTCTTCCCCACTCCCTATTCCCCTCTGGGGCCTCAGAACTCCCTGCCCTCGGCTCCTGCTCTCTTCTAAACTTCAACTCTCTCTCTCTAACCAAGTTCTAGCTGACACCCTGGAGCTCCTCCTGCCTGACAGTCCTCACTGCCCAGACCCAGGCCCTGGCCCAGGCTTAGCTCTCCCATTTCCAGACTAGCATGGGCTCCAAATGCCAGCCCTCCAAACACCAATTGTCCCTCTACTTCCATCTCCTCCATCTCCTTACAGTCAGTTCCCTGGGCCACTGCAAGCTCACAGGGCACCTTTGCATGAGTAAAAAGGGACACTCTCCTCAGGAAACAGGCCAACACCAAGACAAGCGACTTGGTGAGTACAGAACAGGCAGATTCTTTCCTGTCCTGGCCAAACACATCGGGCAGAGCATGACCTGCAGAGCCGCCACATCAAGCTTGCCAGCCTCCTTTCCCCTCTGGAAGAAGTGTGACCAGGGGTTGAGGTAGAGGGCTTGGAAACCAGACAGACCAGATTCTACTCTTGACTTGGGGATCTTAAAATGCAAATCTCATCTCTGTCTGCAACAGTAGGTACCCTCAGAGAATCTTCAGGTAAGTTAAACAACACCTTTTCTGTCAAGCACTTATACGAGCAAATGGCCAATAAATGTTAGCTCTGGGCTCTCCTGAAATCCACCCTTCTCACCTTCCACAGTACTCATTCCCTTCTTTCCCTTCTCCTCAGGCCCATGTTCACCTCCCCTAGGAAGCCCCAGGCTCCAACTCTTCTTGCTGGGTGCTCTCATCAGTGCTGCCTAGTGCCCAAACCTCATCTCCATTCCCCACAAGCTACCTTGAACCTCTTGTCCTGAAGAACCTTCTTGATGGCTACCAGTTCCCTTGTGTCCGCCAGCCGTGCCTGGTACACGACCCCAAATGAGCCATTGCCAATCACTTTGATGTCTGTGTAAGCCACTTCTTGGGAGCGCTCTGGGCCTTGGCCTAGGGTGGCTACCACTGTAGTCACCTTCCCGCTGTCACCTGGAGAACAAAGGGGACACACAATCCACTGACCTCTCCTTTCTAGCCACCACCCTATCCCAGGAATGTGGAAAGGAAAACTCTGCAAAAAGCTCATTGTAGGGCTCAGGACGTAGATCAGTTATAGATCACCTGCTTAGCAGGCTTGAGGCCCTGGCTTCAATTCCTCCCCACCAAAAAAAAAAAACAAAAAAAAAAACCTCGTTGGGGCTTCTTTGCCCATCCTCTGTCTCTGAGGAAAGGTAGCTGCCAGGTTCCCCAGTGCCTTGGGGCCTCAAGGAGCCATAAATCTTGCCTTTTCCCATATGGGAGGACACTAACAACCAAACCTCTTTGCCTTTCAAGGATTAGCAACCCCTAATATCCACTTCCAGGAAGGAACAAATCACTAGCCCTGCTTGGTACTGGGAGACACCAACACCTCCAGGTGTTCAATCCATCCACTCAAGTCCCCTGGCCCTCCCGCCTCCCCTTTATGGAAGGCACCACCTAGGTCTTCTACTTAAGGCAAAAATAACACTGGGATGCTCCTACTTTAGGAAAACACTGGCCATTTTCACAGCCAGAGCACACTAACCTCTAAATTCTACCTGGCGGAGCTGGGAACTCCATCACTGCTTCTGGATGACAGAAATCAATGTGCTCTCCTGGTATGAGTTCTAGTGCCCTGATCCTCACTCTTTGGGAACTGTTACCCTCACCCAAATACTTTACATTAGAACAGGCACTGGCCTGACCTCTTTATCTGTGTGGTCCAAGCAGTACCAGCCCTGAGAATGGAACCTAATCTCTGTCCTCAGAGGGCCACTCTAGCCCCAGGCCTTTGTAACAAAGTTCTAATTTCCAATTCCCATTCTCTAACTGGCAGCAAACTTTAGTGCCATTCCTAGGGAACAGTGACCTCTTTCCTTTGGGAAACTGATGAACCAAACCCATTTACAGGGGGCAGTGACACCTTCTTCGAAGAAAGATAACCCTGTATTGCTATTATTTTCAGAGTCAATGACATCATACCCCAGGATGATTAAAGAGGTATAACCTCATATCCATATTCTATAGGGAGTTTTGACCCACTCCCCATTCCATTTTGCTAAGAGTCCCCTTGAACCATGTTTTATTTTTAAAGAATAGTGGCAACAGAATTGGTTTGAAGGGTATGACTCCAAATTGTACTTATTTCTAAGCAGCAGTAACTATTAATTGCCAACACTGGGGGGTACAGCTCTACATATTTTGGGTGGATAATGATGTGAGGCCTTATTAAACCTGGCTGTTCTTTGGGGACACAGTAACCCCAAATACTTCTAAAAGATATTTAGTCTCATCCTCTGAAGGAGAATAAATGCAGATCCCTCTTTTTGTGAAAGCCGACAGTGGTGATCTTTTTATTGTTCTCTTGTTGTTGTTGTTGTTAGGTGCCGTCAAGTCGGTATCCGACTCATAGCGACCCTCATAGGGTTTTCAATGGCTGAGTGCTTCGGGATTGCCTTGGGAGTGGATTGCCAGGCCCTTCTCCCATTTTTGCGGTGCTGGGAATTGAACTCGGGGCCTCAAAGACTGCAGCGCAGCGCTCTACCCACTGAACTAAATCCCTGCCCTTATTGTTCTCTTAGGGGACCATAATCCTAGATCCCCATTCTCAAGTGACTATGACCTCTGATCCTGTTCTTTGATAGCAACGTCTGCTTTTAAGTTTTAAGGACCCAAGGTCTTGTTATTGGCAGAATAGGGACCTGTGACTCCTGTCTCTCTGAATGTTAGTAATTCTGATCCTAAACTCCAAGTGATGGCAACTCCCAAACTCCTTGAGTCAGAGAGCCCAGTCCCCAGTTTGGGGAGGCACAGTGACCTCGAGCTCTTATATGGGGTTAGGAACGAAACTGCTCAACGTCTGAAGAGCTGGGGGAAACCAGATCACCACCCCACACGGGTACCCCTAGTACTCACGGCCCAGCTTCACTCCCGGCGGCGGGAAGCTAGTGCCCGCACCGGGACCACCGCTGCCTCCTCCGCCGCTGCTGCTGGGGCCACCCCCAGAGCTCGAGGCACCCACGCCCCCACCCATGGCCCCGACTGACGCCTTCCCGCCGCCGGTGCCGCCCGGGCCAGAGGCCGAACCCCCGGGGCCGCCGCCGCCGCCACCGCCTCCGCCGCCTGGCTCTGCGAACGAGCTGGTCCGCGCCCGGCCCGAGCCCCCAGGGCCACCTCCCGAAGGCCCGCCGCCGCTCATGGCGCTGAGCGCAGGCCCGGGCCACGGGGCTCGGGCTTCCCGGGCTGCCCCCGCCGCCGCCGCTGCCGCCGCCTCCCCCGGGCTCTGGCCTCTTCCAGGCCGCGCCGCTCGGGCTCCGGCTCCGGCCCAGCGCCCGCCGCGGGGCACGCCGGGAGATGCAGTCCGCTGCCGTCCGCGCTGCCGTCACCGCCCTCGGTCCCTACAGAGGCCCGCGCGGCACACCGGGAAATGGAGTCTGCGAAGGCTTCAGAGTAGCTGGCGGGGATGGGAGGTCGCGCTGCACGTCGGGAAATAGAGTCCTGAGCGCTCCACCAGCCGACTGGCCCTAGGACAGACCCTGAAGCACTTTAGAAAACAGTCAGGGCCTAACACTCACTCCACTGCGACAACGGTGAGCTCCCAGGGGCGCCCGAGAAATGCAACTCGGCGGCTCCATCCTTGAGCCATGTAGGCCTGATGCATGCCGGGAAACGCAGTCCCTTCCCTCTCTTAGTCTATTGGTTGTGTGCGCCAGATGCACTCTGGGAAATCGAGTCGGCGCCGGCGAACCCGAAACTCTGCGCCCGTGAGGCAAGCCGGGAAATGGAGTCGTCGCCACGCCCTCGCCGCGTCGCAGGTGGAAAGCGATTCCCAAAGCACTTTGGGAAACGGAGTCCCAGATGACCCTCAACCCCCAAGTAGATACTGCGGTTCTAGGGATAAACCAGGAAATGGAGTAGGCGTCGCGCGCGCTCCCTGCCGGGGATGCCGAGTCGCAGTCCCTGCCGGGAAATGTAGTCGACACCAAGGCTTCCGCGCAGGGCTACAGCGGGCCCTCGAGTCTTCTGGGAAATGGAGTTCAACGTTGCGTCCCCATTGACAGAGGGGGCGGGACCTCCGGGAGCCCGAGGCATGCTGGGGAGTATCCAGAGCCCTTTGTAAGGCCAAACTGCAGAGGCTTGCTGGAAGGCGGAGTCTGGTGGGGATACCACCTGGGGAGTGGGAGCGAAAGGTTAAGCACAGCAGTTCCCACGGGAGGTTGGAAACTGTTGCAATGCTTCGGCCTCAGGTCCTAAGAATGAGCCCAACTCTACCAGTGACTGCTGGAAAAAGGAGTCCAAGCACCTTTAAGTTCCAGGTGACCGCATATCCGAAAGGAAGCCATCAGTCTCCCCGCCCCCGCAAAGGGTTTGGGAAACAAAGTTCCCAGGGGTGTTTCAGAGCACTTGTGTTGGATACAGTGTAGCTTGCTAACTTGCTTTTGTTTTTCTTTTTCTTTCTTTTTCTTTTTTTTTTTTTGTGTTTTGTTGTTGTTGTTTTGTTTTGTTTTGGCAATGTGAATAGGCTGACTTGGGCACTTTAAAAAGACAATTTCTGTCTTCAACGCCCAGTTTCCTCTCGCTTCCTAAATTACAGGATCCTGGAGAGCCCCAGACAAGGAAGCCACCTGCAAATAATAGCGTCAGGTTTTTGAGCCGCTGAGTCACCCATTTATCGATTAATACTCGGAAGGAAAGCAGCCCTACAGGGCGCTGGGGAACCGTTCTTGTGTGTCACCAACCTCTTCCCTCTCCCGGAAGTGCTTGGAACTGGGATGAAAGCACTCTCAGCCCCTCTTGCCTCGAGAATGGTGGGAAGTGGAGTATCTGGACTTCACTTTATTCCGAATCCGTGTTCATACTAATTGTCCTGCCCTTCCTGAACCCTTAAGAAAGTCCCGTCCGCTCCGTCTGTTCCCCAGTGCAATTCTCAGCGGATACAGAACGGCGATAGCCGGTAACGCTAAAGCTTTTTGAGACTACGTTATCCAGAAGGCAAGCGCGGACGCGTCCCCTCCCTTCCCAAAGCCTAAGGGTGCATCAAGCACAGCTCACACCAGGTGTTTCTGGGACTTGTAGTTCCCCAGCCAAATGGGGGCTGCTGCCCTCTGACGGCAGCTGAGTTGAAAAGTAAAACTCTGAACCAAACTCTAAGGCATAGGGGACCCAGAATGGATCAAGAAGGCGCACAAGGGAGACAGAAAGGACCGAGATAGCGGCGGTTACTTAACTGCCAGAACCCTTAGGACATGCGCAGTGTGCCACGTATTGACAATTGCCACGAGAGAATTGGGGTTTGTGGGAGTTTGAGGGTGGTGTTCTGAGTAAATCTAGTAAGGTGCTTGAAGGGGGTGAGGACGTTCGTGGTGGGCTGCTCAGGAGGTCTGTAAGTGTCTAGAGGTGCCTAATGATGTGTGGAGGGGCTGAGGGTGAAGGGGTCTTTAATAGGCTATAGACACCTGAGAGCAATTATTGGGCACCAGTGGAGAAGTCTAAGGGGACTTAAAATGTCTCTAAAATGTCTGTGGGAGACTGTGAGAAGTTGCTGGTGACTTAAAGGATCTCTGAGCAAACTGAGGGGGTGAGAGCTGAGAAGCTTCAGGGAGGGCTTTGGGGACCTATGTAGGTGCTGGTGGGCTGTGGGTACAAAGAGGCCTTCTTTTGGTGTGATAATCTGTGAAGTGTCCTCCTGAGAGAGCCATGAAGGGCTTTCTGCTTGGAAGCCAGGATCTGAGAGGATATAGACCAGACTGAGTGTGTTGCAGAACAATTCAGGCCTGGAAATGGATTTAGGTGGGGGTGTGGGGGGTGCCGCTGGCAATTTCAAAGCCAAATGCCACCTGTGACTTCCCACACAGCCAGAATCTGGGACAAGTTTAGTTGGCCCATAGTCTGACCTGGAGAGCAGCTCTGGAGTTGATCACTTAGGAATCACATGATTAGAGGTGCTTTGAAGGCACTAGGGTTGGGCTGAGGATACTAAACAGGGTCCTGCTTCCCTCCCACCGGTGACGACATCGTCTTTCTCCATCACCCCACTAGCAATTCGGCTGCATCTATGTTGCCGGGAGATATGCCTCATCCCAACTTCCAGAAATAGCCCAGTGGTCCCCACCCCAGGGAATGGCTTACATCACCCAGGAGAGGGAGCAGTTGCCTGCAGGCTCCCACAGAAGCCGTGGTTTCCTGCCAGTACCTCAGCCCTGGATCCTCTTTTCAATGCCGTCCGTGTCATGTGGGACCACCCACCCTGGACTGGCACTAGTGAAGGTTTAAGTTACAGAGTGGGTAGCAGCTGCCAGTCAACGTTTCTTCCCGCTCAGGGTCACACTGAGTGGGGAGGTCATTTTGTGGGGAGGTCATCCCAGCAGGCCCCGGATTCCTCAATTCTCACAGTATCACTTAGCAGCTGCATGGCCTTGGGGAAACCCCTTCCCCTTTTGGGGCCTCAGGCAGCTCACCTGCACTGCCTGGGCTGGGCCTGTCTCTGCAGGCAATCCCAGTCTTTCTCCTGATTCTTTCCTCCAGGACTCAGCTCTCTAATCTGGGCTTCATCTCAGACCCAGGCATCTTGGCTTTAGGGAAATTCAGGAGTGGTTGAAAAAGCATGGGTTTTGGAAACAGACATCTCTTCTGAAGTCCTGGCTCAGGTCTTTAGGCCTCAGGCAAGTCATTAAACTGAGCCGGTTGCCCTTCCCTGCTGGATTGTGTAGAAGCTGAAATACTGCAGCTCCTGAGTCCTTGGCCCACAGCAGGTCAATCAATACCAACTATGATTAGTGAACCAGATTCTTCTCGACTTGCTGGCTGGGGTTGTTGCTCTGGTTAGACCAAGAGATCGTCAAGTTACCCACAAGTCTACACTTCAGGCTGTCTCCAAATAACTCCCAGCCCAACTCAGCACTGTATGTATGGAGGAACATGGGCAGGGTGCTAGATGCAGTACAGGAACCTGGCCTATACTGGGGAACTCAGGTGTGGCTCAGAAATCAGAGTTGGAGAGGGAAAGCATTTCAAGTGATTGAACCAAGGGCAACGGGGTGGTGGCAA
The DNA here is from genome assembly GCA_007922755.1 of Pedetes capensis. Taxonomy (NCBI): domain Eukaryota; kingdom Metazoa; phylum Chordata; class Mammalia; order Rodentia; family Pedetidae; genus Pedetes; species Pedetes capensis. Next base: position 123,437 of record VMDO01000249.1, on the reverse strand, counting down.
AGGGTCTGAGGAGCCTCCAAGGACATGCAGGTCCTCGTGGCATATGGGAGCAGTCAAGTATAGGGTCAGAGTAAGCCTGGGACCTTAACTGTCAAACTGAGGGTTCTATGACCCCGGAGAGTAGGCAGTGGTTCCCCAGGCCTGGATTTCACCCATTCAGATGCAATTAGGCCCTCTGGCCACAGCTGGAGCAGGGTAGTACACACCTGTCCAAAACCGAGCAAAGCTGGGGCCCTGGTGTGGCTACACCCAGCCCCTAGCACAGATCACTGCGTGCAAAGGTCCAAAGTTTTATTTTGAATACATTCTCCAGCGGCCCCTCCTTCCCTCCCCCACCCACCATCCCCAACACAGAATAAGGCTTGACCACAGCCCCCCAGCCCACCCCAGGGGCCCCAACTGGGAGGCAGAGGGGGCTTCCAGTTTGGTTTCAGGGCAACCCCCTTCCTGTCCCCCCACCCTCCTGCCCATGGGCCAGTCCTAGGAGCAGCTGGGGGGAAAAATTGGACTGGTGCTGGGGTGGGAAGTGGAGAGCAGGCACTTGTAGAGATTTGTAGCCCATGGGTGGCACCCCTCACCCTCCCCTACCCCCACTCCCCAACAGAGTTTTTGGTTCATCATAAAATTGTCCTTCCCTCTCCTGCTGCAACCTCAGGGGGCATGAGAAACCCAGGCACTCACAGCCCCTGGAGGGGCAAGGAAGGCAGGGTTGGGGCTGGGGGGGGGGGGGCTGGGGCAGAGAGAGAGGTACCAGAGGCAGAGAACAGGAAGGGAGACAAGGCTTTACTTCCTACGATTGTAATAAAAAAGTTCCTGGGTTAAGGTTAAGGCCAAAGCCTCAGTTCAAATAGAAATCCCCAGAATGGAGGTGGCCCCCTTAAATTCCCCTTCCCTCCCACCCACCACTTTGCCCGGAGCTTAGAAAGCCAGAGACAGGGGTCAGCCCCCTGCCCTGGACACCCACCCACCCCCACCATTAAAAAAAAAGAAATTAAAGTTTTATACAAAATATGGGGAAGGGAAAGGGAGGAGGCAGGGAGGAGACTAGAGAGCTGCCCTCACCTCCAGGGTTTTGGGGGGTTAAGGCAGCAAAAGAAGCATGGGGAGTGGAGGGCACCTGGGGCCCCTACCCACAGCCCTCAGGAATCCCGATGCTCCAGGGAGAGCTGGGCTGTGGCGTGCTGGAGGTCAGAGCTCACCCGCCTTGGGGTGAGGGGTCCCCCAGCCTCCCCAGGCCCCTCCCCTCGCACCTTCTTGTCCTCACCCTCATCCTCAAGGCCCCCAGTGGGGCCCCCGCCCCCCTCCAGACGACAGTCTTCACTCCAGCGCCGCTTAAAGCGAAGCTTGAGGGGCATGCACTGGGCCGCCCCAGGTGCCTCTCCGGGCTCGGGCTTGGGAGGCGCTGGAGGGGCACGGGGTGTCTTGAACACCTCGCCATCTTCCTCATCCTCATCACTGATGTCAGTCACCTCCACCTCCTCCGACTCGCCTTCGGAGATAGGCTCCACCTTGATCTGGGGAGGCGGGGGCGGCGGCAGTGGGGCCAGCACGCCTGTCCCCTCGGCCAGCCCACCTCCGCCACCACTGCTGCCACCACTGGTCTTGTCGGTGCCTCCCGGAGCCTTCTCCCCAGCTGCCCGCTGCCGGCGTCCTAGCGGAGGCGGCTGCAGCTTAAACTTGAAGGGGGAGGAAGAAGAGGAAGACGAGGCCGAGGAGGGGACCGGTGGGGTCTCAGGTGCCATGGGTGGCAGCGGGCACTTGTCAGGGCGCTGGGGCTGGGGCACCACCAGCCCAGGGTAGTGCAGGAAGGCGCGAGGGCTGAGGTGGTAGTTGTAGACGCTTTGGGTGTGGGCCTGCAGGTACCGTTTCATGTCCTCGGGGCTGAAGGAGAAGTGGGAGCCTCCCCCCGAGCCACTGGGGGCCCCCCCACCACTGGGGTACATAGGGCTCAGTGTGGGCGAGGGCGTGTAGGCCAGGTGGGTAGGTGTCATGGGCAGTGCTGGGGAGAGCTGAGGGGGCAGCAGGGAGCCAGGCCCAGCCAGAGGCGACACAGGGAAGGGGCTGAGGGGCTCAGGGCCCCCCCGTGGCCGGGGGTAGACACGGAAGACACCAGGGTCGTGGGGTAGGCGGGCCAGCGGGGGCCCTCGGAAGGCACCCAGCTCCGGAGGGCCAGGTGGTCGCACCCGGGGATCCTCTCCCAGTGGCTCCTCCAGCTCCGACGTGCCATCGCTACAGTCACTGACTGAGCCCCGGCCCAGACGGCGGGCCACCACAGCCGAGAAGAGGGAGGAGGAGGATGAAGAGCAGGCTGGTGGTGAGCGGGGGTCCTCGGTGGGGGACAGCACCTCGGAGGGCGTTGAGGGAGGGAAGCGGAAGTGGCTGCCACCCGATGGCACTGGAGGGGCGCTCTGGGGCACCGCACCCCCTGATGGGAGAGGGAAGACTTGGTGTCAAGGCCCCTGGCCCAGGCTAGACAGACAGACCCTCCCCACCCTTGGAGGCCATGAATCCCCAAGCTCACCTGCCAACCCCACATCGATGAAAGGGTAGTTAACCAGCACCAGTTTGTTGAAATTGAACTTGTAGGTGAACCGCTTCCCCTTGGTCTTGTGCAGAATGCGTTTGTTGTAGTAATAGCTGTGGGTGTAGAGACACCATTGGGCTCTCAGTCTACCCTCCATGGGAACATGGGCTTGGGTACAGCCCACGAAGGGCACCAAAGAACTGAGGACCACTAGAGCAAAATCAAGTATCCAGAGGGTGGAGACCAGACTAGAGGCTCAGGTGACTACATTCTTCCCCCAGGACACCTGTGTTACCCATGGCCTCTGACAAGGGCAAGGACTGGCCTAAGGTCACAAAGCGAGGGTCTGACAGAGCCAGGAATCAAGCCCGACACCCACTACTATGGGTCAGGGCTTCCCAACCAGGTGCCCTGCGGGCCCGCAGCCCCTCCTCACCGCAGGGCCCGGCTCAGCTTGTCGTAGTTCATCTGGGGCTTGCACTTTCGGACCCCCCACAGCCGGGCCACCTCATCGGGGTCCTTGATGACAAATTCCCCGTAGTCGCCCTGCCAGGCGATGACGCCCTGGTACTCCTCCTTGCGCAGCAGCTCCAGGATAAAGTGCCACAGCTGGATCTGCCTGGAGCCGGGGGACGACTCTGGCTTGTAGGCCCAATCCGGGAAGGCAAACCCTGAGGACCGGAGACAGGGTGCGGCCTGGGGTCAGGACGCCAAATCAGGGGCTCTGGGTCACATCCCAGGGTCCACCTCCTGCCCGTGCTCATAAAAGGGAAATCCCTCTCCCCCGGCCAAGTGAAGACCTGACCTAGAGGGAGACAGTATGTGTCTGTCTGTGAGGGGGCTAGACAGGAGCTGGGGGGAGGAGAAGCTGGAGCCTGCTCCGGCGACACCGGGAGAAACAGGAAACCGTCGGCGGCGGGTCCCGGGGCCAGTGCCAGGGGGCCAGGCACCAAGCCAGGACGGCGGGCAGGGCTGCCAGTGGGGGAGGGGCAGGAAAGGGCACACGTGGCCAGCAGGATGGGGGTGCAGCCCCTTCAGCCCACCCCCCACCCCCCTTCAGAGACAGTAGCGCCCCCCCAGCTCCTCTGGTGCCCCTACTTTGGAACATACATTATCTTCCCCCCAAGACCTATCAGAGCCCCTACTCCCACTCTAGGACCTGAGGATTTTTTTTTTTTTTTTTTCTTAAAAGGACCAGGAGGGGTGGGGTGGCTGGTTGACGATGAGGTCAGCGCTTGCACACAGAGAAGCTTCTGTCTTCCCTGGAGAGTGAAACCCAGACTGTCTGCATGCACCCCCCACCCCAAGCCCTGGACCCTCTGAGCTACACTGCCCTCTCCAGGCCCAGGCCTCAGGCCCAACCTGGCAGGAGGGCACTGGGCCCCGCAGAGCCTGAGCAGGGACATTAAAGCCGTCACCCTCTTCCCACTCCTGCCTTCTCATCCTCTTCTTCCCTGCCCACCTGCCTGCCCGCCCCCAGCATTAACCTTGGGTAGAGGTTGGTGGTGGGCTGGCTGGTCCCTGGAGGGGGTGGGCAGCCCAGGGTGGGGGGGCTGCGGTTGTTGTCATTTCCCAAACCCCCGGGTAATCAGGGGCCATCAATAATTCAGCACTAAGGCAGCCGGTAATGGAGGGGTGGGAGGAGGGAAAGGGAAGGAAAGGAAGGCGAGGCGGGGGGGAGGCAAGGCAGGGGCCCTGGTGCCACTAGAGAGAAAAGGCCAAGGTGGACGGCTAAAAACGGGCAGGGTCCCAAGCCCTGGCCAAGCTGCAGGGGTCAGCCTTGTTCTCTTGGTCCTAACTCAAGCAGGTACCAACCAGGCCAGCAGCCTCCCTGAGGACTCCACCCTAGTCTGGAATCCAACAGGGGATCCTTCCCCTTGGGAACATGGGGGATCAGTAGTTCCTGCTCCACAGGGACGTCTTCCAAGTGGGGAGCTCACTCTGTTCCCCACAGGAACCCAGGCCCAAGCCCTGCACCTGGATAGACTAGGATGGCCAATACCACATTCCCCACTTAGTCCCAGCCCCTATCAGACATCCTAGCCTCAAACTGGCCCTTCAGGGATCCAGGAATATGACCTCGAGCTGTTACGGCCTCGAGTCCTGCACCACTTAGCAGTGACAGCCCCTGACAACCCTTTCCAAGGACCCCAGCATCCACAGCACCATCCCTCTTTTGGGAATCCAGGTGTTCACCCCATTTTCCCTGCCCTGCCAGAGCTAGAGAACCGAGATCTGAGGGTCTCCCTTGGGGCCCAGAGGCCTTTGCAAACCCAGGTGACCAAGTCACCAACTCCCTGTACCCTGGGACCCCCTCCAGAAAGCTCCTGGCTCCCCTCACCGCACCAAGCTTCACGCCTCTCCCATCTCAGCCCCCATCTAGCTCCCAGATTCCAGAGGGGGGCTGAAGCCCCTGAGACATCAGTCTGGAGGTGGAAGGGTGTACTAACTTGCACCCTCCCCCCAAAATTAAAGCCACCCTTCCCAGCCCACCCGCCCCAGCCTCCGTGTCCCGGTAACCAGGCAACGTGTGTGCAGCGACAGTCCTGGGAGCGGGGGAGCAGGAGGCTAAAAATAAACTTTGCAGAAGAGAGGGAGTGAGAGAGACTACATGAAACACAAAGGGAACTCGGAAAGGAGGTGGGGGGCTCTGGAAAGGCCTCGATCCGAGCTCCGGGAGCTGTCCCAGGCCCCACTGTTAACCTTCTTCCCTGAGCCACACCTCCTCAGAGTCTGGACCCTGGCCTCCCTTCCTGGCAGGGACCCTTCCCCATGCCGGGATCCACCCCAACACCGGCTTTCCTCATCGGACACAGCATACACGAGGGCCTGTTCCCAGCCTTGGGGGGGAGAGAAAAAGGGGGGTGACGTCAGGGAGTCTCAATGGGGCTCTGTTCCCCAGGACTTGGAGCCAGGAGCCAGGCACGGGCAAGGGGAGCATGTGTGAGTGTGTTGTATATAGGTCCACGTGCTTAAGTCAGGGAAACACCAGCCCTGAATCAAAAAACCTTGGGGGTGAAGGACTTCTCCAACATAGGGGTCCAATGAGGCAGGGAGACGGCGAGAACAGCTGCACTGAGAGAGAGGTTCGAGAAATGCAGACAGGATGTAGAGGTGGCAGCAGACAGACAGGAAGGGCCGGGATGGCTGGGTCCCAGTAGGCACACCTGGATAGCACCAATGTGGAGTTGGGATTCTCCAGGAGTGTGCAAGCCTAGGTGGGGCCGAACTCCTGGACACCTCCCCCTAACTTCGTGTGCCGGCCCGAACTTTTAGAAGGCACTATGGGGGCTCAAAAGGGAAGAAAGGAAGAACACGCCGGCCTCCTAGGGGGGACCTCACCGCCTCCACCACTCCAGGCAGCCCTCGATGGCGCCAGAGCCGGGAAGAAAACAGGAAGTGGGAAACAGCCACGGCAGAGGACAGAAGGACCAGAATGGAGGGGCGCGCAGTGGCCTGCAGTCGGGAAGACCGACCGACCGACCGACCTGGAGGCCACTCAAGGATCCCGCCTCCCCGAGCCAGAAAACCTCTACACGACTCCGACCCCAGACAGGGTTGGGAGAGCGGTCCAGCCGATCCCATCAGGCCAAGGCCCGAGGCAGAAAGGGAAGGCGAGGCGGGGTTGTCCAGGCGCCTAGGGCCCCCAAACCCGGCCAGAGGAGGCTCCTGCTGCCTCCAGGGCCCAGCGGCCGCGGAGTCCGGGGAGTACGTGGGACGCACGTGACTGACCCTACAGCACTCCGCATCCCTTCCCCACCCCCGCCCCTTCTTCAGCCCCAACCCCGGGGCGCGCCGGAGCCCCGCACCGAGCCCTTTAAGAGCCGCCCCCAACCGCCGGGCAGGGGGGGCGGGGTGGGTGGGCCGGTCGGGGCACACACCCGCACGCAGGAGCCGCCGCTGCGGCCGCCGCCGCCGGGGAAAGGAAACAAGTTTGAACAGCGGCGCCCGGCCCCCTTCCCCCTCCCCCGTCCCCGCCCCGGGCCGGATTCCGACAGGGTAGACGGGCAGGGGGCGGCGAGGACCCCTCCCCCCGCGAGCTCCGGCGCAAAGTCCAGCCCGCGCGAGCCCGGGGGCGGCGGGGGAGGGGTGGGGGGAAAGTCCGGGCGGGAGGGGGGCTAATCCCGCTGCCCCCAGCCCGCCGGCCGAGGGGGGAGGGGAACCTCGGCCCCTTAAGGAGGAGCAAGTTGGCGGGGACGGGAAAGGCGGAGGGATAAGACGGCCCGCTGAAAGAGAGGAGCGGGATCGGGGAGGGGGGGCGCGGGGAGCCGCCGCGTCCCCCCCCACGTCTTCCCCACCCGCCTCAACCCCAGGCCTCTGGCGGCGCGGGCGGGGGGTACCCAGGTCTCCCCGGAGCCACCTTAAAGCCGCGCGTTCTAAGGTCGGAAACAAAAAGTTCCTTTTTCGAACGTTCGGGCTGCGCTTTGGAACTTTGCGACTCCGGGCGGGCGGGGGAGCGAGGAGCCGGCGGAGACGGGCGGGGGAGGGGCGGCGCAGCCCGGACCCCGAGTCCCGGGCTCCCCACGCACGCCCTCCTGGAGGCTACCCCGCGTCCCCCCGCCCAGCCCCGTGCGGGGCACGCGCCGCCGTGAAGGTCACGGGCCGGACCGCGCAGCGCGGAACCGGAGCTAGCGGGCCCCTAGTGCAGACACCCCCCCCCGTCGCCGCCGCACACGTCCCGGCCCCCAGAGTGCAACGTGACAGAGCGGCAGGGAGGGACCCAGCACCCCCGCGATCCCAGGAGCAGAGGCGATCCCCGCGTGCAGGGTCCGGGCAGGGCGAGGAGACCGGGACCCACAGCACCCACCTCGCTCTGGAAGGAGCCACGAATCGGGGGTCCCAGGCAGCACCCCCAGCTCGCGTCGCGAGAAGCAACAGGTCTCGAATGCCCGGGGTTCCCCCAGACCTGGGGATCACTTGGGCTCCCCTGGACCCCTCCAGCCCCCCCAAAGTTTTTCCTCCTGGTTTCCCGGGGCAACAAGTCTCCCCCACACGTGCTGCCCCCGCCCCCACCTGTGTCCGCCGGGGTCTTCATGCTGGGGGGCCCGGGGCAAGGCGCCCCGACTCCGGGCCGCGGCTCCCGGCGCCCGCGCTGCCCCGTCCCGTCCCGCGCCCGTCGGGCCGCCCTCGCCGCCTCACCCGGCCTCGCCTCTCAGAGCCTCTCCCCTCCCCGCCGCCGCCTCCCGGGTTAATATCGCACTCCGGGGCCGGGACGCCCACGCCCCCCGGCCGGCGACGTCACCGCCGCGTCGCCATGGAGACACTGCGCCCGCCCCCTCCCAGCGCACTCACACACTCGCTTGCAGGCGCTCAGCCACTGAGGACCGGCCGGCTCTGGGCTTAAAGGGGCCGCGCGGCGGGGGAGGGAGGAAGGAGAGGATGAGGAGGGGTTGTGGTCCTGGAGGTCATGACCCTTCTTGGAGACTCTAAGTCTGCAGATAACTTAAGTCTTCGGCGCTCGTTACTTGCTGTCTCTCTGTCTCTCCTGCCCACTGCAGGATCCAGAGTTTCTTTTGGGAGAGAAGAACCTTCTGAGTGGGGTCAGAAATTTTTGTGGGCAGGGGGCCTGGACCTTTGGGGAGTAAGCAGAGTCTCCTCTGCACGGGGGCGAAGTCCAGACCTTGGAGGATGATCAAGAGCGCAGCCATTTCCCAGCTTGGGTTTACCCTACCCCCTCAACCCTGAGCCTGAAAGGGGCAGCTGTCCAGGGGTGGGGTGGAATGGGTGGGAAGCATTTCCCAGCATCGGAAATGGGGAGGTAGGTGGCTGTGCCCTCCGCTCGTGTGGGGATGGGGTCTTGGCCTTCCTGATAGACTCAGTCCAGCTGGGGAGGAAGTGACTGGAGAGAAAGCATTCAGGAGCCCCCACAAACACCACCATCCCCAGATTGCAGCTGTCCTGGGAACGGGAACAGGCCGGAGGTACCCCCACCTTCACCACGAGGGCAGGGGGTTCCGGAGGTGGGTCAGGATGGAGGGGGCGACCCAAGTCTGAACAAATGTCCTCCCAAGGGGCATTGGAGGTCTCCAGGAGAGAGGAAGGCAGGGCTTAAGACCTAAAGCCGGAGGAGCGTAGGGGCAGTGTTAAGTCTCTGTCCGCTGCAGCAGCTGGGAGGGATGGATGGAGCTTGGGGCTCGGGAAACAGGAAATAGGAGTGCAGAGCTGACAGAGGCAGGCAGTGGGCAGCAGAGTAGAGGGCAAGTAGAAGCAACATTCACAACCAGAGGCTAGGGGCAGTCTCCAATATGACTCTGAGTTAGCAAAGGAGGAGAGTATAGAGCAAGGGGGGTGGAGACTGAAACCCAGAATTCAGACAGACGGAGAGTCAGACAAGCCATGGGGAGGAAGGGCTGCAGGGGTGCTTAGGGATTCTAGCCCAGCCTCCTCCTCTGTTGCTGGGTTCCTGGGCGGCCTTAGACCAGCCTGTCACCAGTGCCTCAGTAAAGTCTCAGGCCGCCTCCTTAGGGAGACCAAGGCCTCCAGGGAAGCATCACCCCCTTGGGGAATTATGTAACCTTGCCTACGGACAGTGCAGCTCCCCCACGGATATTGTAACCCTCTGGGAGTGGTGTGGTCCAGCAATAATAATCATCATCATTGTTAGAATAACAGCTCCTGATTCCGAGTGCTCACAATGTGCCAGGCACTGGGCCAAGCATTGTCAGGGGCATCTTCTCATTTAATCCTCACACAATCCCAATGAGGGGAGTTACTATTGTTATCCCTACTTACAGATTAAGAAAATAAGGCTCTGATAAGGGAAATCAGTTTGCCAAGATTGGAATCTGACTCTATCTAATTCCAAACCCTTCACTACTCCCCCACAAAAACCCAAAGATAACAGGTTTTGTTTGTTTGTTTGTTTCTTGTAGTGCTAGGTATTGAACCCAGGGTCTTACAATGCTAGGCAAGTGGGTCTACCACTGAGCTACATCCCCAGCCTGACACAGAATTTCAAGCGGTGGCACATACCTGTGATCTCAGCGACTTGGGAGGCTGAGGCAGGAGGATCACAAGTTCCAGGCCAGAGGCAGCCTGTATAACTTAGCAGAACCCTGTCTCAAGATAAAAGGTAAAAAATGAGCTGACGGTGCAGCTTAGTGGTACAGTGCTTGCAATGCATGTGTGAGACCCTCACTACTGAAAAAAAAAAAAAGAAAGAAAGAAAGGAAAGATAATCAGTAATAGCCTCAATGACACCTCCCCCCCAAACCCTCCCACCAGCAAGACAGACCTGGGATGCAGCCCTAACTCTGCTATCCTGTCTATGAGATAGGGCAAGTAAGCTCCCCTCTTTGGGCCTTAGTTTCTTCATCTGTAAAATGGAGCTATTAATAGACCCTACATTATAGGATTATTAGGAGAAATCAAGGATATAAAGTAAATACACAGTAAATACAGGCTAGGGGTGTAACTCAGCGGTAGAGCATGTGCTTGGCACTGGTGAGGCCCTGGGTTACATCCCCAGCACCAATAAATAAATAAATACTGGTAATTATTATTAGCAGAGTAGAAAAAAAGGAAAACATTCTTAGCTGAGTGCAGTATATATGCCCTCATGGCTGATGTGAGCACCCCTTACCCTACAGACTCCAACTATAGATGGCAAGCATCAACAGTGTGACGTTGCATGTCAATGTCATAACTCCACCCTGACCCGTTCGACCAACTCAATGATACTCTTTCTGTTGAAACACAGCTGGATGGTGGACCATCCACCAAGAATGGGAGAAATGGTAAAATGTCCCCTAGACCTTGTGTCTTTGGAGGTTTTGCAAAACCATCCGTGGATATTGTTACCTCTCCAGGGTCCAGGTGACTCCACCATAGAAAATATAGGGCCTCTTGGATAGGTCATTTGCCTCACTGATACTGAGACCCAGTCCAAAGATGATACGATGGTGACTGCCACCGTTACTGGGAGAGACATCCAGGTAGATAGGTGTGAATTTGTGATGGAAACTCTTCATCACTGGCCAGGCACCATGATGCATGCCTGTAATCCCAGCTACTTCCAGATAATCGGGAGGCTGAGGCAGGAGGACTGTAGGTTCCAAGCCAAAGGTAGTCTGTGCAATTTAGTGAGACGCTATCTCGAAAAGAAAAAAAATTTTCAAAAATTTTTTTTCTTTAAAAAGGAGTAAGAATGTTGCTCCATGAAGCACTTGTCTAGCATGTGTGAGGCCCTGGGCTCAACCCCCATACTAAAAAAATAATAATAAATAAAAAATAAATTAAAAAAAAACACCACAAAAAACAGCTATTCATCATTGGCCATTCACCTCCAACAAGCAAGAAGGCAACCCCCCCATTTCACTACAGAAAATCTCCAGAGATATCAGTAAAAGCGCCACCTCTCCGTGACTCACGACGTACCCACAATGATCACTATAAACAGCTCTGTCTGGACAGAGAGGACACCGTACTCCCATGGCCCTGCTCATCCTTGTTCTAGTTTGCTGCCCTGGCATAAGTAACATTTACCTTATTGTTATCAGGCAAAGTCATGGCCAGGAGCTGTCTCCACCAGAGTTCCAATATTCACAGACTTGTCACATCACTGCTGTAAAGGAAACTATGTAGACAACCCTATGAGCAATATTGTTGTTGTTAGGTGCTCTTGAGTCGGTGTCAGACTCATAGCGACCCTACAAACAACAGGCGAAACACTATTGTTAGTGTTTTTCTGCTATTCATAGGGTTTTCAATGGTTGGGATTTAGCTCAGTTGGTAGAGCTCTGCGCTGCAGTCTCTGAGGTCCTGAGTTCAATTCCCAGCACCACAAAAATGGGAGAAGGACCTGGCAATCCACTCCCAAGGCAATCCCGAAAATGTCAGCCATTGAAAACCCTATGAGGGTCGCTATGAGTCGGATACCGACTCGACGGCACCTAACAACAACAACAAGGGTTTTCAATGGCAGATTGTTTTTGGGAGTGGGTTGCCAGGTCCTTCTCCCAAGCCTACAGCACCTGGTGTTTCCAGATAGTCTCCCATCCAAGTACTAACTGGGTTCAACCCCACTTAGCTTCCGAGATCTGATGGGATCGGACATCACAGTGGTATGGCTGCAGGCCCCCCATAGCAATAATGAGCTTTTAAGACCTTAAGAGGCTAGGGTGTGGCTCAATGGCAAAGCACATGCCTAGATGTGAGTCCTTGGATTCCAGCCCAGCACTGGGGGGAAAAAAAAAGAGCTAGGCAACTTCAGGTGCACAAAATTGGACTAATTATAATCCTTAGTCGTGTTAACTCCCACTAATACGATGGACAGAGCTCCTTTTCATTATTCATCTTGTATCCTTTTGTGTATTTGTCTTCAGACAAGATCTTGCCATGTAGCCCAGGCTAGCTTTGAACTCTTGATCCTCCTGCCTCAGCCTCCCAGGTCACTGGAATTACATCTGTGTGCCATGGCACTCAACAACCACTTGACTTTAAATTGCAGTCCCCCCTCTAGATCCTTGTATCCCTTCTCTGTGTGATTTTTCTCCATGACTGTTATCCTTATCTGACATATATTTCCATAATGTATTTGCATATTGCCTGAATTTCTCTCCTATAATGTTAGCTCTAAGAGAGCAGAGATTTTCCATCTATTTTGTTGCCTGTGGTTGAGCCAGAGCCTGCCATAGTGGCTGTCAATCTATAATGACTGAATAAACCCATCTGTGGACCCCCCTCCCCAGATACCCAGTGCAATACAATAAATGTTACTCAAACTGGGTGCGGTGGCTCACAACTGTGATTCTAGCAGCTGGGGAGGCAGAGGGAGGAGGATAGCAAGTTCAAGACCAGAGGCGATCTGTGTAGTATAGTGAGCCCCTCTCGGTACAGCACTTGCAAAGTATCCAAGCACGAGGCCCTGGGTTCAACCCCCCAGTACTACAAAAATAAATAAATAAATAAATAAATAAATAAATAAATAAATAGATGTAACCTCTTACACAGAGAAACCCACCCTCATGGATAGTTAGTACCAGTGCAACTCAATAAAGAGGATGAACCTTGTAGAGGAACCCCCATAGGGATGATTGTCCTATTGAATGTCAGCTCCACAAAGACAAGCATTTGCTCTGTTTTTCAACACTGTCTTATTAGCAGTGCCTAGACCTGTGTCTGTCATTGAAGAGGTTGGTATGTTTACTTGCTAAGGGGAACTGAGCCCACAAGGAACAGTTGGTATAGCCTCGAAGCAGTATGAACCTTGATCATGGCATAGTGTCCACAACTGATAAAAACCTACCTATGGCTAGGCATTGTGGTGCATGCCTGTGATCCCAGTGACTCAGGAAGTTGAGGTAGGAGAATCATGAGTTCAAGGTCAGAGGCAGCCTGAAGAACCTAGCAAGACCCTGAGTCAAAATTTTAAAAAATAAAAGTGGGCTAAGGGTGCAAGTTCAAGACAACTTGGCAAAAGTTTGTCTCAAAATTAAAAAAAAAAAAAAAAGTGGGAGAGTGGCTGGGTATGGCTCAGTGGTAGAGCACTTGCCTAGCACGTTGGAGGTCCTAAGTTCAACACCCCCCAGTACTATAAGATGAACAAACAACAAAGAAACAAACAAGCAAAAAATGGTCTCACTTCAACATCACCACAACTTTATGATAGTTTCTTTTATTATCCCACTGGACCATGTTACCTCCAGTTGGACTGATGAATGCCCCGGATGTGTTGACTCCTAGAATCCTTCCAAAGAAGTCCCACCACCACCAGAGTATACACAAAGCATGGACAAGGTGACTGATGAGATTGTGGAAGCATAAATCGTTTAGCACGTATGTATGTTTGGATGTATCTTGACGCAGGGTCTTGCTGTAGAGCCCTAGCTGACCTTGAATTTGCAAGCTTCCTGCTGAGTACTGGGACTACAGGTGTCTGCCACCATGCTAGCCAGAACTAAACTCTCTTGATGGTAATAAACTCTCTCGGAATAAATATAATCACAATAGGGCTGCGAGTGCAGCTCAGTGGTAGAATGCCTGAAAAAGGCCCTGGGTTCACTCCCCTAGTACCACACACACACAAAATAAACAACACAGATAAACAATGTTGTTGTTGTTAGGTGCCGTCGAGTCGGTATCCGATAGGGTTTTCAATGGCTGACTGTTTCAGGATTCCCTTGGGGGTGGATTGCCAGGTCCTTCTCCCATTTTTGTGGTGCTGGGAATCAAACTCGGGACCTCAGAGACTGCAGCGCAGCGCTTTACCAACTGAGCTAAATCCCAGTCCCAAATAAACAATAAAATAATAATAATCACAACATTGGGACAGGAGGTGTAACTCAGTGGTAGAGAATGTATTTAGCACGCAGAAGGCTGTGGTTTCAATCCCCAGTGGACCCCCAAAATATAATTTCTATTACAATACCTAAGATTTTTGAAGGCTTATTCTGCTTAAACTATTATTTTTTTTTAAAAAATATTTATTTATTTATTTATTTATTTATTTATTTATTTATTTAGACAAGGTCTAACTATGTAGTCCAGGCTGCCCCTGAACTTGCTATGTAGCTGAGGCTGGCCTGGAACTCATGATCTTCCTGCCTCAGCCTCATTCACCATCAGGCTCAACTTATTTTTTATTTTATTTAGTGCCTATTTTTGTGTGTGTTCTGGGGATATAACCTAGGGACACGTACAAGCTAAGCATGAGCTCTACTACTAAGCTACACTCCTAGCTTATTTTTTTAATTTAAATTTATTTAATTGATACATAAAAACTGTACATATTTACAAGTTATATTAGGGTATTTTGATACATGTATACATTATGTAATGTACAAAGCAAGTTAAACACTATTGCACTACACATTTAGTGTTTCTTTTTCTTCTTTGTGGGGGACGGACAGAGTCTCACTACGTAGCCTAGGCTGGCATGGAACTCATGATTCTCTGGCCTCTACCTCCCTACTGCTGGGATTATAGTACTGGGCCACCACGCCCAGTTTAGCATTTCTTTAAGGTGAAATCATTCAAACTCCTTTCTTCTAGCTTTTTGGAAAATATAGTATATTATTGTCATCTCTAGTCACCCTACTGTGTAATAATAACACATGTTTACGCTATTCTTTAGCTCAGTTGGTAGAGCGCCGCTCTGCAGTCTCTGAGGTCCGGAGTTCGATGCCCAGCACCACAAAAATAGGAGAAGTATGTGGCAATCCACTCCCGAGGCAATCCCGAAATAATAAGCCATTGAAAACCCTATGAGAGTTGCTCTGAGTCGAACATGACTCAACGGCACCTAACAACAACAACAAAATGTTTTGCACAGAGCTGGGCTTGGTGGCTCGTACCTGTAATCCCAGAATTTGGGAAGCTAAGGCACGAGTATTTTGAGTTTGAAGCCAGCCTGGTGCAAACTGAGTTCAAGGTCAGCCTGAGCTACATAGTAAGACCCTGTCTCAAACAAACAACAATAACAACAAAAAGAAAAAAGTAAAAGAAAAACAAAAGCAGGTGCAGAGGTATGCGTGCCTGTAATCCCAGTGACTACAAAGGTGGAGGCAGGAGAATCATGAGTTCAGGGCTAGAGGTGGCCTGCATAACTCAAGGAGACCCTGACTCAAAATAAAAAAATAAAAAAATAACAAATGGACCAGGAGTACAACTCAGTGGTAGAACACTTGCAAAGTGTGTGCAAGGGGCCTGGGCTCAACCCCGAAGTACTGCAAAACCAACAAGAAATGTTTTGCCCTGGGCATGGAACCCAGGGCCTCACTTATGCTGGGGGTGCTCTATCACTGAGCTACATGCTTAGCTTTGTTATCCCTTTTTAAAGGGGGTGGAAATCAAGGCACAGAGGGATTAAGTGACCTTCTCAACATCACTGAGCGGGGAAGAAGCCCAGGTGGTATTTGACCCCAAGAAGCCTGGCTAAGTCTATGCCATCCTGTCTCCTGCAACATCACCCTTTACCCCACATGCCACTGTAACTTTAATAAGCTGTGGAACTAAGTGAACTATGGTTTATACTTCTCTCAGGGACATGGTACAGCTCCCTGGGCACACTTTTCCTCCCAGACAGGGGAAATAGGCTTTGGACGGGGTGAACTCCCATTGACAGTCGCCTTCAAGCATCTTATAACTTGCACAAGCAGTAGGGATGTCTCTGTGGGGAGGTTTTTTGTTTTGTTTTTGTTTCTGTTTTTTTGCAGTACTGAGGAGTTGAACCCAGGGCCTCATGCATGCTTCTGCAAACTCTGCCACTGAGTCACACCTCTGGCCCATTTTTACTTTTTTATTTGAAGACGTGTCTGGCAGCTTGGTGTGCTGTGGAAGTTTGCATGCTGTGCTGCTGTAATGCTGATAATTGTGCCCTCAGTATTTCAGATACCATCATGGCCACCTGTGGTGAACAGATTTCGGCTAAGCTTCCAGACTAAGACAGACTAGGGAGAAGGACCCAAAGCCCACTCCAGAAATAATTCGCTATTGAAAACCCTATGAATAGCAGAGAAGCACCGTCAAATAAAGTGCTGGAAAATGAGCCCTCTAGGCTGGAAGGCATTCAAGAAACCACTTGGGAAGAGTTGCCTCCTCAAAATACAGTTGAACCGAATGATGGGAATGGAGTAAAACCCCTGAGACCTCGTTTTGCTGATGTGGCACGATTCTAAATGAGAGGAAACAGTGACTGCAACATTGGGTTCAAATATAAAAAGAGCATGTGTGCGCATAGCACAGTGTTGGGTAGTGTTTTGTTCTGCTGTACATAGAGTCTCTACCGGTTGAACCCAATTTGATGGTCTTTAACAGCATTTGGAGACATGGTCTCACTAAATTACACAAGCTACTTTTGATCTTGAACTTGAGATCCTCCTGCTCCAGCTTCCAAGTTGCTGGGATTATGGATGTGTGTCATAGCACCTGGTATAGGGAACTTTCTGTGGTTTCTGTGAACCCTTTAGTGACAGCATGAACCCACTTAAGTAGGTAGAGTGAACTATTTTTTCCCTCCACCTTCCATCCCAAGACCTTGTGGTTCCCTAGGCCTCAGTTACCACATCTTTGCACATCTCAGTTTCTACATCTTTGAAATAGGCCTGAAAACAACAACTGCATTATTTTGGGACACTCAGCACAGGGAGGCATGAAGGGTGCTCTCCTCCCCCCAGAGCACATAGGACACTGCCTCTGACCTGCTCTCCCTCCCTCAACTCCCTCACTTCTCCCTCAAGGGCTGAAGGGATCCCAATACTTGCAGGATCCACCAACCTCTGCTCAGCCAGACTCACAGAATTTCATTTCACTTCCCAAACTCTACTCAGTCCTCCCCATCCCGCAGGACAGGAAGCTATCCTAGATAAGGTCAGACCTCTGGATTCCTAGATGGATTGTCCATAGCCTCGGCCACAGGATTACTTCCTTGCTCACCCCATATCCATCAGCACAAGTCCCTCACAGCTACAACCCTAACTCACCCAGGAAAATCACCAGGTTTTTGCATCCTGGCTCCTGCTCTGCTCTTGTGCTTGACTGAACTGTCTCTGTCTACCTCTCTCTCTCTCTCTCTCTCTCTCTCTCTCTCTCTCCCTCCCTCCTTCTCTCTCTCTCTCTGATACTGGGGGTTGAACCCAGGGCATTGCATGTGCTACGGATCAACCACTGAGCTATACTCTTCAGTTCCTTCATTTTAATTATTTATTTATTTTATTATTTTTGCCTAGGCTGGCCTTGAACTTGCGATCTTCTTGCTTTACCCGCCACAGCAACAGAGATTATAGGCGCGTAACCATCATCCGCTCTCTTGATGAGTTAAAAATTTCCCCAGACCCAGCATCTACCCAACGTGCATAGTATAAACTGCCCTATAAATGATTCTTCTCTACCATATTGGGTAGACTGAGGATCTACCCAATATGGAAATATGAACTATCTTTTAGAATGATATTAGAAGAGAAATAACATTATAGTATAAGGTTGTATAAGTAATATAACAGCATAGATAATGGTACACAGTTCCTTCTGGGTGTGAACTCCTTGCAGACAGGGACGTTTTCCCCAACCTCCGTGGACAGTGTGGACGTCCCATGGATAATGTGAATCTCTTCAGGTCTCAGTGAACACCAAGGGACAAGTGGTAATTTTCCATGCCCTGTGTGAACTTGCCATATGCCACAGCACATACTTTCCCAACTAGTGTGAACGCTAGGACAATATGACCTACAACAGATGCCTTTTCCTCGCAACTGGTATGACTCTTGAGTAGCTCCAGTACTGAAAACTCATCACAGGCAAAGTAAATCTTCTCTCGGGCCAGTGTACATTGCTCCCCATTCCCTTTGGTCCAGGGTAAATCGGATGTGAAAAGTGGAGAGTGGATACACGCAGACAGGTTCACACCTTGTGTAAACTCCGTATCTGGGCAACAGGCTTCTACTACGAACAGTGCATAGCGCATCCTCTCCTCCTCACCTCCAGTGTGACACCCCACCTCACGATCTTTGGAAATCTCTTGCAGGTGTGAACACCCACAGCCTAGCTCTCCACGGGATGCAGTGTGAAGCCCCGTGAAGCGCGGCTGCATTTTCCCACCTTGTGCCCCCACTCATCCAGTGCTAGGAGAAGCTGTCAGAAAACTGCGCCCCCCTGAATGTCAATGTCCTGGAGGAGGTGACTTGTCCCCAAGGCCCCCCCAAACCCCAGGCCGCGCGTGTTGCCTACACCGCGGCGCGCGCCACCCAAAAGGCGCGCGCCACCCAAGGAGCGCGCGTTCTCTCTCCTCCTGGTGGCAACAGGGCTTTCCGCGGGGCCGCGCCAGACTTTTCGAGATCATTCATTGGTCGCAGTCCTGGCCACCCAACAGCCAATCAAGCGGGGGAAAGGTGACATCACTAGTTCTTCTCCCATCCCCCCCCACCCCAAACTTCCCTACTCTGGCTACCAGCAGCAACAACCACGTGGGGGAGGGTAAGAGAGTAGAACCGGTGAGGTCATTGCACCGCCCCAGCCGCTGCTGATTGGCTGCGGGGCTCGCGGGTGGCGGTTGGCTGCTCCTCGCACCTCCCCCTTGGGCAGCTACCGCCGCCACTGAGAGGAGCCACCGGCGACGCCAGAGCCGGGAATCCGGGTGAGTCGGGGCCCTGGGTCTAAGACGTTCCTGGTGTCCAGCGAGACTCACGAGCAACTGCCCTTTCGGACTTTTTCTCCTCGCCCGGTTTCTTTGGTGCTCCCGGCACTCTGTCACATGGGAGTTGTAGTCTGCCTTGTACTGTCGACTACGGGCCAGACACGTAAGAAGACTACTATTCCCAGCAGGAATTGCGACTAGCCGGTCAACAAACCCTTGGGCCACGCCTCCTAAGCCTGCTCATTGGAGAGCCCGTCCGTTAGCCCCTCCTTCTCTTAGTTCATTGGCTACTGTCCCTCACAGAGGCTGGGTTCCGGCCTAGAATGCATGATGACTGGGTACTGTATTTGTCATTTGGGACAAAAGCGACCTACTATTGGTCAAAGCTGGTGTCGATCACTTGTTGTAAGGCAGGCCCCAGACAGATCAGGCGGTCGTAGGCTCAGGTTGGTGTCGGTCCCGGGGGGAGGCCGGTCTTGGATTTTGGCTCCGCCCCCTAGCGCTGCCGGAAGGGCGCGATTGGTCGATGCGAGCGTCGCTCGTCGTGGACAGGCGGAGCTCACGAGGCTGTGAATATCTATTGGTCTAGCCTGGCGCCGGTCAGCGGGGTTGTGGCCGCTGATTGGCTGTTTGCTCCAGCTGTTGCAGGTCCATTCACCATTTTGTGTGTTGGAGTAAAAAAAAAAGGGAGAATCGAGAGGGAGAGCCGGAGGGGGGGCGGGGAGGGACCGGACCGGACCGAGCCGGGGCCACGGCCCCCCGCCCCGAAACCCTGCCGAGCCCGAGGTGAGGGGCGGGGCCAGGGTTGACACAGACAAGGGGGGTGTGGGGGCTCGGGGCCGAGGGGGGACAGGTGGCAGGGACGGGAAGGGGGTACAGTGGGAAAGGGGTGGGCGGAATGGTGGGAAGGGGAGACCGAGTGGAGGAAGTGGTGAAGAGGGACGTAACAGAAAAGGGGTGCAAGGAAGAGAGAGGTGGTGGGCAGAGAACTGGTAACAGGATTGGAGGGGTGACAGGACTGGATCAGGGTGACAGGGAGAGGGAGGGGACAGAGTTAGAGAGGGTGACAAGGATAGTTGATGGAGAGAGGTGTCAGGTCCAGAGATGGCTGACAGAGTGACTGGGAGAAATAGGTGTCATATAAGTGGAGGTGACTGGGAGTGGGTAACAGAGAAGGGGGCCTAGGGCCTGTGAGGAGAAAGGTAGAAGTGGTGACAAGATGGGAGAGAGTGGCCGAGAAGCTGGTGCCAGAATAGTTGATGAGAGCAAAGGGCTCAGGACCCCAGAGAGCCAGGGCCTGGGGTGGCCTGGGCTTCGGGAGTAACTGCCTAGATTCTGAGGGATGCAAGGGTCCCCAGAACCCCGGGTGGGAGTTATCCAGCAAGGGCTGGATGGGAAGAAAGTAGGCCCCAAGGAAGAGAAACAGCCTTGGCTTCTGGGCTGAAGAGGCTGGCCAGGCAGCAGGGTCTAGGGGTGCCAGGCAGTGTGGTTGTAGACCCTGGGTGGGGTACCCAAAGGTTTGTGTGTGGGCAGGCCTGGGGCTAGATCTCAGTCCTCAGCATTGTGGCCCAGCAAGGCAGTGGGGAGAAGGTAGTGATGGCTGCCGAACTCCTGGGCACTTGGGGGCCAGTGCCTGGCTCTACAGGCTCTGCCTCTGAGGACCCCAGGATTGGCCCATCGAAGGGGCAGGCCTGAGACTGCAGGCCCCAAGTGGGAAGGCGTGAGGTCCGGGGTCTCGAGGAGCCCGAGGACTGTCAGGGGGCCTCTGACTGTGTTTGACTTCTGCTCCTGGGCCCCCTGAAACCATCTTAGAGGCCCCTTTTTGGCCTCTCAGGTTCTCTAAGTCACTTTAGAGTAAAGTTTTTTTTTTCTCTTTTCTCTTCTCAGGGCAGCTTGAAAGGGGGCGGGCAGTAATGACTGTTCAGGAAGTGGGTGAGGTTGGCCTGTTGGGCTTGTCCTGCTTTCTTCGACCATATCCTACTTATCCCCATCTGGAGTCGAAGGGCATTTTGGGGGGCCTGGGGGGGCCCAGCTGACTCAGCTACCCTGCCTCAGCCAGCCCCGCTAGGGCGGGGGATGCATACGGGCCAGAAGTGGAGGTTAGGCTTATGGGTATCACGCTGGGTGCTGTGGGGGGAGGGGCAGGCTCCCACCCAGTGGGACCGAGAAACCCTGGGGTGCAGTTCTGTGTCCCACTGTGTGATGACGTGTGTGTCTGTGTGTGTGCGTGCCTGTGTTTGTGCGCGTGCGTGTGCTCCTGCACGGCCGTGTGGCAGTGCCGGGTATGAGCTTTTGCCCTAGACGTGCCCCTGCCTGCTCCCTGCCAGGATCTGGGGAGAATACTATACCTAGCAGGCCTGGGGTGCAGAGCAGAATGGGCAGCCGTCCCTTGGGGCTCGCAGCTGCCCACTCCTTCCCACAGTACATGCCCATGCGCAGCTGCCCGGAGGGGCGGAGGGAAGGTGGGGGGAGGCTCATATCATGGCCCAGTCACCTCCCTGTCTGCGGCTTGGTGCTTGTGTATGTGTGTGCATTTGCGTGTGTGTGCTCTCTGGTCAGTGACAGAGAGTAAGCGTGCCGTGTGGATCATGTGACAGGCAGCACACTGAAGTGGTTAGGATCATAAATTCTGGAGCCAGGGTGCCTGGGTTCAGATAGATCTTGGGTGCTGCTTCCTAGCTGGATGATCTTGGTCAAGTTGCTTAATCTCTCTGCGCCTTGGTTCCCTCAAATATAAAATGGGGTTGATAGTAGCACCTGCCTCGTAGGGCTGTTGGAAGATGAAATGGGATAATAAGGGCAAGCTTAGCGCTGGGCTCAGAGTAAAGTGAATACGCCAAAGGTGTGACCAGTCAGTGCTCCTCGGGGTGGTCTGAGCCTGTGCGTGTGTGTCCCATGTCCTCTGCAGAGAGAGCAAGTGTATGGGAGTGCTCCCTAAGGAGTCAGAGTGTACGTGCTCAGGGGACGCAGGTGCCAGTCTGTGTCTGCATGCTGGCCAGGGTCCACATGAGTTAAGAGTAGCCCGGGAGAAAGCCTTGGGGCTCCAGGAATCGAGGCAGTCAACTCAGCAGGTAGGAAGTCCTGGGGGACAGTGGATCTGGGGCTATTTCCTGAGTTGCTCCGATGATCCCTGTCTGCTCTCCCATCTTACAGGTGGGCAAAAGATGAAGCCAATGAAGAAGGCATGCACTGGCCTTTCAGGTCCCGGCAGTGGCAGCAAGTCCCCACCAGCCACCAGAGCCAAGGCTCTGAGGCGGCGAGGGGCCGGGGAGAGCGACAAGCCAGAAGAAGAGGACGATGAGGCGCAACCCCAGCAGCAGCCAGGGCCAGAAGAGGCTGAAGAGGGTGAGGAGGAGGCCGAGCGGGGTCCTGGCGCTGAGGGGCCGCCCCCGGAGCTGCATGCCAGTGACCCTGCCCCAGGCCCAGCTGAGGATCCTAAGGGGGACGGGGAGGCAGGCCGCTGGGAGCCGTCACTCAGCCGGAAGACCGCCACATTCAAGTCTCGAGCACCCAAGAAGAAGTACGTGGAAGAGCATGGTGCTGGCAGTGGGGGGGTGGCCGGGGGCCCTGAAGAGCGAGAGCGGACCCCTGAAGAGGCCAGCACCCTTGGCGCGCCTCCACGGCCACCCACCTCCGCCCGCTCCTCCTCCACTGACACAGCCAGCGAGCACTCGGCGGACTTAGAAGATGAGCCAGCTGAGGCTTGTGGGCCGGGCCCCTGGCCCCCCAGTGGCCCCAATGGTGGCTATGACCTGCGGCAGCTGCGGTCCCAGCGGGTGCTGGCTCGGCGTGGCGATGGTCTCTTCCTGCCTGCTGTGGTGCGCCAGGTGCGCCGAAGCCAGGACCTAGGTGTGCAGTTCCCCGGTGACAGGGCCTTGACTTTCTACGAGGGGGTGCCCAGCGGGGGCGTGGATGTGGTCTTGGATGCCACGCCACCGCCAGGTGCCCTAGCGGTGGGCACAGCGGTCTGCACATGCGTGGAGCCTGGCGTGGCTGCCTACCGGGAAGGCGTAGTGGTGGAGGTGGCCACGAAGCCAGCGGCCTACAAGGTCCGCCTCAGCCCTGGCCCCAGCTCCCAGCTGGGCCCACCAGGCAGCCTCCCTCAGCCCCCACAGCCGCTGCACCCCGAGCCGGAGGAGGCCGTGTGGGTGGCCCGCTCGAGCCTACGCCTGCTGCGGCCCCCCTGGGAACCAGAGGCCCTGCTGAGGAAGCCCCCCATAGTCCCCGAGGAAGAGCAGGCTGAGCCTGGGGCCACCCTGCCACCCTGCCCTGCTGCCTTGGATCCCAAGCAGCCTGAGGATGCCGAGGTCTCCAAGATCAGCTTTGGTGGCACACTGGGGGGTCACTGTGAGGAGGGTGAGGAGAAGCACCCACCAGCCCTGGGCACCCCAGCCCTGCTCCCCCTGCCCCCACCTCAGCTCCTGTCACCACCCCCCAAGTCCCCAGCCTTCGCTGGCCCTGGCCGCCCTGGGGAGCAGCCCTCGCCTTGCCAGGAGGGGAGCCAGGGCGGCAGCCGGAGCAGCAGCGTGGCCTCCCTGGAGAAGGGGGCCGCACCGAGCGCCCGGGCCCGCACACCGCTGACGGCGGCCCAGCAGAAGTACAAGAAGGGAGACGTGGTCTGTACGCCCAACGGCATCCGGAAGAAGTTCAACGGCAAGCAGTGGCGACGGCTGTGCTCTCGAGATGGCTGCATGAAAGAGTCGCAGCGGCGGGGCTACTGCTCACGCCACCTGTCCATGCGAACCAAGGAGATGGAGGGCCTGGCGGACAGCGGGCCGGGTGGCACTGGGCGGCCGGCTGGCGTGGCAGCCCGTGAGGGCAGCACCGAGTTCGACTGGGGAGACGAGACATCGAGGGAAAGCGAGGCCAGCAGCGTGGCGGCACGGGGAGACTCGCGCCCGCGCCTGGTGGCCCCTGCTGACCTGTCACGCTTTGAGTTCGACGAGTGTGAGGCGGCCGTGATGCTGGTGTCACTGGGCAGCTCACGCTCAGGCACGCCCTCCTTCTCACCCGTCTCCACGCAGTCGCCCTTCTCGCCGGCCCCGTCGCCCTCGCCCTCACCCCTCTTCGGCTTCCGCCCTGCCAACTTCAGCCCCATCAACGCCTCGCCGGTCATTCAGCGCACTGCTGTTCGCAGCCGCCACCTGAGTGCCAGCACCCCGAAGGCCGGCGTGCTGACGCCACCAGACCTGGGCCCCCACCCGCCACCGCCTGCCCCCCGGGAGCGTCATTCCTCTGGCATCCTACCCACCTTCCAAACCAACCTAACCTTCACTGTGCCCATCAGTCCTGGGCGCCGGAAGACAGAGCTGCTGCCCCACCCGGGGACGTTGGGGGCTCCTGGAGGAGGAGGTGGAGGAGCTGCCCCAGACTTCCCCAAGAGTGACAGCTTAGACTCCGGTGTGGACTCGGTGTCCCACACACCTACACCGTCCACACCAGCTGGCTTCCGGGCCGTGTCACCTGCTGTGCCCTTCTCTCGTTCCCGCCAGCCTTCGCCATTGCTGCTTTTGCCCCCACCTGCTGGCCTGACCTCGGATCCAGGGCCCGCGGTGCGCAGGGTGCCTGCCGTGCAGCGGGACTCACCTGTCATTGTCCGCAACCCTGATGTGCCACTGCCCTCCAAATTCCCTGGAGAGGTGGGCACTGCTGGGGAGGCTCGGGCTGGGGGACCTGGGCGAGGCTGCCGCGAGACCCCGGTGCCCCCCGGAGTGGCCAGTGGTAAGCCAGGCCTGCCCCCTCCTCTGCCGGCCCCTGTGCCCATCACCATGCCTCCAGCCGCGCCGACTGCTGTGGCCCAGCCGATGCCCACCTTTGGCCTGGCTTCTTCACCCTTCCAGCCCGTGGCCTTTCACCCCTCACCTGCTGCCCTGTTGCCAGTCCTAGTACCCAGCAGTTATACCAGCCACCCTGCCCCCAAAAAGGAAGTCATCATGGGCCGGCCTGGAACAGGTAAGAGGGCAGGTGGGGGGACTGGCCGGGGGCTCACTTTGAACAGGGCCTCCTTGGGCCCGGGTTTTCAAAAAAGGTGCGCTGTTCCTCCTAGGAGGGCTCCAGGGGAGGCTGGCCTCTTCTCTGCATAGATGTGGCAGTGGAAAGTCACATGTCAGACAAGGGACTGGACTTTGAAGGCTAGATGTGGTTCTGCCCGAGGCCATCCCTTGGGGAGTGTGCTGTTGAGGGTCAGTCAACCTGAAGACCTACACCGAGGGCTGGTCTTGAGTCAGGCCCCTGGGGTAACAGAGTGATAATCACAGGTGATAGCGCCCATGTCTTGGGGACTGGGTGGGGTCATTACAGCGATAACCACTACACTAGGTTATCTGGCCACCCTTTCCCACCCAACCTGTAATACAGCACTCAACCCTCAGGCCCTATTTAAGCCCTTTGCAAATGCTCACTCATTTTCTCCTCCCAGTGACAGAATGCCACGAATGTGCTTGTTTGGGAGAAACTGAGGCCAGATTAGTGACTTGTGCAGGGTCACCTAGCCTAGGTCAGGCAGGCTTGGGGGGCAGGATGGCCCGAGCCCACCAGGTTTTGGTACTGGGTGACAGATGGGAAGACTGAAGCTTTAGCGGGTGGTAGCTGGATCAGGACCGAAGAGATGGGGGTGCTGGGTCCTCCTTTGGGTGTGAATGCAGCCTGGCGGCCCTCAGGTCAGAGCAGGGCTATCAAGGCAGGAGTTAAAGGATGAGTAGGACCCAGCAACCATGGGCCAGAGGAGCAGGAAGGCAACGTACAGGTGGAGGAAACGGCCCAGGTGGGGAGGACTGGCAGCCAGTGGCCAGAAGGCTGAGGCTGGGGGCGGGGAGAGTGGCATTTATGAGATGGTGCTTGAGAGCCAGGGGCCCAAGCCAGACTGGGCCTTTAGGAGTAACCCAAAGGTCAGGTGACAGAGCTGTCACCAGTCCCTTCCCTAGTATCTTTTATTTATGTATCTACTGTTGGCGTGGTGGCCTCCGCTGTGCCCGGCCCTGTGCTTGGTGGTGCTGAGGACATAGCCCTCTCCTCACCTCACATGGCTCACAGTCCCTGGAACAGGCAGACCTGTCTCCATTTAGTGACAGTCTGAAGTGACCAGGGAGGGGTGGTCAAGGCCCAGGAGCCCCTGAAAAGATGCTGATCCAGCCTGAAAAGTCAGCGGGGGTTCTTGGAGGACAGTGCAGAGGCCTGTGAACTGGGACCTTGAAGGCCATATAGACGCGGCCATGGCAAGGCAGGCAGGCAGGCCGGCTGCACCTTCAAGCAGAGGGAAGAGTTTGTGCAAAGGCCTTGAGGCAGAAGCACATAATTACAGGCCTCTGAATCTGTGATGTCAAGGGCTCTGGGAGGTAGGTGACTGTTGGGATGTACAGCTGGATTGGTGAGCAAGGGTCAGCTGGGAGAGGGGCATTCGAAGACTCAGGCGATTAGAAGACTACCTCCTGAGGGCAAGGAGGGGCCACGGAAGGTTTTGAGCAAATTCCACCACAGCTGCACCACAAAGGGTGGGTTCAAGTCCCTGAGACCAGAGGCAGGGTGGCCACAGAGAAAGGAGCCTGGCTTGCAGGTGTGTGTAGGAGCTGCTGTGGCTTGGGCTGACGGACAGACCAAGTCAGAAAGAAGCCAGGCCCTGCCCTCATAGCACCCCAGCCCAGGCCTGTCTCCAGAGCCGAGCACAGGGACACGGGGCTATATCTGCCTCTCATGCTCCTGTACCGAGGTTGTGAGCTCTGTGCTTCACCCCTCTCCCAACACTTCTTTTCCGTGGGGTGATTGAGACAGGGGCTCACTGTGTAGCCCAGGCTGGCCTTAAACCCACCATCCTCCTGCCTCAGCCTCTTGAGCTCTAGGATTATAGGTATGTGCCACCGTGCCTGTCACCAACACTTGGATTTGTTATTGTAGCCAAATTTCCGAGGTTGGCACAGTAGGGATTTCTGTTTTTAGGCAGACGAAGAAGCTGAAGCAGAGTGCCTCTGACCACCTACTCACCTCCACCCCTCGCATGCCTGCAGCCCCCAACACTGCCCCCAAAGTATCGTCTCTCATGCACCCCTCTGCTCCTGTGTGGGGAAGGTTGGCACTACTGCAGGGGATGGCTGAGGGCTACCAAGGCAGGCCCAGGAGGGGCCCTTGGCACCATTTCCCAGATGAAGAAAACTGAGACCCCAGTTGACATCACCCAGCCATGGAGAGGCAGGCCTAGGCCTTGAACCAGGTCTCTGTCTCCAGATGGCAAGACTCTTACTGCCAGGAGTCAACGGTAGTAATGACTTAACCACCCTTGTGTTGGTACCACTGTGCACGAGCCCTGCTGAGCGTTTACTTACTGAGTCCTTGCAGCCCCCCAGGAGGTTAGTATGGTCATTAGTTCCAATGGAAAGAGGAGGCAGCCTAGAAAGGTTAAGTGACTTGCCTTAGGTCACCTAGCAAGGAAGAGAGAGTGCCAGGATTTGATGGCAGGCTGACTGGCTCTAGATCCCAGGCTCCTAAGCACTTTCTGTGGTAATAATATTGAGAATTGGTTGTTGTTAGGTGCCATGGAGTCGTGTCTGACTCATAGTGACCCTCATAGGGTTTTCAATGGCTGATTATTTCGGGATTGCCTTGGGAGTGGATTGCCACGTTCTTCTTCCGTTTTTGTGGTGCTGGGAATCAAACCTGGGACCTCAGAGACTGTAGAGCGGTACTCTACCAACTGCGCTAAATCCGAGCCCGATACTGAGAATAACCTTTCTTTATTGAACATATTCCACGCACCCAGCCCCAGGCTGGGGGCCATTTCAGCAAACCTACCTGATGCTGTAAGAGGAAGGATTACCAGCCTTGTCATCGAAGGGTAGAACTGAGGTTCATGAAAGGGAAGCTCTTTTACTGGAGGCCACCTGGTCGTCAGAACTTGTCCAATGCCTGTCCTGGCAGTTCTGAACAGCACTTCCCTGACAACACCCATGCTGAGTATCTAGGCTGCCCTCGGGGTCCCAGCCCGCCAGCCTTTCATCCTTCTCCCAGAGGCCTCCCTAACCCTTGGTAGGCAGGCGCCTTAGGGCCCATTCCCTCTGAGGCCCAGATAGGACAGACTGTGTCCTAAGGCAGAGAGAGACCACAGTCCTGGCCCCTTCTGACCCTCCATCAGAGGGCAGCAGGTGTGAGGGGGTGGCCCATGGCAGCCTGCCTGTTCCTGCCCCCCGCCAGGCATTTGCTTCCGCTGGGGGACATGCTGGGGCAGGCTGCCCGCATTCTCTGCATTCTGCGCATGGCGTGGCGGGCCAGCTGCAGTTGCCACCTCCCTCTGACTCTTCCCGCCTGCTGCCATGGAGAGGAACCCCCCCCAAGCCCTGCCTGTAGCCCCCACCCAGGAGGCCAGATGTCTCAGCCCCATTCCTGGCATGGTCTCCCTCCCAGCTTCCTGCAGGGCTTCCCCTTATTGACTAGCATTGCCCCTCCTCCTGGCCTCTGTCCGGCTGGCTCTGGGCTTCTGTCTCGCTTCAAGCCACTGTGTGTCCATCCTTCTCCAGGGTTCCTGTGTCTCTGTGTTCTTTATTTTCTGGCCTATGGGTCTCTCTCTGCATCTCTGTCAGTTGGCCTGACTCACTTTCTGAGTCTGGCTTAGTATACCTTTGCAGGTTTGTCCCTCCCTGGACTTCTTCAGTCCTTGCCAGCCCAACCTCTTTTTGTTTTGGCTCCCAATCTTGGGGGTCCTGCGTCTCTGGGCCTGCCTTGGCCTCCCCTGTGGCCCTCTCTCTCCCACTGTCTAGACTAGGCATGTCCAACCCACCTACAGGTCACATGCAGTCCAGGACAGTTAGTAATGCAGCTCCACAAACCCTCTTAACATCACGTTTTTTAGCGTTTATGTTCTTCATGATCTCCCCTATTACGTACACACACTAACCATATTATATAATTTATGTGCAGCCCAAGACAATCCTCTTAACTTGATGTTGCATATTGCAAGCCCAAAGGTTGGACACCCCTGTTTTAGACAGTCTTGTTGCCCCCAATCCAGCCTCATACCCCCATTCTGTGCACGTGGGGTGGTCTGATCTTTTAAGTCAGTCAGTAGTTGCTAAGTACCAGGTCCCCTACTCCCTTCTCGAGGAGTCTTGGGCGGTTGTCCAGGCCCGGGAGCCCCTTCTTGCCCCTTCACAAATTAATTGCCCACTATTGCCACTGAAACCTGCTGAGAAATGTTGGGATTTGTCTTGCAGACCCACAACCGTCCCAGCACCTGTTCCCCAGACAGGCAGGAAGGCGGGGGCCATATGAGCCAAGCTGGGAGATCCGGCTGTAGGGGGTGCTAAGAAAGCAGCTCCTGTGCCCACCCACCTGCTAGAGGGCATGACCCAGATCACCTCCACCCCCGCCTTCCTGGGGACACATTTGGTGCCAGCTCAGAGACCAGGCAGTGTCCACCAACTATACCTGGGCAGGTGGGGGAAATGAGGCCTAGGGAGGGGCTGAGGGGATTGACTCGGGGGTCTCCTGACTAACACACATCCAGGTTCTGCCCACTATAATTCCCTTTTCTCTCCAACAGTGAACCCTGTCAGCACCACCAGAAGTCAACTCCTTCCTCATCCCTCTGCCTGTCAGCAGTCCTGGGGCAAGTGGGTGGGGAAGGCACTAGGACTAGGATGAGGGAGGTATTGTATCTAGGGAAGCCAGAGGACAGGGACAATTCAGTGGTGCTCGGGGGGCTTGAGAGGGAGATTCGGGGTGAGGTTTTTGTTGGAGGTGAAATTTAAGCTGACGTGTCAGGAGTGAGCAGATTTCGGAGTAGTGACAAAGGAAAGGGCAATCCAGGCCAAGGCAGCTGCGTGATCAAAGGCGAAAGTGCATGAACTCGGAGTGGCCACCCGAGGCTGGAGCCCCCCGCTAGAGCCCAGGCTTGGAGGATGGGTGCCATGGAGGCCCAGCTAGGCCCAGCTTGGGAAGCTGGGACTACACTGCGGAGCCAGTGAAGAGTCAAGAGAGGATTTGGAGTGGAGGAGGGAAGAGGTTGGATCTAAGTGTCAGTGATCCCTGGAGACTGCCTTAGAGAGGAAATAGGCCTAGGCTGGGAAGAGCACGCCTTGGGGGAGAGGAGGGGAGGGAGAGGGCGCCTTCATGAAGTTGCAGGGGCTTATGAGTGTGGATGACTTCGTGGGAAAGACCCAGGCTCCCCCAGTTTAACAGCACCCAGCAAGGACCAGGGACTGCTAGGGGTCAGGCTGCCTCCTGGCGGCGGCCCGCGGCGGGGCAGCAGGCGCGCGCATGCGCAGCATGGGAGGGGATCCATCCCGGAGCCCCTGGCGCCCAGGCATTAATGGCTCCATTAGTGGCCGGGAGGGAGGCGCATTAGCGGCGGCGACGGCGTCTGGCTCACTTTACCACCGGCGGCAGCGGCTGCACCGCAGGCGGCTGGACCCTAGCCCGCCGTGCCTCCTCCGCCCGCACCCAGTCCCCTATTCCCGCTCCCCACGAGGGCGCGGGTAGGGAACCCCCGTCCCCATATTTCGGCAGAAAAGCTGATTGTGCAGCCAGGCCGACCTGGGTTCCAATGTCGACTGTCCCACTTCCTAACTGCAAGACAGTACCCCCGCCCTTTGGGCCTGTTGCTCGCGGAGTAGATTGGGAAAGAAGGTGCACCTGGGGCTCTGTGAACCCACATGGGCACCGGGTGAGGGCCGCGCCCAGTCCCGGGCCGCACCTACGGGTGCGGGTTCCCGCGCGCCCCTGGGGCTAGGCCCCCGGGCGCCGGGGCCTCGGTCCTTCCCATTGGCTACTGTCCTGCCCGCCGACTGGCGATTGGCCGAGGTCCGCTCCCGGCCCTTGCGCAATTAACCCCTGCACGGCCGCGTCCTCAGGCTGGGCGCCCCCCCTAGGGTAGACAGCTCGTGTGCCAGCTGGCCCGCGCCCCACCGCGGCCCGCGTGGGTGTCAGGCCCGCCGGGCGCCCGCCCGCCCTCCAAGCACAAAGCGGCTTTGTGGGGCCTGCCGGGGACTGGCCGGGGGCCAGGCAGCGAGTGGAAAATCTCGTGAGCACTGAGAGAGGAGGGGAACGCAGGGCGGCGCCCCCTCCTCCGCCTGGGCTGTGGCGCCTCCCTCAGCCCGCGCCGACCAGCGCACCCAGCCCCGGCGCCTGTACACCACCCCCCCTTTCCGCCTTCGCACTTTCCCACTCCCGAGCTCCCATCCCGCCCTCTACCTGCATCCTGCTCTTCTTCCAATCCCTGGGGACCCCTCCACACACCTTTCCCCCTAATCCCCCAGCCTACCCTAGCCCCGCTCACACTGACTCACTCTGACGCTATTTTTAGTCCCCCATCCCTGCCGATCCGCGCCAGCCCAATCCTGGGCTCGTTCCCCAGGCAACCCTGGCCGTCGCCGACGCCGCCCGGAGTGGGTGGGTGGGTGGGTAGGTGGGTGTGTATGTGGAGTGCCGGTGAGGGGAGCTGGGGACACTCGGGTGGTGAGCTGAGGCGGGGACCGGGCCTAGAGAGCAGGGTGGGGAGCCGCGGGCAGCCGCCGGGGGCGCGGTGCCTCGTGGGCTCAATAAATGGGGCCGGGAGTTCAGAGTGTGTCTGCCTGTCCCTCAGCCTGTCAGCTTCCCTGGCTGCTTGCCACTGGCGTATGGGCAGGCATCGGCCTGCACCACCCCGGGTGGCTCTTCATGTCTCTGTCTGGGCTCCATGTCCCCAGGCCAGGGTGGGGTGTTATGGTGGGAGCTATTTTGTTTAGGGCCAAATCTTCTGTGGAGTTGGTTGCTGGTGGTGTAGGGGTGGCTGGCGGCCATCGTATTCATGCGTAGTATCAGCCCTGGGTAAAGGATGGCCGTGCACTTCCCCTCAGACCCGCCTTGGGGCCCAGGTTTAGGGAACCCACTGAGCCTTTTCCAACTTGGGAGGCCCCAGTTACGGCTGGGGATGGCTGGAGAGAGGGAGCTTGTTTGGGGATGAGACTTGCTCCCTCCCTTCCTCCTCCTAATCCACCCCCACCCAGGGTTCCTCCACCATGAACAATAGAAGCTAAGTATAGGGCTGGCCCAGTGCCTAGGGCAGGGGGGCTCTTCCTGCCCGGATTCCTGCCCCTCCCTGGCAGGCAGGGCCCCCACTTTTTTGTACCCTGCCCCAAAAGGGGCCTCTTCCCATCCTTTTTCCATGGGCACTGTGTTTTCTACCAGATGTGCAATCTTCCCAGATGTGTGGGGCCCTCTTTCCCTGATGTGCCATGCCTGGTTTTTTCTCACCGAACAGAAGTGGGGGAGCAGGGCTCCTCTGAGCTCTGTCCCTGGGCTGTATTGCAGTAGAGAAAGGGTTAACTTGCCAGTAGGTGACTCACTCACCGGTGGGGAGAGGAGGGGTCAGCGGTGGGGAGATAGTGGGCCACATTGATTTCAGTCTCGATTTCTGCTTCACATTGCAGTCCCTGGGGCAGTGAGGTAATGGAGGGTCTGAGTCTGGGGCTGTATAGAGAGGAGGGGGCAGTCACCTAATAGTCCCTCTGGTAGCCTTTCAGGCTCTCAGCCAAGTGTCTGGCCTTGCCATCTCTGGAGGTCTGAGGGCTGTAGACCTTCCTTTCCCCTTGGGATCAGGTTACCAGGTTTTTGCCCCCCTCTACACCTTCAGCTGCCAGTGGATGGGGCAGTCCCAGGAAAGGGTTTGCCTGCTCTTGTTGAAGACCCAACCTGTGTAGAAGCCCAGTATTAGTCCACCTGAGCCTGCCCAGGTGTGAACTGAAGCCTCTGTCTCTACTGGGCGTGGCCTCAGGGCCCCTCTTGGGTGATCCAAGGCTTCTGCATCTCTGCTTCGTGGGCCCGGGACGCTTTCCTTGTCTCCATATGTGCCCACTCACCTTTCTGTACTTCATTAGTCTTTATATCATCAATTGGTCAGGTTCCTGGGCATCTATCTGGAATTCCTTGCTTGTGTCCACCTTGAGGTCTACTTTTGAGTAATGGCAAGAGCACTGGAGTTGGAGTACTGGCCTGTTAAAGTCCTGACTGCATGACCATGCACAATTTATTCAGTCTCTCTGAGCCTTGTTTTCTCACTTGAACAATGGGCATAATAAAGCGGACCTCCTGGGTGGGGGTGAGGATTCAGTGGACACGGTAACAAGCTCCTAATACTCAGTAGCCCCAGTGTTTGTTTCCTTTCTTCTTCTTGGCCCTTTCCTGGGAGTAGGATGGAAGGGGGTGTCCAGTGGTGCTCTTTTGTCATCTGCCTTATACTGCGAGGTAGAAAGTGCAGAGTGGCAGATGACTGTCAGGCTAGGTGGCTGAATGGTGAGGGATGGCCACAGGGTGCTGCGCACCTGATGGGCCAGCTACCAAAGGATGCAGTTATCGCACATGAGGGTAAGTTTATAGCGTGAAGTCAGCAGGATGGCATTTGTGAGAGTTAGTGTGTGTTGGGGATGGGGATACTGGAGTACTAGGAAGGCTGCATGACAGCGTATGTGGTTGTGTGGGAGAGATGCCTGGCTAGTAGTGGCTGTGCTGAGGTCTGTTAGATTGACATGTCTGCGTGATTCATGCAGGCTGGTGGAAGAGTGATGAGATGGTGTCGGTGAGGCATATGTGACAAGGCATGTATGGAATGGGCAAAGGGAAGAGGATGGGTGAGGATGAGTGTGCATGACAGCGGTTAAGAAGTGAAGGACCACATCTAGGAGAGGTGTGACTTCGAGTGTGTCAGGATGGGGGTAAGACGGAGGGCGCATGATGTCCGTGGCAGTGTCTAAGCGATAATGGGTGTGGCACCAAAGTATGTTTATGAGGAGTGTATGTGTATGTATGTATGTGTGTGTGTGCGCGCGCGCACCCGCCCGCCTGTGTGCATGTGAGAGTTGGGAGGGCTTAGAGATGGCTCACCCAACCCTGCGCGACTTATCTACCCAGCGGGGCTTGGCGCACCCAGGTGGGCCTCGCCGCGCGTGAGCGGGTTGCTGGCGCGCACTGGACACAGCACCACACTCAAACCCGGGCCTCCGCAGCGCAACGCCCCGAACCGCCCCCCTGGCTCGCTGCCTTTGCTGCAGTGCGCCCTCCCTGCTACCCTCCTACTGCGGGCCCGCCCCCGGCCGGCTTGGAGCCAACCCGAGTCCGCCCCGCCCTGCCCTTATTTGCATATGACTGACGTTCCCCCGGGGCGGCCAATGGGGGCGGGCGCGGCGGGGCCTGACCCGCGCGCGGCGGCGGCAGCCAATGGGCTTACGCGCGGGGGGCCGGGCTTGCGCGGAAGGCCGCGGGGGAAGCGGGGAAGGGGCGGGGGGAGGCGCGGCGGGGGGAGGGGAGCGCGTAGTAGTGGCGGGGCGGGGAGGCGGCGGTGGTTCAGCGCGGGGCTCGCTCGGAGCGCACGGACGCACGCACGCTGGTCCGTCTGCCCGCCCGAGGCCTGAGGTCGACCCGGCTTTGAGCCGCGGGCCCGGGGCCCGGAAAGGCGAGGCGGCGGCGCCTGCACCCGGGGCGCGCGGGGCCAGAGCCGTTACCCGCCGGAGCTTCGAGGGAGGGAGGGAGCGAGCGAGGCAGCGGGCGGGGAAGGGAGGGGGGCCGCCCCCGCGCACGCGCGCCGCGCCCCGCCCCGCCTGCCCCGCCTGCCGGACTCCGCCGGGGAGGAGGGAGAGGGAGGGGGCGGCGCCGATGGCCCCCGTGCCGCGCGCCCCGTGACGGCCCCCGCGCGCGCCGGGGGGCGGGGCGGGGCCGGCGCTCGCTGACCTCCCCCGCCCCCCGGGCGGCGGGAGGCAGGCGGCGCTGTGCGCAGGCGCGACCGGCGGAGACCCCCGTGTGGGGCGGCCGGAGAGGGACAGTGGGGGGGGCATGCGGCGAAGGCCTCCGGCTCCCCCCGGGCCCGAGCGGCGACGGCCGAGGAGCCGGCTGCGGGCGGAGCGGCGTCGGCCGCTAAGGAGGTGCGAGCCCCTGCCGGGCCCCCCCCGCGCCAGACCATGTACTCAGCCCACAGGCCCCTGATGCCCGCGTCCGGCGCGGGCTCCCGTGGCCTCGGCATGTTCGGTCAGTAGCGATCGGGCTCTGGGTCTCCAGGGGTCAAGGTGTCGGGGTGGTAAGGGCGAAGTAACGGCGTTGAGGCTGTAGTACGAGTACGGTAGAGGCGGAGTAAAGAGGTGACGGGAAAGTTACGGAGCCCGGCCGGGCCGAGTGGTTAGCGACTGCAGGTGGGAGTGTAGGGGAGCGGTGGGAGTGAGGAGCGGGGAGCACCTGGTGACAGGTGTGGTGTTTCAGTGACGGGATGGACCAGAACCGTTGTGATTGGAGGCGAGGGATGCAGAGCCTGGGTTAGAGTAAGAGCAGCCTCAGAGCTGCTGGGGAGAGATGTGGAATTGAGATGGCATGGGGACTTTGAGTAGTGGGCTAAGTACAGGCTCGGGGAGCGAAGGAGACGCTGTGGCCCCGAAGAGGCTTCGGGCTGGAGTGCGTATGGTGTGTTTGGTGAGACAGGACGAGAGACCGGCACTGCTGGAGGGTAGTACAGTGGGGAGCAGCAGGCAGGACTCAGGACTGACTCCCGCTGTCGGCTGGGTTTCTTCTTCCCAGAAAACTGGAGACCTTGATGAGAAAGATCTGTATGGAGAAGGGAGCAAGTCTAGGCTCTGGAGAGTATTAGGAGGTTGGAGGGCCCAGAAGGCCTTAGGACCCCCAGGGGTCGGGGTCAGGGTTGTCATGAGTCTTGAGGACTTTCCAGTGCTGTCTTACTGACTCCTGTGCTCTCTTTCCTTGAGGGCTACTTGTCTTTCGTCAGCCACTCAGAATCAGGTCTGGAGGCCAAGTCCTCACACAGCTCCCCGATTCCGCCCTCTGGAGGCATGGGGGTTCACCTCAGGTCAGGTTGATGTAGAAGGGGGAGACCTGGAATGATGGAGATCAAGGGTAGGGCGTTTCCCTCCTTCCTTCTTCCCGGAGCAGGGGCCTCTCTCTGCTGCTCTGCCGGTTCCACTTCCCCTGGGAACAGGGAGCCTGGCAGTGAGAGGGGAAGCCCACTTCTAGACTAGGCCCGCCCCACAGGTCCAGCAGAGGTGAGTCCCAGCCCAGCTCCAGCTGGGCCTGAATGCTGGACCCTGGCAGGGCCCCTGGTGAGGGAATCCACTTCCTGTGCATGGCTCCAGGAAACACCTGGCACTTTTGCCTTCTTCCAGCAGAGACTTGTAACAGTTCTCTCGTGCTTCATTGTCCCTGCCTTGTCTTCTGGGGAGTTTACTGCAGCCTCACCTCTTCCTGGGCAAGGAGGCTGGACACTGGGCAGAAGATAAGCTCTGGCGGTTAGAGTGGGGAGGTCAGGAGGCCTGATATCCAGCAGTGGAGACTCTCTAGAGGGAGAAGGAGAAAGGAGGGGGGGAGAGCGGAGCCTCAGGAGCCACCTGGGCCCTACCCAGGAGGGGCGGGTCTGGCTGGAGGAGGGAGGCAAGGAGGACTTCATCCACTCGCACCACCTTCGCTGCAAATCCCATCCCTTAGGCCCCTGGGAGAAGAGAACTGGAGGGGAGGGGAGATAGGACCATCTGCCTCAGGGAAGGGAAAGGGAGCTTGAGGCCAAGGTGAGAGGCTGTGTCAGGTGGCAGCATGGGAGCTGGGAATGTCACATGCTGGACGTGGAGGATCCCCAGCCCAGCAGAGGTCGTGGGGCACTGGAGTGGGGAATGGCAGCCGAGTGTGACCTGGTTTGCGGCAGGAGCCAGTTCCTCTCGCTTGGTCCCTGGTGGCAGGCCTGGTAGAGGTTGGGAGGGAGGGGTGGGACGCAAGTACTGTTTCCCTTCCCTGCTTCTGTTTTCTTTTTTTATAAATCTGGAGAGCTTCAAGGAGGAGTTTTTCCTGAGTAACATCTCGCCAACCAGTCTAAGCCTCGGGTTGGGGAAGGGGATATAAAGAAGAGGTAGAGCCACCTCATCCAGAGTGGGGAAGCACTTTATTTGGGGGTCAGGGTGAGGCTCACTTGGCTCTTTCCCACAGTGTGGACAAACGTGGAACCCCGCTCTGTGGCCGTGTTCCCCTGGCACTCCTTAGTCCCCTTCCTGGCACCCAGCCAGCCAGACCCCTCTGTGCAGCCCAGTGAGGCTCAACAACCTGCCAGCCACCCAGTGGCCTCCAACCAGAGCAAAGGTGAGGGGCGGGGGGCTGTGGAAAGGCCTGGGACAGGGAGGCCCAGGTGGCCAGGAGCCCGCTGATGCACCTCTCTGCTCCTAGAACCTGCGGAGTCGGCCGCTGTTGCTCACGAGCAGCCACCAGGAGGGACAGGGAATGCTGACCCTGGGCGGCCCCCTGGAGCCACAGGCCCTGAGAGTCCAGGGCCTGGACCCCCACACACTTTGGGGGCAGTGGAACCTGGTAAAGGTCCTCTTCCTACCACTGAGGAGGAGGCTCCTGGTCCCCCAGGAGAGCCCCGGTTGGACAGTGAGACAGAGAGTGACCATGATGATGCGTGAGTGTTCTGAGGCCTGGGACAGGTGAAGGGGAAAGGGAGGTGGCCAGAGACATTGCCTCATAGTTCCTGATGCTTCCCACAGGTTCCTGTCCATCATGTCTCCTGAGATCCAGTTGCCTCTGCCTCCTGGAAAACGTCGGACCCAGTCCCTGAGTGCCCTGCCCAAGGAACGAGACTCATCTGAGAAGGATGGACGCAGCCCCAACAAGGTGCCTCCTCTCTACCCGATCCCTGTTCTTCCTCTCTGCCCATCTCCCTGATTGTGACGGTCCTGCTCTGGGCTGTGTTTCCCGCAGCGGGAGAAGGACCATATCCGGCGGCCCATGAACGCCTTCATGATCTTCAGCAAGCGGCACCGGGCCCTGGTCCACCAGCGCCACCCCAACCAGGACAACCGGACTGTCAGCAAGATCCTGGGCGAGTGGTGGTATGCCCTGGGGCCCAAGGAGAAGCAGAAGTACCACGACCTGGCCTTCCAGGTAATGCCTCCTCCCCTTTTCTTCCTCCCAGTGTCCTCTGGTGGGGCAGGTGAGTGAAGGGTCGCCCTGCCCTTTCCTGCCAGGTGAAGGAGGCCCACTTCAAGGCCCACCCAGATTGGAAGTGGTGCAACAAGGACCGAAAGAAGTCCAGCTCGGAGGCCAAGCCCACGAGCCTGGGGCTGGCAGGAGGGCACAAGGAGACGCGGGAGCGGAGCATGTCGGAGACGGGCACTGCCGCTGCCCCTGGGGGTTAGTCAGCCCCTTGGCTCTCCCACCCTGCCACCTCTCTGCCTGAGAGCTGCCAGCTGTCCCTTTGCTTGCTCAACGCTACCCCAGCAGCTCTACTCTGCTTTGTTGTTTTTATTTGCGGTTTTTATCCATAAAGAAACTGGTGATTGCTTTATGTGAAAGAACCAGAAAGATGTAAGCAGGCACAATATCCAAACCGAAATCTTGTTTTCAACTACCGTTTATTGAGCATTTACTGTATGCCAACAACCACAGGGCTTGAATTCCCTTGGACTCAAAATCACAGCCCTTTTCCAGATGAGGAGACAGGCTCAGAGCAGCAACATCACTTGTTTAAAGTCACAGACTAGTAAGCAGCCTAGCCAGAAATTAAAGCCCAGCTTGGTTGGCTCCCATGACCACAGTTGGAACCACTGCATTTCCCCATGCCGCATATTAGCTGCTTCTGGGATGCCTGGCAGTGTTCAGGGGGGCTTTTTGGCATGGTCTCGTGGATGTGGCCCTCCACTCTGTGAGGGTGGAAGTGTTCCTGCTTCTCTGAGATAGGAGAACTGAGGCTCAGACAGGCCAGTGCCTCGCTAGCCAAGGCAGCACGAGCCATCTCCAGGCTTGCTCCCTCTCGGAAGGTCTACCTCCCAGGAGCGGGCTGTTTTCCTGCAGCCCCGGAGGGTAGGAACCAGCAGGGAGGAGATGCCAGGCTGGTGGCTGGTGGCTGGTGGCTTTTCCCCATCAGGTGGCCCATCCTGGCTTACTTTTACATAGTACTTTAGAATATCTGTGGGTAGTTGGGCCAGTCCAGGTGGTAGTGGCAGGGTTCTTGTGACAGCCACCACTCTTTCTGCTTTACAGTGTCCTGTGAGCTCCTGTCGGTTGCAGCCCAGACACTCCTGAGCTCGGATGCCAAGGCTCCAGGGAGTGGC
The DNA here is from genome assembly GCA_007922755.1 of Pedetes capensis. Lineage (NCBI taxonomy): Eukaryota > Metazoa > Chordata > Mammalia > Rodentia > Pedetidae > Pedetes > Pedetes capensis. Next base: position 84,796 of record VMDO01000249.1, on the reverse strand, counting down.
TCCTGTGGAGCAGACCGGCTGCATGCAGTTGGGGGACCCGGCTCCGCCCGGCCCCGAGCCTTCTCCCACAGTGGAGTGCACAGCCTGGATGGTGGGGAAGTAGACAGCCAGGCACTGCAAGAGCTGACTCAGGTTTGGGGCGTGGGTTATCAGGGGGGTGAGCAGGGAGGGGTGCCTAAGGCCGCAGACGGTGTTGAACTCTCTGCTACCTGTCCTGCAGATGGTGTCTGGCCCCACATCATACTCTGGCCCGAAGCCTTCCACCCAGTATGGTGCCCCAGGCCCCTTCGCAGCCCCTGGTGAGGGAGGCGCCCTGGCGGCTGGTGGGCGGCCCCCACTGCTGCCCACCCGAGCCTCTCGTTCCCAGCGTGCGGCCAGTGAGGACATGACCAGTGATGAGGAACGCATGGTCATCTGTGAGGAGGAAGGCGATGACGATGTCATTGGTGAGTGGTGCAGGACCTAGAATCATTCTGGGGACCAGCACGCTAAGGCTGGGAGGGGGCCAGAATCCAGGTTGGGAGGCTTCTGTTTGTCATTTATGACTGTGTGCCGTCACACGTGGCCCTGCTGAGTAAACCCAGCCTGCCCTCGTTGGGGCTCCCAGCCACACAGGAAACCCCGAGGACATGGGCACCTTTAGGCCCAGGGCTGGATGCTCCTAGGCTCCCACATCAGGCAAGTACACGTGACCCTGGGCCCAGGACACGTGACCCCGGGCCCAGGACTAGCCACCTAGATGGTCCACTTGAGGCAGAGCTGATCCCAGAGCTGTTCCAGGTTATTCTCTCGGGTAGCTCGGCACTCAGCCCCCTGCCCACACTGTTCCCTCTGGTCTCTCAGCTGATGATGGCTTTGGCACCACTGACATTGATCTCAAATGCAAGGAGCGGGTGACTGACAGTGAGAGTGGGGACAGCTCTGGCGAAGACCCTGAGGGCCACAAGGTAAGACTTGGCGCTGGGACATGGTGCTGTCCTGTCACACTCCTAGGGGAGGAGAGTGCTCTGTGTGTCGGACAAGGGCGAGATTCAGGTTTGGAGGGGCAAGCTATGTGACTTGGCCTGTGGGGAGCTGGGTCCCATCCAGGCCCATCTGAGGCCCTCAGCTCTCAGAGGTGCATGAGGCTGGCCTGGCTGATCTACTGGCTGGGAGTCCAGGTACCTGCACTCCCTGATCTGTGTGTTTCTTCCTTCAACGCAGGGCTTTGGCCGGAAGGTGTTCTCACCTGTGATCCGCTCCTCATTTACCCACTGCCGTCCGACACTAGACCCCGAGCCGCCAGGGCCCCCGGATCCCCCTGCAGCCTTTGGCAAAGGCTATGGTCCCACCCCATCCTCCTCCTCCTCCTCACCTGCCACCACCTCAGCCTCAGTAGCCACCTCCTTCTCACTGGGCTCTGGAACCTTCAAGGCCCAAGAGTCTGTTCAGGGCAACACAGCAGGCCCGCTACGGCCCCCACCCCCTGGAGCTGGAGGCCCAGCCACACCTTCCAAGGCCGCCCGATTTCTCCCAACGGATCCTGCCACCTTCCGGCGCAAAAGACCTGAAAGTGTTGGCAGCTTGGAGCCACCTGGCCCCTCTGTCATTGCAGCGCCTCCCAGCGGTGGAGGAAACATCCTGCAGACGCTGGTCCTGCCCCCAAACAAGGAGGACCGCGAGGGCGGGGCAGCCCGAGTGCCCTCCGCCTCAGCTCCGTCACTAGCTTATGGGACCCCAGCTGCCCCCTTGTCCCGTCCTGCTGCCACCATGGTCACCAATGTGGTTCGGCCTGTCAGCAGCACTCCTGTGCCCATTGCCTCCAAGCCCTTTCCCACCTCTGGCCGGGCTGAGGCCTCTCCAAGTGACACAGCAAGTGCCAGGACTGAAGTGGGCACAGGGTCTCGAGTGCCTGGGGGCTCCCCACTTGGCGTCAGCTTAGTGTATTCGGACAAGAAGTCGACAGCCGCCACATCACCAGCCCCACACTTGGTGGCTGGGCCCTTGCTGGGCACGGTGGGGAAGGCACCTGCCACAGTCACCAACCTGCTGGTGGGCACCCCAGGCTATGGGGCCCCTGCACCCCCTGCCGTTCAGTTCATTGCCCAGGGGGCTCCAGGCAGTGGGACCACTGCAAGCTCAGGAGCAGGTGCTGGGAGTGGGCCCAATGGGCCAGTACCCCTGGGCATCTTGCAACCAGGTGCGCTGGGCAAGGCTGGGGGAATCACCCAGGTGCAGTACATCCTGCCCACGCTGCCGCAGCAGCTGCAGGTGGCACCTGCCCCAGCACCAGCCCCTGGGACCAAGGCAGCATCTCCCAGTGGCCCCGCAGCCACCACCAGCATCCGTTTCACCCTCCCACCAGGCACTTCCACCAACGGCAAGGTCCTGGCTGCCACTGCACCCACTCCTGGCATCCCCATCCTGCAGTCTGTGCCCTCCGCCCCACCCCCTAAAGGTGAGGCCTGGGCTTGGCAGCACAAGGATTGGGGGCACAGGCCCATTGACCCTCTCATAACCTTCTCCTTTCTTAACTTCCAGCCCAGTCAGTCTCTCCCGTGCAGGCCCCGCCCCCAGGTGGCTCCACCCAGCTGCTGCCTGGGAAGGTCCTAGTGCCCCTGGCCACCCCTAGCATGTCGGTCCGGGGTGGAGGGGCCAGCCAGCCACTGCCCCTGGTGAGCCCGCCTTTCTCAGTACCTGTGCAGAATGGTGCCCAGCCACCCAGCAAGGTAAGGGCACTGTGGCTATGGCTCTGCCTCTCTCCCGCAAGTGCCGTCCCTGTGTCCTACTTACATCCTTGTCTCCTTTCGTCTCCTCTGTCTGGCTTTCTCGGGGGTTTTGTCTTGTGGGGTTTTTCGGGGAGGGCCTGGTTTTGAGCTGGATTCTTACTGCCTGGCTCAGCCGGTCAGCGGCACTCTTGTGCCCATTTTCTCTGAGCTCTACCCCCACCTGTGTTTCTGCCTTCAATACCAGACTGGCCTTGAACTTGACATCTTCTCACGTCTGCCTCCCTAGTGCTGGGCATATAGGCAGTGAACAGCACGCCTGACTTTGCCGTCCCTCTTCATGTCTTTGTGGGTCTGTGCTGGTTTTCTTGAAGGTCCTTGGTTTGTGCGCCTTGTTCATCTGTGGCCACCACTTGGCTGTTGTCTTTCCCATCCTGGTCTGATTGCAGGTTTTGAGTTCCCTGCTTTGTTAGTCCTCCTTCTGTGTCTAGGACTTCCCTGCTGCTGCCCCCCACACCTCACCCCTGCCTGTGGGTACTTTCACCTGCAGATCATCCAGCTGACTCCAGTGCCTGTGAGCACACCGAGCGGCCTGGTGCCGCCCCTGAGCCCAGCTACGCTCCCCGGTCCCACCTCACAGCCCCAGAAGGTTCTGCTGCCCTCCTCTACCAGGTGAGCTTGGCTGAGCCCTGCCCTGGGCGCCGGGCAGGGAGGGGACAGGGCCAACTCACTTTCCTCCTCATCTTTCCTCTCCTTGTGGCAGAATCACCTACGTGCAGTCGGCAGGCGGGCACACGCTGCCTCTGGGCCCCAGCCCTGCGTCCAGCCAGGCTGGAACGGTCACCTCATACGGGCCCACGAGCTCTGTAGCTCTAGGCTTCACCTCCCTGGGGCCCAGCGGCCCTGCCTTCGTGCAGCCCCTGCTCTCAGGTGAGGGGTGGCCTGGCCAGCAGCACTGGCAGCCCAGGGTGGGGCTGAGACAGCCAGGTCCCTAACCCAGCCCCCACCTCTCCTCTGTCTTCCTCCTACAGGCCAAGCCCCGCTGCTGGCTCCTGGACAGATGGGCGTGTCACCTGTGCCCAGCCCCCAACTGCCTCCTGCCTGCACAGCCCCTGGAGGCCCCGTCATAACGGCGTTTTACCCTGGTAGCCCTGCACCCACCTCAGCACCGCTGGCCCAGTCATCCCAGGCCCCCCCAAGCCTGGTCTACACTGTGGCCACCAGCACCACCCCACCTGCTGCCACCATTCTGCCCAAGGGCCCACCAGCCCCTGCCACTGCCACCCCAGCTCCCACTAGCCCCTTTCCTAGTGCCACAGGTAGGTGTCAGACCAACCCAGGGCAGGGTTTGTGCGTTGGGGCCCTCAGGAAAGGGGCCCCACTCGAGTCTGGCTTAGCAAATTCTCTACCCCCTACCAGCAGGCTCCATGACCTACAGTTTAGTGGCCCCCAAGGCCCAGCGACCCAGCCCGAAGGCCCCCCAGAAGGTGAAGGCAGCCATTGCCAGCATTCCTGTGGGCTCCTTTGAGGCAGGGGCCTCTGGCCGGCCCGGCCCTGCACCCCGACAGCCTCTGGAGCCTGGCCTAGCCCGAGAACCAGCTGCCCCAGAGTCTGAGCTCGAGGGGCAGCCCACACCACCAGCCCCTCCACCGCCTGCAGAGACCTGGCCGCCCACTGCCCGGAGCAGCCCCCCGCCCTCCCTGCCTGCTGAGGAGCGGACTGGCGCCAAGGGCCCTGAGACAGTGGTGAGTGTCTGGCTCTGCGCTCTGCTTGCTGTCCGCTCCTCTACCCTCCAGGCTGCATGTCTTCTCCCCTCATGCTCTGGGGTCTGCATCCTGGGCTTCCCAAGGCTGGGGGACTGGTCTCCTCCAAGGGTCTGCGTTTTACGGTCCCGGTTTTCATCCCTTTGTTTCTGGCGTTGCACTGGTGCATCTGAACTCGGTCTTCTTCCCCTTCTCCGTGTCCACCCCAGGCCAGCAAATTCCCCAGCTCATCTGCAGACTGGCGTGTCCCCGGGCAGGGCCTAGAGAACCGTGGAGAGCCCCCGACTCCTCCCAGCCCAGCTCCAGCTCCAGCCCCAGCCCCTGGTAGCAGCAGTGGTGGCAGCAGTGAGGGCAGCAGTGGGAGGGCGGCCGGGGATGCACCTGAGCGCAAGGAGGTGGCTGGGACCGGCAAGAAGGTGAAGGTGCGGCCCCCGCCCCTGAAGAAGACCTTTGACTCTGTGGACAAGTGAGCAGGGGCCTGGGCCACGGCAGAGTGTGTGGGCCTGGTGGGAGGAGGGCCAGCTGCAGGCCAAGGCAGGGGGGGTGACCCTTCCGGCCCTCCAGCAGGGTCTTGTCGGAGGTGGACTTCGAAGAGCGCTTTGCTGAGCTGCCCGAGTTCCGGCCGGAGGAGGTCCTGCCCTCGCCCACCCTGCAGTCTCTGGCCACCTCGCCCCGGGCCATTCTGGGCTCCTACCGCAAGAAGAGGAAGAACTCCACTGGTCGGCGGGTGCTCCTAGGTGGGCGGGGGTCAGGGGGCAGACCGCGGCCATGTCTGCTGAGCCTGCTTGTGTTGTACCAGACCTGGACTCGGCCCCCGAAGACCCCACCTCCCCCAAGCGCAAGATGAGGAGGCGCTCTAGCTGCAGCTCCGAGCCCAACACCCCCAAGAGTGCCAAGTGCGAGGGGGACATCTTCACCTTTGACCGCACAGGTGCCAGGGCCAGCAGGAAGGCGGTGGGAGCGGTGGGGTGGGATGGCGGGCCAGGGCGGGTCTGGAGTCCAGCAGACCACAGTCATGGTGTGGCTTTGGGCAGGCCCCACCCCTATCACCACGTGGAGCAGTTCCGAGGTCAGTTGGGCACGCTGTGACCGCGCTCCGTGTTCCCCGGCAGGTACGGAGGCCGAGGATGTGCTCGGGGAGCTGGAGTATGAGAAGGTGCCCTACTCGTCGCTGCGGCGCACCCTGGACCAGCGCCGGGCCCTGGTCATGCAGCTCTTCCAGGACCATGGCTTCTTCCCATCAGGTGAGCAGGGCTCACAGTCTTGGGGGTCACTAGGCGGGACCTGCCCACACATCTTACCCTGCCCTCCCCGCTGTCTTTCTGTCCCCAGCGCAGGCCACAGCAGCCTTCCAGGCGCGCTATGCAGACATCTTCCCATCCAAGGTCTGTCTGCAGCTGAAGATCCGCGAGGTGCGCCAAAAGATCATGCAAGCAGCCACTCCCACGGAGCAGCCCCCTGGAGCTGAGGCCCCGCTCCCTGGACCACCCCCCTCGGGCACCGCTGCTACCCCTGCCCCCACGCCCAGCCCCGCTGGGGGCCCCGACCCCACGTCTCCTGGCTCAGACTCTGGCACTGCCCAGGCCGCCCCGCCACTGCCTCCCCCTCCAGAGCCAGGGCCTGGACAGCCTGGCTGGGAGGGGGCCCCCCAGCCTTCCCCTCCACCCTCTGGCCCCTCCACAGCTGCCACAGGAAGGTGAGGGGCCTTTGAGAAGATACCAGGAGCCGAAGTACCCCCTCAGGACATGGACAGTATGTAGGTGGCAGGAAGTGGGGGGTGTGGCAGGATGGTTACCTCCTCCCCAGTAAAGCCATTTCGTCCTTTCCAGTGTGGGGCGGAATGAGGCCTGCTCCCCTTGTATATACTCCCCCCCAGCTCCCTCCCTGTGCTGGGGGGCAGCTGAGGGGACACAGGGGCACAGTCTCCCTCCACTGAGCCCCTGTCCGTAACCTGGAGTGTGTGACCTTCAGAGCTTTTCACTTGTACTTTATGCAAAATGGCTCGCCAGGGCTGCAAGCCGGAGGGTAGTGTGGGCCTTGGGCCACTGGGAGGTGCCTGTGGAGTAGGGGAGTTCATGCACCCCTTTTACCCCCAGAGGGGCTGGACTCAGGTTAGTTTGGGGTGGGGGCTCCTGCACTTTGCCACAGGCATGGGGAGGGTTCTCCCCACCTGCTCTGCCCTCCCAGCTTGGGTTGTACTTTCTAAGAAGGTGATTCCCCTGCCCTTGTCCCTATCCCCAGAACAAAACATGTTGATCATGTGCAATATTTCTTACTGTGCCGAGAAGCCGCAATGACCGAGATTAAAGCTGTTTAACACACCTGTGTGGCTGCTTGCTCTGGAGCGGGAAGGGGTAGGTTGTGCTAGTCCTGCCCCCAGGTGGCCATGGCCGTACACTTTGCACAAGGCGGGGGGGGGGGGGGATTCCATCACCACTCCAGCATCAGAGGGACCCCGTGGCCCCCAGTCCCTTCCTCTGCAGTCCAGAAAACACAATGCCACTCTGTCCTTCTCAGCCATCCAGCTTGTGTGACTTGGGAAAGGCCTGAGGTATGTGCTGTGACAAAGGCCCTTCACCCTTACCGTCCTGGAATCTGGTTTATTCAAGAAACAGGTCCTAAGGTCCCAGCCCAGAGGCCGCATTGAGGACTGTCCACCCTGAGTCCTGGGCTGTCCCGTGATCCCTGCTGCCCCCACGTGGCCTGAGCCTGCACTGCAGCCAGGAGAGGCGCCTGGAGCTTTTACCCCTCCTGCTCAGCCATGGTGGGGACACAAGGAGAGATCACCACAGGGGTGGAAAGAGTCTGCAGGTGACCACAGCTAGGGCCAGAGCAGCAGGAAGTTCCATCTGGGGAAGTAGCATATGCAGAAACCGAGGGCCAGCTCAAGGTGGGTTTTGACTCCTGGGCTGCTGTTCTCAGAATCCTAACAAGATAACTGGCAGGCTGGCTTCACCCAGTGTGTTTACTGATTGGGAGCGCCTACCCCAAGTGCACCATTGCAATCATGGAAGTTCACCTGACTGCGAGAGCCAGAGTGCCCTGGTGGATTAGTGATGTCTGCCTCGGGCAGAACTAGAACCACCATGCAGAACCCCAGGGTCACAGATCAGAGTGTGGACCTGGAGATGGCACCCACTCAGGCTTAGCCATAAAGCAGCAAACAGGAGACTGAGGAAGGAGAATTTAATATGGGAAGGCGGGGTGCCTAGGGTGTGGACTCTGACAGAGAGGCACCCTGGCCTTGGTCTTGGGCCAGCAGACGAAGCAGCAGGGAGTGCAGAGCCCGGCACACAGGTGTGTAGCCCAGGCGGCTCAGATGCAGGTAATCATACATGTCATGGTGGCTGATAGTGCCGTCAGAGTGCACGAAGCCAGGGTCGGCATCCAGGAAGTGGGCCCGTGGGTGGCCAGCCAATGCCGTCCGGACCAGCTCGTTCACCCTTTGGTTCTTCTCTCGAAGTGGGTTGGGGTGCTGGCCCCTTGGAAGCAGGCCCTAAGTAGGGACACCAAGATTCTCAGGACATCCTACCAGCATCTGGTGAATACCGTCTTCTCTGTGCCAAACTTGTCTACTCCCCACCAGGACGTTCCCAGCCTCAAAATATACTGGGGATGGGAAAGCCGGGAGGGGAGCAGAAGGGGTAGTTCCTGATGCCATGTTGCAGTTCCCACTCAGCAAGAACCTCAGGGTGCCGCCTCTTTTCAGGTATTACTCATAAAAAGATTGACATCACGGCAAGGGGTCAACGGCCTCCTTCAGAGGAGGAAACACCCCCGTCAGAAGCAATGGAGCCTAAACCGACCCCAGGAAAGCTTAATAATTTCTGGCTATGCAAGCGTGTGGGTTTTCTGGTTGGTTTTGTTTCTCTGCACTCCAGAATCTCCAACATCTCCTTGGGCCAAAGTGCCTAATGGATCCCTGAACACATCTTCAATCACCGACACGCTCATCATGGTGTTGCGAGCTTCCACATGAGATTTCTCTGCAAAGCTGCTACACCATTCCAAGCTTCCCAGAACCCTGTCAGCTGTGTAGGGGGTCCCAGGGCACCCCCCCCACACCACGCTCCCTTTCCCACCCCCCCAGCCTCTCACCAGCACCACGACCCGGGCCTGGGGCTGTCGCTGGTTCACCAGTTGCACAATGGCCTTGATGCCCCCAGTCACCTGCTCTGCTGTGTGCCCGTGGTTGTTGGTGCCCACCCAGACCACCACAATCTGTGGAAAGAGGGGTGCTAAGCAGAGGGAAGGAGGCAAGCAGAAGGTGCTTTAGCTCCCCACCCAAGCCCTGCTCACCTTGGGCCTGATGTGCTCCAGCTCTCCATTCTCCAGCCGCCACAGTACGTGCTGGGTACTGTCACCACCAATGCCAAAGTTAAGTGCATGCAGAGGAGAGAAGAGCTCCCGCCAGATCTGAGGGCAAGAAATGGCATGAGCACAGGGGCATCCTCAGCATGGACCACCACTTTCGGTTCAGATATTAACCAAGTGCCACTGCAGAAGAGCCTTGCTTTATAGAAGCAATCTGGTTAAATCTCATCTTGAGCAAACCTCAATTTGGTCAAACCTCAGTTCATGAAAACCTATTACAGTCTCACTTTAAACCAAACCCCATAGAAGCAAGACTCACTTTAGAGAAATACAGTTGGCTTGAACCCCACATGGAGCCAACAGTATTACAGTTGAATCTTATTTTGGGGAAAGCCATTATGGTTGAGGGCTGGGATTTAGCTCAGTTGGTAGAGTGCCGCTCTGCAGTCTCTGAGGTCCCAAGTTCGATTCCCAGCACTGCAAAAATGGGAGAAGGACGTGGCAACCCACTCCCATACAATCTGCCATTGAAAACCCTATGAGGGTCGCTATGAGTCAGACTCGACTCAACCGCACCTAACAACAACATTATGGTTGAACCCCATCCAGTGGAGAGATATTATGAATGACGCCCTTTGTGGAGCATCATTACAGACAACCTTTTTGTAAAAGGCTGATGTTGTTGTTCAGTGCTGTTTAAGTGGTGTCTGACTCATAGTGACCCTATGTACAACAGAGAAAACAGTATTGTCAGTGCTTCTCTGCTATTCATAGGGTTTTCAATGGCGAATTGATTTTTGGGAGTGGATTGCCAGGTTCTTCTCCCAAGCTTACAGCACCTGGTGTTCTCAGGTGGTCTCCCATCCAAGTACTAATGAGGTCCAACCCTGCTTAGTTTCCAAGATCTCTGAAAGGATCTGACGCCACAGTGGTAAGGCTGCAGGCAAAAGGCTTATAGCTTTGTGTAAACACAATAGAGCTGTGCTCTAAGCAAACAAAGAGCCTCGCCTTAGGCAATAGTCTTGCAAGAAAGTCTATTTTTCTGGAACTGGGGTAGGGGTTGGACCCAGGGTCTCTCGCATACTATGCAAGTGCTCCAATGGGTTTAAACATTAAAAAAATAAAAGTAAAAAATAAGAATGTTTGTATGCATGGCATAGTGTCAGGTAGTGTTTGTACATCTCGTCCCTATGAGTTGGACTTGATCCAACAGCACCTAACAACAACTCCCACTGATATAATTGAGCTGCACCCACAGCCTCTTTTTTACTTTTTACTTTGACACAAGGTCTCGCTAAATTATGCAGGCTGCCTCTGGCCTTGAATTTGCAGTCTTCCTGCTTCATCTCCCCAGTCGCTGGGATTACAGGTGTAGGCCACCACACCCAGAGGAAAGTCTCATTTTACAAACCCAACCTGACAAACTCAGGGCACAAACTTCCTTCTCAGCGGACTGTTGCACTTTACACGATGATTCTTAATGGCAGTTGCCACGGGTCATTTTGCACACCCGTCTGGGTTCTGGGCCAGATGTATTAGAGAGGGCACAGTCCTGGGTAGGGCAGGAGGAGAAGCGGACGGGCCTCACCTCGCACTGGTGCATGAGCTGGACCAAGGAGTCCCCAATGAAGACAACCTCGGGTTCCTTGTCTTTGCTGTCCGCCACGAACCGATGGTGCTGCGGGGACGCGGGAGGGGGGAGTCAATGGCACGCGCGCTCCAGGCCCCGCCCCACCCTACGTCCCCAGACAGCACGACCCCAATTGCCCTCAGCTTCCCAATCAGATGGTAAGGACGGCCCAAACCGGAGGTCCTCTTGAGGCCCGCCGCCCGGATCCCCGAGGACCGCAGGCGGAATCGCTCACCAGGGACATCCAGCGCCCGTCGCCCTGCACGTCCTGCACCGGAGTGGGCTTGCTAGCCGGGTTCTCCTCCCCGCTCATCTCGGCGCCGCAGCCTCCGCGGATGAGCCAGGTCCGGTCGTTCCGGGAGTGCTCCCGGAGGAGGCGGCTCTGCCACGCCCACTCCTACCCCTCCGGGTGACAATGGACGGTCCCGACGCGCTCAGTGGGGCAGAGGACGACAGCAGTTGGAGGGCACCGCCTCCTCTCCAGGGGCGGAGACCTGCACTTTTCGGAGGGAGGTGGAACTGGGAACCCTCTCTTCCCCTCCCACCCCCCGGCGGCCGCGCAGTGGGCTCGTCCGGCGCTTCCCGCCCCGCCACTCACTCAGCTGGCGCAGCCCGGCACGGGGAAGGGCGGGGCAGGCGAGACCATCCAGCACTCATGGCGGGGGAAGGAGGGAGAAACCACCTCCTGGCGTCCCGAGGAAGGGCGATCTACCTGAACAGGCGACAGTGGGCAGGGAAAATCGAGCGCCCTTCTTGGAGGAGAGAAACCATTTGCTGTACAGAAATAAAAACGCGGAAAGAGTCACCTGCAATGTGTGTGTGTGGCGGTGCCCCATTCACTTGGGAGAGCGAGTGGACGAGTTCATTCTCGGAGCCCTTGAAGGGGTGGCTCTTACGCACCCGGCTGGGAGGGGGCGCTCCCACGTGGTGGACAAAAGAAAGATGGCAAAACGTGAAAATTAAGAGGCTCAGTTCGAAGGTGATACTCTAAGGCAGCCCCGGAGCTTTAGGGAACCCGTCCACCCATAGGCTTCCCCTACTCAAAGCATTAGGTTGGCTTTTGTTTGGTTTGGTTTTCTTTTTGCTTGCTCATGGCATAAAATCTAAACCACATATTGCGTTCAAGACACCATAGGATCTACATGGAAGGTAGAAGAAGATGCAGAAAGAGCAAGGAAATTGGAGATGCCTTTAATGCCTAGGTCCAGCCTGGCAGTCCTCACGCAGATCATCTTGCAGATCTGGGGCCTCTACTCCCCTCTCTAGACACAGAAGCGACCAACAACTTCACTTGGGTGTGCCTGGACTCTGAAATTCACCTCCATAGCCAAGTCCACGTGCAGTCGTGCCCCTCCCGCTTTCTCCTCCCTTCTCCAAATTAATCTCAGATCTCAATGTCTTCTCAGATCTCTGTTCTCTGCTACAAGATCGGGGTCTCACTTTCCCCTAAGGTCCTGGTCATTTTCTTGTAGCCTCACCTCCAGGTTGCATCTTCCCCTCTAACCCATTCCTTCTGGGTAGATGGATACGGAGACAAAAAGATGAGTCTTATTTATTGTTGTTTACATCTGACTCAGTCCACTTCCCTGGACCGGGCCTGGCACGCAGTGGCTGCTCAACAAGTTCAGCGCTTGCTGAATGAATATTACATGAGTGGGGTGATCCTGGCCTTATCCATGTGTTGAGGAGACAGATTCAGACACAAAGTCGTGCGAGGTCTAAATTGTGATTGAGGGAGGTACAGGGGACCTCTCTGGGAAGAGGAGGAGGAGAAAGATTCTGAGGGTTAGGCGTTTTCTAGAAATAGTATCTGAGCGGGTTTGAGAGGATGAAGATTGGGCAAGCAAAGAGGCACACAGGTTATACTATTTGGTAGGCCAAGGAGACTCCCTGGCATAGCTTAATTTTAAAGTCTGAGGGAACTGAGGAAGGGGTGGCAGGCACCTGTAATCACAGTACTTGGGAGGCAAAGGCAGGAAGATCATGAGTTGGAGGCCAGCCTGGGCTAGGTAGCAACATTCGGTCTTTAAAAAAAAAAAAAAAAAAAAAAAAAATTTAAAAAGTGAGCCGTCGCAGTGGTGGACATGTGTAATCCCAGCAACCCAGGAGGCGAAGGCAGGAGGATCGCAAGTTCAAGGCCAGAGGTGGTGGTGGTTATTAGGTGCCCTCGAGTCTTTTGACTGATAGCGACCCTCATAGGGTTTTCAATGGCTGATTGTTTCGGGATTGCCTCGGGAGTGACTTGCCTTGTCCTTCTTCCATAGGCCAGAGGTAGTCTGCATTAACTTAGACCTTGTCTCAAAATAAAAAGTAAAAAATGGGCTGAGGGTGCAGCTCAATGGTGAAGCGCTTGCAAAGCATGCGTGAGGCTCTGGGTTCAACCCCCCCACCCCGAGTATTGAGAAAAAGAAGAAGAAAATAAAGAAAATAAAAATAAAGTTTGGGGAGGTAAGTGTTGACAGATAAATTGGAGGTGGAGGGAAGGGTTCCTGCAACAACGTACAGCGAGAAACGAAGCTTCCAAACATTCATTGATCAGGTACTGTTTCAAATTAGAAGTATTGGTTCGGTTCATCCTTTTTTTTTTTTTTCCTTGCAGTACTGGGGATTGAACCCAGGGCCTCGTGCCTGCATGCTTTGCAAATGCTGGACCACTGAGCTGCACCCCTAGTCCATATTTTTTACTTTTTAAGACAGGGTCTCGCTAAGTGACAAAGACTGCCTCTGGTCTCGAACTTGCGATCCTCCCGCTTCCGCCGCCCGAGCCGCTGGGATAACAGGTGTGCGCCACTGCGCCAGGCTGTTCATCCTTCTAGGAAGCGTCTGAGGGAGGTACTATTACCCATTCCATTTTACAGGTTAGGACACTGAGGTGGTGAGCAGTTACAAACTTTTCCAAACTCACACAGCTTAAATATTGCCAATTTGGACATTTGAATTTAGGTTGCCTAGCTCTGAATCAAGACACTACAGCACACTAAAAACAACCAGCCATTGAAAACCCTATGAATAGCAGAGAAGCACTAACAATAATGTTTCATCTGTTGTACTTAGGGTCGCTGCCCGGAAACCAGGTAGGAAGCGGGCAAGACCCCTCTTGCAGGATCTCCTCACACCTCCATCTTGACCTGCGAGACAGTCCGCTAGCTGTCCAAGCCAATCAAGATTGAGGGAGGGGGCGGGCCTAGGGAGGATCCTCACAGCCAATTGGTGGACGGGCCAATAACCCGCGAGGCTCAGGAGAGGCGGGGCTGTAACTGGCACGAGGGGGAGGGGAGGGGCGGGTCGCGTGCATCTCTACGAGGTTGGAAAGCCGAGGGGCGGGGCATGGGCGGCCGCATGCGCGCACGATGTGGCGCGCCTCTGCGGCCCAATCGCTAGCGTGAGGCCCGGAAGAGCGCGGGCATCTTCGAGGTCCCCAGAAGTCGCTGCGAAAAGAAGCCATTGCTCTCCACAGCCACGTGGAGTGAGTTGGGGGCGGGTTTCGTTGGGACGGGAGAGATTGGAGGGCCCCTCCCCCACCATGCCTCCACCAACAATACACCACTCTCTTCCTTCTGCCCCTGCGCTACCGCAACATCCCCAGCCTGTCGTCGCCCGCCCAGGGCCTCGCCTCAGCACCAACCCCCTCTCCCTGATAGCTCCTCTGTCTCCTTTTCGGCCCTCCCTGGGTTTTCTCAGCCTCTGCGGCTTGTCTTGCTGCCCTCCCTCCTGCCTTTCTCTCCCGTCTCTTTCTGCATTGTCCTGTACTTCTTCGATGCCCGGATTTTTCTCCTCTGTCCAAGATCCCATTCTGGCCCCTCGGGTGCCTCCCCGTCTCATGATCCCGTTCCCATCCTCCATCTTTTTTGTTGCTGTGGTAGTGGTCTTCTTTCTTCTTCGAAATAGATTCTCAGTTTGTAGCTTAGGCTGGCCTTGAACTATGTAGTCTAAGCTTGGCCTCGAACTTGTGAGCTTCCTGCCTTAGCCTCCAGAGTGCTAGGATTATGGCCATACACCACTATGCCTGGCCCATCTTCCATCTTTTAACTATTTCCCCATGTCCCTAATCTCAGTTATCCTCTCTCCATTCCCCGACATCTCTTCTTGTTAATTGTCACTACCTCAGTCTCATTTAGGACTCTTCCCCTGGCCAAGTCTTTTCCAGTTGCTCTCCACTCACTCTCTTTCTCTTGTTTCTCTAACCAGAATCCCCATCTCATCCCAAGCAACGCTTCCCACTTTCCAACTCACCTTGACTTACATGCTTCTGATGACTTCTTTTATCTTTATCTTCCAGGACACCATGGACCTCCCAAGGCCAGCCCCGCAGTCTTTCCAGCAGTCTGAGAAGCCAGGCCGCATCCGCCGTCGGAAGACCAGGCGGGAACGAAACAAGGCCCTGGTGGGCAGCCGCCAGCCATTGGCCCATCAGGATCCTCCCTTGTCCAGTCGAGATCCATCTTTGGCCCTCCGGGATCCTGTGGCCTCCAAGCTTGTGGTCATAACCGAGGGCCGGCTGAGTCGGCAGCATCGGGGTCTCTTCAACCATGAGGTGAAATCCCTGGATGTGGCCCGGCTGCTTAGCGGTGGGTCTCTGGATCCAAGCACCCCCCTACCCCCCGCCAAAGCCTCCCCAAGCCCAGGCAGAGTGCAAGAACCAGCCTCACAGTCCAGGGGCAAGGAGAACCAGGTGCCTGGAGGTTCAGGTCCAGGCCCACCTAGTTCTCCGGAGCTCCCTGACATGGGGCAACTGCTGAGGGAGCTGCAGTGTCAGCTGATTCTGCCACAGGCCTTCCCCAGGAGGAACCTCGTACAGGAGGCCAGGGACGCCATCGTGGGGACCCTACAGGCCTGCCATGGCTGTGTGCCTGACCTTCTCCTAGTGCTCCGAGGCTGCCAGCCACCCTCGCCAGGTAAGCCCACCTCCTGTCCCCCATGCGCCCCTTTCCCTTCTCCATTCTAGTCCAGCTGTCCACCATGCTTCTTTCCCCTGTGCCAGGGAACAAGCCTGGGGCTCCTGAGAGACGAAGGATGACACCCTCCTGGATCAGTAGTCCTGAGAAGGCCTCAAGGGAGGGGAGGCAGAAGGCACAACAGGGGACAAAGGAGCTCACCTTTTCCATGCCTCAGACTTCCAACACTCCCCCTGTGCACAGAGGGAACTTGGCGCCATCTAGAGGTCCCCGACCACCCCCTTTACCCTCATTGCCATCGCCATCTGGGGCAGTGTGGGGCCCCCCAACAGCCTTTGACCTGCTGAAAAGCATCTGGCTTGGAGCCTCCCCACCCGCTCCCCAGCCCTGGGATGTTGGCCCACCTCAGCCGCTGTCTCAGCTACCATCACCTCTGCTGTCCCGAACATCCGCCCTGGACTGGAGCCCCAGCTCCCCTGGTCCGCTGCCCAGCCTCTCCAGGGTGGTGGCTCAGAGCAGTCCAGAAGCCTGGTCCTTTCCACCTATGAGACTGTACTGAGGTGACTGAGGCTAGGGCCGAGAGCAGGTGTCCCACACTCCCTCAATAAAGCACCTTCTTCATGGTTCTCTTGATTGTCAGTGAGTTGTTGACCCACGAGAGCAGCTTTCCTTAGCTCTGAGTTCTAGGGCCAAGATGGAGTGGTACTGCCACTTGCCACCTTCCCGGAGCCTGAAGGGCCAACAGCATAGAGAAACATGGGGCTCCACTCAGTCCAACATATACCCACCATGACCAACTTGATGCCCAACCCTGAGCTGTGGTAATGCTGGGCCCCAGAGTGAATGAAACTGAGGCTCTGTCCTCACAGCACTCCCAGTGCAATGGTCAACATGCACAATCCCAGCTCCAGGGGTTGCATCTTGGGGAGAGAGAGGCAGGGCCTGGAGAGTCCAAGGAGGGAGTGATGACTTTGTAGAGGAGCTGACACAGACCCAGCACTTCCTTTTTCTTTAAAAAAAAATTATTTTTTTTGTGGTACTGAGGGGCTGAACCCAGGGCGTTGGCATGTTTTGGAAGTTCTTGACCACTGAGGTGCTCTTTTTCACTTATTATCTTGAGATAGGGTCTTGCTAAATTATGCAGACTGCCTCTGGCCATGAACTAGCCATCCTCCTGCCTCTGCCTCCCATGTCACTGGGATTACAAGCATGTGCCACCACAGCTGGCCCCAAACCCTGTATTTTTCAACTTGCTAGTTGGCAGAAGTCTGCAGCCATAGCACCCTGGCATCTGATCCCACCTGATCTCGGAAGCTAAGCAGGGTCAGCCTGGTTAGTTCTTAGATGGGAGATCACCTGGGAATACCAGGTGCTGCAGGCTAGGGAGAAGGACTTGGCAATCCACTCCTGAAACAATTGAAACACCATTGAAAACTCATGGACAGTAGAGAAGCACTGACAATAGAGGCAGGCATGGCACAGTGTTGGAGAGTGTTTCGTTCTGTACATAGGGTCACTATGAGTCATACCTGACTCGACAGCACCTAATAATAACAGCTGGCAGAAAAGACCACTGAAGGGAAGGGAACAGTAGGTGCAAGGCCTAAAAGAGGGCAAACAGGGTATATGGGACCATTTTCATTCAGCTCATATCCCTAGGCCATGTTGGGACCTAGAGTGAGTCACATCTGGGCCTGCCCTTGGAGGGCTCCTGATCAGGACAAGAGTGACAGAACAGGGCTGAATTTGGTTTACAGACTTTTTCCTTCCACCCACAATATATTTTAAATATTTCAGTTAATTGCTTACTGTTGAAAATCAGTTTTGCAGCCAGGCACGGTGATGCACACCTGTAATCCCAGGTGACTTGGCAGGGTGAGGCATGAGGATCACAAGTTTGAGGACAGAGGCAGCCTGTGCAGTTTAAAGAGACCCTGTCTCAAATAAATAAATAAAAATAAAAATAAAAAAATAAAAAGGGCCTGGAAGTGCAGCTTAGTGGTGGAGCACTTGCCTAGCATGTGCAAGGCCCTGGGTTCAGCCCTCAGTACTGAAAAAAAAAAATGTTTTGCCTTTTTACTTATTTTTTAATTGCATTTGTTTGGCAGTGTGTAGTGATGTATGCCAGTAATCCCACCACTAGAAAGGCAGAGGCAGGATGATTGAGAGTTTTTTTTCTTTTCTTTCTTTCTTTTTTTTTAAGACAAAGTCTCAGTGTTTGACTATATAACTCAGGCTAGCCTCAACCTTGGGATCTTCCTGCCTCTACCTCCTGAGTGCTAGGATTACAGGTGTGTGACACTAGACCCAGCTAGGGTCACAAATTCAAAGCCAGCCTGGGCTACAAAAAAAAAAAAAAAAAAAAAAAAAAAAAAATCCACCCTGAGTTTCTTAGCTTGGCACTGTGGTGCATGCCTGTAATCCTAGCTACTCAGGAGGCTGAGGTAGGAGGATCGACAGTTTGAGGCCAGAGGGCAGCGTGTGCAACTTCATGAGACCATGTCTAAAAAATAAAAAAGGGGCTGGGTAGAACACTCCCCTAACATGTGGGAGGCCCTGGGCTCAACAGTGAGGAAGGAAAGATGGAAAGAAGGAAAGAAAAAGGAAGGGAAGGAGGAAGCCTTTTATGCACTTACATTTCCTACTTGGACTCTTGGCTTAGAAATTTTTTAAAAATGGCATTTTGAGCAGCATAGCGAATTTTCTATGGTGAAAGGTGAGGGATGAAGGGACAAATGTTTGTTGGAGTCTGATCAGGAAAATCAAGCTGTAGGGCTCAGATTCTACCCTGGAAAGCCTTCCTGGGGCTCCCAGTTGCCCACTGGGAAACCACAGGGTCAGTAGCAGCCCAGTGGGGACTGAACTGGGAGATTACAGGGCTGAATGTCTTGGCTGAAGTCTTCCGGTGGGGAAGTGGCAACTCTGGGATTTGAACCCAGGCATTACGCATGTGTTCAGGGTACCTCACGCCTCCGTCTCACAGCAACTGGGTTTCACACCATATTAGGAAGAGATGGGATAGGGGCAAGCAGCCAGCCAGGTATGGTGCTTGTGGTAGAGGGCTTTGCCGCCTGTGTTGTGTGACCCAGAACAAGTGGCTTGCCCTCTCTGCCTCTTCAGGTACTACACAAGGTGCATCGAATTTGTGACGATGGCAATCCAGGAATGACACAGAACTGGGAGTGGCTGCCATGGATGGTTAATCAAAGCGTAGTTTGGGGACTAAATTGGGACTCGGTCAGGATAAAGCTCCGACCTGGGGGTTGTGGGCGGTCCCGGAGTCAGCAGTCTGGAGGAGGCCCGGTTTGGGAAAATGTGAGTTCAGGTCAGGACACGGGGACCCAGAGGTATCCACGACACTCCCAGAGGAGAGCCTGGAGCTGGGGCGACGTCTTGAGGGATGGGAAACGGCCGTCCCCTCCCAGATGGGGAGGGTAGGGGCTGGGTCGGGCCAAACCTCAGAAGGGGGCGGGGACCGCTGCGCCCGGCGGCCCCTTTAATCGGGGGCGCGCGCTGGCCGGCCCGCGCGCTCCCGTCTCCGTCGCCCGGCCAGAGCGGGTGCGGGAGCCGGAGCGGAGCCCCGGCCAGAGCGGGCGGAATGGAGCCCCCGCGCGCGCCCGCGCTGCGCCGCCTGCTGCCGCCGCTGCTGCTCCTGCTGCTGCCACTGCCCCCCCGCGCCCGGGCCAAGTACGTGCGGGGCAATCTCAGCTCCAAGGAGGTGAGCGTGCGAGCCCTCCACTGCCATCGCCGGGCCTGGGGGGGCCCGAGAGGAGACGGTGTCGCCCCGCCCCCTGGCGTCCCTCCTGGGCCGACCTGGGAGCCGCGGGGGGCTGGAGCTTGGGTGCGGAGGAACTGGGCCAGGGGCGAGGCTGCGTGCATGGGGTTGCGGCGGGATTTGGGGGTTGCACTGGAGACGTCGAGGTCAGAGCTGGGTGGGGAGGCGGCGGTTGGGAGGGTCGGAGTTTCAGGATAGGGGTGCCGACGTGGTGCTGAAAGGACAGCACCCCTCACTCCGCAGAGCCAAGTTCCCCATCCGCTCACTCAGGCCCCGGAGGGAGGGTCGGTTTGGAAGGTTTCCCAGCACGGGATGGTCTCCTGGACCACCAGGTCCAAGGGGTGTGTGGATAACTGGGGAAATGCGGGTGGGAAGGTGGCCGGGACAGACGTGGGGAGGGCGGCACTTGGTCTCCCCGCGTCCTCAGGGAGCCTGAGAAATAGGGGGTGATGTGAGGGGGGAAAACCTGGAGGGGCAACCGAGGGAGGAAATCAGGGCAGCAGGAATCCTGAGCCCACTGCGAAAGGATCTGGAAAGAACTGTGGAGGTGACTTGGTCTCCTTGTGTTTGAGAAGCCAGGTACCTGAGGGGAGGTAGGAAAAGTTGGGGGTCTGTGGAGTTGAGACTTCTCAAAGGACTCAGAAGGGGGTCTGACTGGGCCCCCTTGCCAGGACTGGGTGTTCCTGACAAGATTTTGTTTCCTCTCGGATTATGGCCGACTGGACTTCCGCTTCCGCTACCCTGAGGTGAGTCTCCCCCAACTGCTCCCCAAACCCAGGCTGGATTCTCCCTGGGTCTTCCAAGGCAGGGGCTCCCCAGCTCCCTGCACGCTCCCAAGACTTCGAAGTCTCTGGGTCTGCAGGCCAAGTGCTGTCAGAACATCCTTCTCTATTTCGATGACCCATCCCAGTGGCCAGCTGTGTACAAGGCAAAGGACAAGGTGAGGGCTGTGAGGAGGGTGTAGGGGGAGGGGCAGAAGGTCATGGCTGGCCAGGCAGTGACTGTCCCTGCCTTCCCTAGGACTGCCTGGCCAAGGAGTCAGTGATCAGGCCGGAGAACAACCAAGTCATCAATCTCACTACCCAGTATGCCTGGTCCGGCTGTCAGGTGCGGGGGAGTGGGCAGGTGCTGAAGGTCAAGGGCTTGGGGGCATTGAAGACAGGCTCCAGCCTTCTGGCTCCTCCCCAGGTGGTGTCGGAGGAGGGAACCCGCTACCTGAGCTGCTCCAGTGGCCGCAGCTTCCGCTCTGTGCGGGAAAGGTGGTGGTACATTGCGCTCAGCAAGTGTGGGGTAAGGGGCCGTGGTGGCCACCTGGGCCTTCTCCTCTTTGCCTTCCTGCTGACATCCCACTTGCCCAGAGCCCCCCTTAGGCCTTTCCCCTCCCCACAGGGAGATGGGCTGCAGCTGGAGTACGAGATGGTCCTCACCAATGGCAAGTCCTTCTGGACTCGGCACTTCTCTGCTGACGAGTTTGGTGAGCAGATATCTGGGGAGCAGGAGCCAGGATCTCTGTGGGAGCTCAGCGTGTGGGTACTGGCTGAGGGACACCTACTCAACGAAACCTTTCTTCCACCAAATCCTAGGGATCCTGGAGACAGATGTGACCTTCCTCCTCATCTTCACCCTCATCTTCTTCCTCTCCTGTTACTTTGGATGTGAGTCTAGCACATGAAGCGGGGGGAGGAGATCTGGGGGAGCAGGGTTGGGGAAACAGGCTGCCCTCCCTTCTGTCTGTGGACAACCTCTCCTTGCTCCTTTCCTAGATTTGTTGAAAGGTCGTCAGTTGCTCCACACGACTTATAAAATGTTCATGGCTGCAGCAGGAGTAGAAGGTGAGGTTTAGAGTGATCAGCTTTTGAGTTCTGAGGGAGGAGGGCTGGGGCTGGACCCCTGGGTCTGAGGGAAGAGGGCTGGGGCTGGATTCCTGGGACAGAGGGAGGAAGGCTGGGGTCTAGACCTCTGGGTCTGAGTTGGGGGTGGTGCTGGGGCTGGACTCCTGGGTCTGAGGGAAAAGGGCTGGGGCTGGACCCCTGGGTCTGAGGGAGGAGGGCTGGGGGCTGGACCCTTGGGTCCAAGGAAGGAGGAGATGGAGGCCACAAACTCCAGAGTCTCCTAACAGGTCAGTGGGCATAGATGGCTTGGAGTTCTGCTGGGGGTGGTGGTGGGCTCAGTCCATGTGGACCATAGCGCTAGCAGACAGTGATGTCCCAAAGCTGGTTTCTGTCCTTTCCTCTCTGTCCGTCCTTCCCCCCAGTCCTGAGCCTACTGTTTTTCTGCATCTACTGGGGCCAGTATGCCACCGACGGCATTGGCAATGAGAGTGTGAAGATCTTGGGTGAGCACGGAGTGGGGCTGGGGAGGGCAGAGCCCCGGGGCTCAGGTCTGCCGCTTTCTCTGTGCCCGTTGCTGAGCCGTTCTCTCCTTCCTTCCCAGCCAAACTGCTGTTCTCCTCCAGCTTCCTCATCTTCTTACTCATGCTCATCCTGCTGGGGAAGGGATTCACGGTGACACGGTGCCGGGGCAGGGAGTGCTTGTGGGGTGGCTGGGCTCTGTAGCAGGGCAGCCGGGTAGGGGTGGGGGGTGGTGTCCCCTCCTCCCTGACAGCCCTCACCCTGCTGTCTCCCCTCATGGCCTGCCGCCAGGGGCCGCATCAGCCACTCGGGTTCTGTGAAGTTGTCTGTGTACATGACCCTGTACACCCTCACCCACGTGGTGCTGCTGATCTACGAGGCCGAAGTGAGTCCCCGCAGCCCCTGCCAGGCCCTCCTCCCCCTCACGCTGGCTGCTGCCCTCCTGGCTCTCACTCCCACTGGGCGAGTTTCCGCCTTCTCTTGTCTCTAAGCCATCCTGCCCTCTTCACCATCTGAGTCACTTTCTTCCTCCTCCCTGTCTCTGTCATATTTAAGCTCCATGTCAAAGTGTTCAGCAGTCACACGGACCTAGTTCTACTCCAGCTGTCCCCATCCTAGCTGGTTGACCTTAGGTGATGACCCCTCTCTGCACCTGTTTCCTTCTGACCCCAGGGGCTCCTCCAAGGCTTTATGTGACCTGTATGACTTTGGCCAAGGGGCTTCCTCCTAAGCCTCAGTGTCCTCCCTGATAAAACAGGGTAGCAGTAAGGTCTCCCTTGTTGAGTTGATGCTAAAGAAAAGCTCGGAAGCAGCAGGTGTTCGGCCCCAGGCGATGTCTTCTCTTCCTATCTTTTTCACCTTTCCATCTCTGTATGCTTCCACCACTCTCCCTGAGGCCCATGCTTTTGTCCTGACCCAGCACCTCTGCCCGGAGTGTGCAGGGTGGGGTCCGGGACAGGAGGCCAGCGCTGTGATGAGCCCTCTCCCATGGGTCCAGTTCTTTGACCCAGGCAAGGTCCTGTATACATACGAGTCTCCAGCCGGCTATGGGCTCATCGGGCTGCAGGTAGCGGCCTACGTCTGGTTCTGCTACGCCGTGCTGGTCTCCCTGCGCCACTTCCCTGAGAAGCAGCCCTTCTATGTGCCCTTCTTTGCTGCCTACACCCTCTGGTGAGTCATAGTGGGCCCCCAACCAGTCTCTGTCACCCCACTCGGACCCTCCTTAGTAAATTAGAAAAAGACTTTCAAACCAGGCATGTTGGTGCACGCCTGTCATCCCAGCAACTCAGGAGGCAGAGGCAGGAGGATCGCAAGTTCAAGACCAGAGGCAGTCTATGTCATTTAGTGAGACTCTGTTTCAAAAAGTAAAAAAATGGGCTGGGGGTGCAGCTCAGTGGTCCAGCACTTGTGAAGCATGCAAGCACGAGGCCCTGGATTCAACCCCCAGTACCACCAAAAAAAAAAAAAAAAAAAAAAAAAAGACTTCCAGAGGGCCTCAGGTTGCCCACCATAAAACAAGATTGTCAGGAGGATCTGCAAAGGGTTGTCTCAAGCATGCATAGGGCACGATGTAAGGGTCTAGTGTCTGGGACATAGTTCAATTAAAAACTCAGTTATTATTGTTCAGTGATATGACAGGCATGTAGGCAAATTTTGCTCCAGATTGCCAGGGTTCAGATACCAGCTCTAAAGCTGAATAGACTGTGTGACCTCAGACAAGTCCATTAACTTCTCTCTGCATTGTTTCTTCTCACCTGTTAATGGGAATGGACACTGTACCCGCCTGACAGACTCACCATGAAAGTTAAATGAGTTCATATATGTAAAATCCTTAGAAACAGGGCAGGCATGCAACAAACCCTTAATTGTTATCATCATTTGTTCATTCAATCATGGAACATCTACTGATTTCCTATCGGATGGCAGGATTTGGGGTGGGGTAAGAGCCAAGTGAAGTTCAACCCAGTCCTTGCTCCCTAGACTTTCTCGGGCCAGTGGGATTCCTGCCCTCTTTCAACCTGTGGCTTCCAAAGGCCACACTGGCTGCCCTCCAGTGTGAGGCCTTCTTGGGGTGTGTGTGTGTGTATGGCAGGGGAGGCGGGGACACCACTCAATCCACCCAATCCCTCCCCTGCAGGTTCTTTGCAGTTCCCGTCATGGCCCTGATTGCCAATTTTGGGATCCCCAAGTGGGCCCGGGAGAAGATTGTCAATGGTATCCAGCTGGGGATCCACTTGTACGCCCACGGCGTGTTCCTGGTGAGGATGGGCATCCAGGCCGGCGTGGGAAACTGAAGGGTGGGGGATGCATGAGTTTCCTACCCCTGATCTGCCTGAATATTCTGTTCTGAGCTCTTGACCTGGATGCCCTTTAGTTACTTACCCCTTAGTCATTGAGAAGATACTTATTGACAGCCTGCTGGATACTCTGCTATGGCCCCCAGAGTCCATCCTCTTCTATTCCTCTCTCCTGCCTTAGGTACTCACCTCTTCCCCCAACCCTACCCTTCTTCTTTGCCCCCCATCCCCATTCCCATTCTGCATTCTGTGCTTTCACGTTTCCCTTAGTGTCCTCACTGCGCTCCCCAAGCCCCTTGGTGTCTACCCCTCTACCAGGGCACTGTTCAGGAAGAAGCAGCTGCGCTGGGACAGGTTGTGGTTCCTGGGGGCCCAGTGTTGTCCAGACCTAGGTGTGGGGGGAGGCCCATCACTAAGTCTTTTATTTGTCCTGGTTCACACCCTATCTGACCTTGTTGGTGACAGTTCTCATATTCATTAGCTCATCCATCCATCAGCTATTCCCCGGGCACCTGTCTTGAATCAGCCTGTTTCTTGCTAGCAACATCCATATGCTTTTGGCCTTGCTCTCTCATTCAACTGTTCGAACAGCCCCAGGAGAAGATGGATAGGAGTCATTGTACCCACTATACAGAGAGGGGAAGCTAAGGCCCAGAGAGGGGAGATGAACTGCCAAGGCTCCATGTCTTTTGGTGGCAGGGCAGGCAATTTGAACTCTGTCCTTCTCTAGAAGACCACAAGGTCTCACAGAAGAGGGAACCAGAAAAGGAAACAGGCATCACAAGGGCCCCAGCTGTTAATCCCAGGGACCCACAATATCCCCATATTGGGAATGTACTCAGCTCCCTGGCCAAGGCACCAGCTCTGCCATCCTCCATCTCAGGGCCTGACTTAGGTGCAGACTCACTCGCCTTCCCCAGCCAGTCCATCTTGAAGTTCTACAGCAAGTCAGAAAGGGATAGGAAGAGGAGAAATGCTGAGAACCGACCCTGTGCAGGGCTTCGCCTCAGCGGTTTTCATTTCCACCCTCTCATCTTTCCAGATAGGCACTCTAATCCTTTTTGGCCGGGGAGGCTCAGGTTGTTTAACCAGCATGCCCCAGATCCCACACTTAGTGAGCACTGGAGCCAAGAGGTGTGATGCTGACTCAGAAGGCCAAACGCAGTGCCCTTGCCGTTATTTCACCTTCAGCCTCCTGCCTTCCTAAAGATGCCCAGCTTAGCTCAGCACAGCTTCATCTCTGGCATCCCACAGCTTACTGGGTTCAGCTCCTTGGTCATGCATCCAGCACCACCTTAGAGAGGCTGGGCTGGGCTTCTGGGGTGTGGCAGAGGAGTCACACCTAGTCCCTGAGCTACCAAACTATGGGGAGGCATTCCTACATTCAGTCAATATTTATTGAGTGCTTCTATGTGCTCTAGAAGATACTGGAGATTGAATAGAGAACAGCAGAGTCCAATTCCTGCCTTTAGGGAGTTAACATTCTAGAGTGTAGTAACTGCTGTTCAGCTAAACTTTCTGTGTTTATGAAAATGTTCTATAGTTGGTGCTCTCCAATATGGTGGCTAATGGGCATTTGAATGTGGATAGGGTCCTGTGACTGTGAAGCTGAAATTGTAGCTAAACTTTGATTAGATTTAAGCCACATGTGGCTAATGGCTATCATCCTGGACAGCATGGGACACTGACCTTAAGCAATCAGTGACAGCCCAGTGATTACAGTTCTGACGGAGGAGCCATAGGCAGAGTTGAGGTGCACTGAAGAGGAAGGTCAGAAGCTCAGGAGAGCCCCAGGAGGCGCCTAATAATCTGAATGGCAGCAGAGAGTGAGGAGGTCAAGAGCAGGAGAATCTTTTAGAACTACAAGTAAAGACGGACAGCCTGAGCCTAGGGTCTGGACCAGCGTTCCTCCAACCTGCACCTGGCCCCTCGCCCCAGATTATGACCCGCCCATCCGCGGCCAACAAGAACTTCCCGTATCACGTGCGCACGTCGCAGATCGCCTCGGCGGGGGTCCCGGGACCCGGAGGGAGCCAATCGGCGGACAAGGCGTTCCCGCAGCACGTCTATGGGAATGTCACGTTCATCAGCGACTCGGTGCCCAACTTCACGGAGCTCTTCTCCATCCCCCCGCCCACCTCCTCCGTAAGCCCCGCGGCCCCGGCACCCGAGGAGCTGCTGGCGCCGCCCCTGGAGTACCTGACCCCGCTCCCAGCCCCGCCACCACCCCGCGCCTCCGGGCGCCTGAGCCCGCCCCCTGCGTTCCGCACACCCCGCGCCCCAACGCCGCGCCGCGCCCCGCCCCCGGCGCCCGCGCCCACCCTGCCAGACTGGGTCCTGGCGCTGCTGCGCACGCCCCCGCCGACGCCGCGCGCTGTGCCCCCACCGCCTGCTTTCCGCGGCTCTCCCTCGGTCCCCTGGCCGCCGCCGGAATTTGCCCGGCGCACCCCAACGCCTCCCCTTGAGTACCTGGCTCCGCTGCCCAGGCGCCCTGCCGCCTACTCTTTCCCTGACTGACACGTGCGTCCACACTTAGGAATGGGGGTCCTCTAGGGGGAGGGGGACGGGCCTTTGGGGCCACATCTGCCCCCCCCCGAGGGTGCCGGACGGTCTCTGACCCTGACCCCCCTCCCAGGCCGGGAAGCAGGTGGAGGAGACAGCGGTAGCGGCGGCGGTGGCCCCGAGGGGCCGCGTGGTGACCATGGCCGAGCCGGGCGCAGCCTCCCCGCCCCCTCTCGCTCGGTTCCCCAAGGCGGCCAACTCGGGCTGGGATGGCCCGACGCCACCCTACCAGCCGCTCATGCCCCAGACGGCGGCGCCACACACCGGCTTCACTGAATACTTCAGCATGCACACGGCCGGGGGCCCCGCACCCCCAGTCTGAGCACCTGTACCCCACCCCGCCCCATGGGCCGCGCACCGGGCCCCGGCTGGGCTCCGGATCCCCGCTCTGTCCCTGCCCAAGGGCTCGGCCATCCCAGGCCCTCCCCACCCCGCACGCCCAGGTGGTGTGCGCTGCGTCCCGCGCCCCTCCCTTCTTGTGCCAAACGGTCCCGCGGGAGCCGCTCTCCCCGTCCCCTCCCTCAGCCCCTGCCCCGAACGGCGCCGGATTCTGGGCTCCCGCTGTTCCGTGATCTCCGCCCCCCTGGCCCCCTTCGAGACCTCTGACCCCGCCGGACTCCGGAACACCCGTGACGACCGCCCGGACCCTGCCCGTGACTCTCCAGGACTCCGCGAGCCTGAGCCGCCGCTAGAGGGACGGATATTGCGAAGCTGGTCTCGACTCTGAAACGCTCGGGTCCCTGGCAGAGAGACGTTTTCTCTTCTTGCCAAAATAAAGAGGATTCGTTGAGTTTTTATCTACAACAAGGCTTCTTTTACATCTTGAGGGTACTCAGGGGCGGGGTTGAGCAAGAACCCTTTTGGACTCGGGATCTCAGGGAGCCTCATCTGTGAAATGGCATTTTGGGGTTGGAGGCAAGGGCCTCCATAATCTAACTTTTATTTTGACCCAGAATCGGGGAACACAGAAGGTATCAATCATCTCATAGTGACCTCTACTCCTTCGCTCCTTTATTATTACCTTCTCTTTCCCAGTCAGAGATAGAGGCGCCCTCCAGTGGCACACGCCTTGCTCGGCTAGACTTGGGGTTATGCTCTTAGCCCTGCGCATAAGTGCAGTTCCGCCGTCCAAGGAGGCTGCTGCTGCGCATGCGGCTGGGAACAGATGGGCGGGGAAGTTTCCGGAAGTCTCCCTTTACAGACGATTGGGGTTGGGCGCTCCGCGGTCCTCCCAGGGCCGCTCTGACCTGCCGTTCTGCAAACTTCTCTCCTCCTCCGCATCCGTGCTCCCACAGCGGCTGCGCGATCTCCGCCCCATCCCTGCTCCCAGCGGGTCTTCCCCGGGACGTTCTGGCCCGGGAGTCCCCTAGTCTCTCTGATCTAGCCCATCCGGCTCGGGAGGGAGGCACTGGTGGGTGAGCAAAGGGAGTGCGCCTATGGGCTCCAGGCCTGAGACCCCCAAGAAGACAGGCTCCGCCCCCGGCGCCCGCTCACGCCCCGCCCCCGGCTGGAGGGGTCTCCCCGGGACGCTTCGGGCCTGGCGGTTCCCGGCCCCTACCCGCTATGGAGGCCCTTCCTGGGCCGTAGAGCCCCTTCGCCCTTTGGGACCCACCCGTCTATAAGGTCTGTTTTGGCCTGCGGCGGTCTGAGTCTAATTGCTGGGCAAGGTTTATGGGGTCGGATTCCTATGGGGGCCCGTGTCTACAGGGGACCCCTATGGTCCCTAGGGGTAGGCCCTATCCATAACGACCCTATATACAGGGCTTTTCATGGATCATTAGGGCCCGCCACTCGGCTTCCAGGGCCCAACAGCGGCCCTTCCTTTGGCAGGGACTGCATCTCCGGGACTTCCCTGGTATACAAGGCCATGGTATGCCTATAGACATCGTATTTCCAGGCCCTGACGCTGGTAGAGGGTCATCTCCGGGTCTTTACGGCCCTTCCTCTCTCAGGGTCAGTGCGGGAGGCGGCGATGGCCTTGGGCCGGGCTCTAGTCACGGCCCTGGCCCTGGTCTTGGCCTTGGCTGTGCTGGGGCCGCTGTCCCTCAGGGCCCTGGCGGGGGACTGCAAGGGGCAGCGGCAGGTGCTACGGGAGGCGCCAGGCTTCGTGACGGATGGTGCAGGCAACTACAGCGTCAATGGCAACTGCGAGTGGCTTATCGAGGGTGAGTGGGGCTTTGTGGGTTAGTTGCTGGTTCGCTAGTTCATTCATGAGTGCGTTCATCCACTCAGCACATCTCCAGAGCCCGGCTCTAGCTCGGGGCTTTTGCTCTAAAATCGTGGACACCCAGAGTTGCAGTTAACCTGGACCGTGGGTAGGCAGGCAGTCTGGCGGGGGAGATATATGCAGATTCAGATTGACAGTTACCAACCAGGAGCATCGGTGAGGAGTATTCTGAGTAATGGTTAAAAACTAGGCTCTGAGAATGATCACTTGCCTTAGAATTTAGGCTCTACTTCCTACTAACTTTGTGATTTTGGGCAGGTGAATTTCTTTCTGTGAGGTCCAATTTCCCTTACCCTAAACTCGGCTAACAGTAGTCCTCACCTCTTAGAGTTGTTAGAATTATATGAGACCGAATGCCAGGTGCAGTTGCGCAGGTCTGTCATCCCAGCGGCTCCGGAGGCGGAGGCAGGAGGATCGCAAGTTTGAGACTTAGAGGCAGTCTGCATAACTTAGTGAGACCTTGTCTCAAAAAGTAAAAAAATGGGCTGGGGGTGCAGCTCAGTGGTCCAGCACTTGGAAAGCATGCAAGAGCGAGGCTCTGGGTTCAACCTCAGTACAGAAAAAAAAAAAAAAAAAAAAAAAAAGAAAGAAAAGAAAAAGAAAAGAATTATATGAGACCAGGTATTTAACATGCCAGGTGCCTTTTGTTGTTGTTGTTAGGTGCCGTCACAGGGCTACCACTGCAGGCTTGCCAGGTGCCTAGCACATAGTAAATGTTCAATAAATGATATTAAGATTATTATTTTCATTATGTTTAAAGTACTTCAATAAAAGCATTTTTTTTCAGTCATTCATGTGCCACTGGAACCTAGCGAAAGACCAAGAGAGGTGCAGGAGTCCCTGGAAACTTAGGGCTTTTGGAGTCCAGTGAGGGAGATGAACATATGGGCAGACAGTGACAGCCCAGAGGAAGTCCTGCACCTGGGAGTAGGGAGAGGGAGAGGCTTTCTGAAGGAGGAGATGCCAGAGCTGAGACCCAAGGGACCAAAGGAAATCAGCTAGGAGAGGGAGGAAGAGCATTCGAGAAAGAGGGAGCAGCATGTGCAGAGGCCCCAGTCCTATCTTCTGGGTCCTTAGCCAACAGGTGAAACCCACATACTCCCAGGGAAGACATGCGCCTCTGCCCAGGGTCTAGCTGAGACTGGGGCATGGGTAGGAGGGAGGAGAAGACAGCACAGCCCATGCAAAGGCCTGGAAGCAGGAGGGTGGGATGCTTTTGAGCAAGTACAAATTCAGTGTGTGAAAACATTGAATATAAGATAGCAGCCGGCAGGGGCTGCAGGGTTGGGAAGAGCCAGAGGGTGTGGCACCTTGTGATTTTTTTTTTCCCCAATACTGGGAGTTGAACCCAGGGCTTAGAACATATTAGGCAAGCCCTCCACCACTGAGGTGCACCCTCAGCTTCATTTTTATTTTTTATTCTGAGAAAGTCTCACTAAGTTGAACAGGCTGCCTCTGGCCTCAAACTGGCAACCTCTTGAGTCACTGGGATTATAGGCATGCACCATGGCTCCCAGCGGCACCTTTCTGATTTTGAGGGCAATAGGACAGGAGGAGTCCAAGAAAAGCTGAGAAAGTCCAGGAGGACCTCACAGGGCAGTGGATGTGGGAGCTGGCCTCCAAGGAGACCTTATCTGCAAAGGCCAGAGGTGTGACAAGGCCTACATCTTTCAAGGCCCCCTGGGCAAGCTGTTGAGCTTGGTCTTTATCTATAGTCTGGGAGGTGAGGGTGGAGCCAGAAGCTGGGGAAGGTGGGCCTTGAATGTCACACGGAGCAGCTTGATTTTTCTCTTGGGATTGCTGGGGAGCCCCTGAATGATTTTGAACAGGGTTGGAGCATTGCTGTCCTGTGCAGTAGGGGGCAGCCTGGTGACTTGGTGTGCTGGTCTTCAAGGAAGGAATGAGTTCTGAACTGGGGCAGGGGCTAAGGAGGGTTGAGAGGCGTGCAGAGTGCAGGGAGATGTTTGTGGAGTTTCACCAATGAGACTTGGGAGCAACTGGCTGAATGTTGGGGTGAGGCAGCTATCTGGGAGACCTTAACCACCCATCTCTCCCAATACCTGTCACCTCTAAGGACTGAGGATGAAGCTCAGTGGTGGAGCACTTTCCTAGCATGCTTGAGGTCCTGGGTTAAAACCCTTGTTGTTGTTGTTGTTGTTAGGTGTTGTCGAGTCAACATCTGACTCATAGCAACCCTACACACAACAGGGGAAACACTATTGTCAGTGCTTCTCTGCTGTTCATAGGGTTTTCAATGGCAGATTGATTTTTGGGAGTGTGTTGCCAGGTCCGTCTCCCAAAACCCTTAGTACTGCTTAGCTGTAATCCCAGCACTCAGGATGGTTGAGGCTAAAGGACTGTGAGTTCAAGGCCAGCCTGGGCTACATAGTGAGGGACTCTGTCTCAAAACCCCAAAGAAAAGGCTGGAGATTAACTGGGCTCTATGGTGTACGCCTGTAATCCCAGTGACTCAGGAGGTGTAAGCAGGAGGATCGAAGGTTTGAGGCCAGAGGCTGCCTGAACAACTTAACGAGACCATGTCTTAAAATTAATAATAATAATAATAAAGGGTCTGGAGGTTCAGCTCAGTGGTGGAGTTCTTGGGTAGTACACTTGAGGCCCTAGGTTTAATCCCATAGTACTGAAAAAAAAAAAAATGGTAGAGCATTTGCCTAGCATGCACAAGGCCCTGGGTTTGATCCCTGGCACTGCAAGAAAAGAAAAGAAAAAATAAACAATAAAAAAAAGAAAGAAAGAAAGAAAGAAAGGGGGAAAAAAAAAAAAGGAACCAACTTGCCTAGTTTGTTTGTTTGTTATTTTTGACAGGGTTTTGTCTCCAACTTGCAATCCTCCTGCCTCAGCCTCTGGAGTGCTGGGATTACAGCTCTGGTCCCCATGCCCAGCTAACCCACTTACTTTTATACCATGTTTATACTTTATCCACTCCCAATCCTCCTAACATCCTTATGAGTGAAAACATCCTGCTTCTGAGCTGGAGAAGGGCAGGGTGGAATCAGATCTTTGTTTGGAATGACGTGGAGGTTGGGTGGAAGCGGGAGGCCTTGAACTTCAAGAGGAACTTGGGGCAGGCAGATGGTGAGCTGGCCTCCCGCAGGCACTTGACAAAGATGTCCTTGTTGTGAGTCCAGGAACAGAGCTGTGTAGTTTGGTTGAGGCTGGTGAGATTCTGGGAGCTCCAGGTTCCTGTTTGGCTAAATGGTTTTTGTGCGGTCCCCAGTCCACGGCAGCGGGCAGGGGTTGGGGCCAGGGATCTGTATGTGGTGTCCCAGGGGGCTCTGGTGAGAGCCTGAAGGAGAGATACCACCATTAGTAGTCTGTCTTTTGCCCATTTCTTCATTCTGTCATTCAGTGTTTGCTGAGCCCTTGCTTCGTGCCCTGTGGGCCTCCTAGGCTGCAGCAGGGTAGAGCTGGACACAGATGGGTCTGGCCCAGAGGAAGGAAGGTTGTAAGGGGACCCCCAATGGGGGGCTCCTAACCCTGCCAGTGGGCATCAGGGCAGGCTTCCCAGAAGTGGAGGGGAAGTTTGCTGGCACGAAGAGAGGGTGTGCTCTATAAGGAGAACAAGCTTGTGCAAAGGCCCAGCTCCTTATAGAGCTGTAAGCAGCAGGGTGATGTGAGATGAAGTTGGACTCTAGACACAAAGTTAGGGAGCCGGACCTTCTCCTAGGTGATGGGGAGCCACGCAGGACTTCTGAGTAGAGGAGAGACAGGGCCAGATGCCAAGTTGTGAAGAACCTCAGGGACCTGTGCTAGGGCAAGGCCAGAAGCCAGGCCAAGAAGGAGGCTGAGAAGGAGGATCAGCAGTCCTGGTGAGAGAAGACAAGGACGAGGGCCAGGCAGGGTACATTACTGAGCACCCTGACTCTGGGCTAGCAGGGTAGAGTCATCACCTTGAATGCTCCCACCAGCCTTGGTAGATGGAGAGAATTAACCCCATTTTACAGTTAGGGAAACTGAGGCTCAGAGAGCTCATGGAACTAGCCTGCCATCACAGGGAGTGGAGGATGAGCCTCTCTGGGATCCACATGAGGGTGCTGAGGGTCCCCAGGGAAGAGCTGAAACCTGGGACTCTTTCTCCAGCCCACATAACTCCATTGAGCTGTGCAGTGGTCTCATGAAGCCTGCTAGGGTGGGACATGGAATGAGAGAACCTTCTGGAACCTGGACCTGGCAGAGAGCAAGAGTAGTGAAGGTGTTAAGTGCTTACGATGATGTGCTAGGCTCTATTGTAAGCACTTTCTGGACATTTCTCCTTTCACACAGTCACAGATGTTGGCCGGGACCGTGGTCATCTGAATGTCTTCTAGGTGAAAGTCCCAGAATATCGCTTGTGCTACTTTTTATTGGTCAAGCTAGTTACTAAGGCTCTTCCCAGATACAAGGGGCCAGGAATTAGGTCTCACCTTTAAAGGCAAGAAGTGCCCTACAGCGGGCACTTCCCCAATTCCTGGGCTGGGCCCCAAACTTGTATAACCGTTAGGAACTGGACCGCATGGCTGAAGGAGAGCAGCAGGGAGCGAGCAAACTTCATCTGTATTTACAGCGGTTCCCATGGCTCCGTTACTGCCTGAGCACCGCCACTGATCCATGGAAAAATTGTCTTCCATGAAACCAGTCCCTGGTGCTGAAAAGTTTGGGGACTGCTGCCCTAAAGAGTTTGTATTTGGGGCGGGCACAGTGGCACATGCCTGTAATCCCAGCGGCTCGGGAGGCGGAGGCAGGAGGATCACAAGTTCAAGACCAGAGGCAGTCTGTGTAATTTAGCAAGACCCTCTCTCAAAAAAAGTAAAAAATGGGCTGGGGGGTGCAGCTCAGTGGTCCAGCACTTGCACAGCATGCAAGTGTGAGGCCCTGGGTCCAACCCTCAGTAC
The DNA here is from genome assembly GCA_007922755.1 of Pedetes capensis. Taxonomy (NCBI): domain Eukaryota; kingdom Metazoa; phylum Chordata; class Mammalia; order Rodentia; family Pedetidae; genus Pedetes; species Pedetes capensis. The sequence goes on along the minus strand of VMDO01000249.1, from coordinate 51,385 downwards.
CACACACAAAAAAAGAGTTTGTATTTTGAGGTGCTAGGGATGGAACCTGGGACTTTGCACATGCTAGACAAGTGCTCTGGCACTGAGCCACACCCCCATCCTTGGCCTAAAACATTTAGATCCACCACAATACCATTCCATCTCCAGTTTAGGGGAGAGGAAACAGAGCCAGAGAGGGTAGGTGATTTGCCCCACGCAGCTAGTACCTCTTCAGGGGCAGAGCTCAAGATCTGAGCCCAGGCAGATTAGCTCCAGAGCCTATGCCTGTAGCCATTGCAATCGACAGAGACACAAGGGTCTGGGCAGGGGCAGAGGGGAACTGTGCACTCTAAGATTAGGTCTTTGGCTGGGTGTGGTGGCACACGCCTATAATCCCAGTGACTCGGGAGGCAGAAGCAGGAGGATCATAAGTTTGAGACCAGAGGCGTGATTAACTCAGTGAGACCCTGTGTCAAGATAAAAAATAGAAGAGGGGCTAGGGGTACAGCTCAGTGGTAGAGCACTTGCAAAGTATGTGTGAGGCCCTGGGTTCATCCCTCAAGTACCACAAAAAGTTAAATAAATAAATAAATAAGTAAATAAATAAATAAATACATGAATAGGTCTGCTAGTCTTTAGGCCCAGAGCCTTGGGCCTGGGCTCGTCTGAGGCTTGTGTGCAGACAGGGCAAACGAAGTGTCAGGGACACGGTAGAGCTCTGTGACCACCTGGAAGGGGTTTCCTCTCTGTGGTACTTCCCCGCCTGAACAGTGGTGGGTGCTCAGCTGCCCACAGGGTTCCCTGGCCCTGCAACTCATCGTCTGGGCTCCCATCCCTCTGCCTGTCACAGCTCTGACCTCCCTGGGCTATGAGGCCAGGGCCTCTCTGAGCCCCAATCTTGGCTCCAGCAGGGCGAGGTGTCTGGGTGGGCTGCATGGAGGGGCAGGGAGAAGGGTTCTATCTGAACAGAAACGCTCTGTGCTCACAGCCCCAAGCCCTCGGCACCGCATCCTGCTGGACTTCCTCTTCCTGGACACGGAGTGCACCTATGACTACCTGTTCGTGTACGACGGGGCCTCACCCCGAGGCCCACTGCTTGCCAGTCTGAGCGGGAGCACCCGGCCTCCGTCCATCGAGGCGTCCTCAGGCAAGGTTGGTTGGTGATGGGCTGCAGGACCGAGTGGGATGAGGAGAGAGGGACAGATCCCCAGAGGGAAAAGAGAGAGAGGGAGGGAGGGAGGGGGGGAGCGAGAGAGGGGGAAGAGAGAGAGAGAGAGAGAGAGAGAGAGAGAGAGATCTGCAGAAGGAGAGAGGAACAGAGAGAGAGGGAGAGAGAGATCTGCAGAGGGAGAGAGGAACAGATCCCCAGATCCTCAGGGGAATTGTTCGAGGGAGAGATGGACAGATTCAGATTCACAGAGGGAAGTGATAGGAAGGGACACAGAGACAGCCAGAGGGCATCAGAGAGAAGGACAAAGGGACAGAGAAAGTAGAGAGAGACCAAGAAATGCTTTGAGGCACTGGGTTCCTGGGTGGGCCACCTTCTCTGGCCAGCCTGCCTCGTGCCCAGCCCCCTCGTGCCCACAGATGCTGCTGCACCTCTTCAGCGATGCCAACTACAACCTGCTGGGCTTCAACGCCTCCTTCCGCTTCTCCCTGTGCCCGGGGGGTTGCGGGAGCCACGGGCAGTGCCAACCCCAAGGCGTGTGTGCCTGCGACCCAGGCTGGGGAGGCCTGGACTGCAGCCTGCAGGAATGCTCAGCCTACTGTGGCAGCCACGGCACCTGCGCCTCGGTGAGCCATCCCCACGTCCTACCCCTGGGACCCTGATCTGTCACCACACCTGCCACTCCTGGCTCCAAGATGGGACCTTGCTCCTGCCTGGACCACCTCTCCCCGTGCCACGCAGCCTCATTCCAGATCCCCACCTGTGACTGCAACCCCCCCCCCGCCACCTGCTGGCCTCCCCTCCCACCCCCTCCATCCTACCAGGCCCAGCTCCCTTCTCCCACCTGCTGCTCTGTGTGAATGTGGGCCTCCTGCTATGACTTCTGTCCGTTCACCTCGAGCCGTCTACCTTCAGTTGGAGGGCTGTATCACTTTTTTTTTTTTCCACACTGGGGGTTGAACCCCGGGGCCTCCTCATGCCAGGCAAGTGCTCCACCACTAAGCTGCACCCCCAGCTCCTTTTTATTTATTTTTTTAAATTATTATTATTATTATTATTTTATTTATTTATTTTTTTTGTGGTATTGGGGGTTGAACCCAGAGCCTCATGCTTGGATGCTCTGCAAGTGGTGCACCACTGAACTGCACCCTCAGCCCATTTTTTACTCTTTTTTTTTTTTTTTTTTTTTTTTTCGGTACTGGGGGTTGAACCCAGGGCCTCGCACTTGCATGCTCTGCAAGTGCTGGACCACTGAGCTGCACCCCCCAGCCCATTTTTTTACTTTTTGAGACAGGGTCTTGCTAAGTGACACAGACTGCCTCTGGTCTCAAACTTGCGATCCTCCTGTCCCCATCTCCCAAGCCGCTGGGATTACAGGCGTGTGCCGCTGCGCCCGGCTAGCTCCTTTTTATTTTGAGACTCTCGTTAAATTGCAAAGGCTGCCTCTGGCCTCGAACTCACGATCCTCCTGCCTAGGATGATAGGCGGGAACCACCGTGCCTGGCCTGCACCACACCTTGAGCCCTGCCTGCCTTGACCTCTGAGATCTGAGTGCTTTCAGCTCAGGCTGAACATGGACGTCACTAATGAACGTCTCTCTCCTCCATCCTGTCTTCTTTTCTGGGACCTTGCTTTTACCATGGGCCTCTCCCTTTTCCTTTCTGTCTGTCTTCTTTGCCTCACCCATCTCCCTGTCCTGTTTCCCTCCCTTTGTTGGCCTGTCTCCCTCTTCCTGCCTGTCTGTCTCTCTTCTCACCTCTTTGTCTCTTACTTTTAACATCCCCCCGCTTCCTGTGTCTCTTCTCCCTCTGTGCCCTGTCGATCTCACTCTGGCCCTTTTCTCTCTGCACGTCTCCTGTCCCATCTCTGTCCCTCTCTCTCCCTGCCTCTCTGGTCCCTTACCAAGACCCTGGGACCATGCCGCTGTGAGCCTGGCTTCTTAGGACGTGCCTGTGACCTGCACTTGCGGGAGAACCAGGGGGCTGGCTGGTGGCACAATGTGAGCGCCGGGGACCCCGCCTTCTCTGCCCGTATTGGGGCAGCCGGCGCCTTCCTGTCCCCACCAGGGCTGCTGGCTGTGTTTGGAGGTGAGCAGATGGGGGTTAGGGGGTGGGGTCCGGAGCCCTGGCAGCCTGTGCCCAGGCTTTGAGACTAGCACCCCACCCGCAGGCCAAGACCTCAACAGAGCCCTGGGTGACCTTGTCCTGTACAACTTCTCCGCCAACACCTGGGAGAGCTGGGACCTGAGTCCTGCCCCGGTAAGGACCCTCCTCTGCCCTGGCGTGGGGAGCCTGTCCACTCCTCAGACCCAGCCAGGGGCCCCCTGAGTGACCTTACCACTCCACACACTCCCTACCCCCCCCAGCTTGGTACAGAACCTACTTCTCTCGGTTTCTGCCTTTGCTTGCTTGGGTTTCTCTTGCTGGCTCCTTTCTCCCTCTTCTCTTCCCTGTTCACGGAGTTCCTGAGTCTCTCTGGGCGCGTCTCTGTTTTGGCGGGTCTGATTCCTGCTCTTTCATGTTGTCTTGGGCTCCATGTCTCTGGGTCTGTTTCAATCTCTGCTTTTCTCTGTCACTTCTTCTCTTTCTGTATTTCTCCCTCTCTTAATATGTTTCTCTACCATCCATCTCTGTTTTTATTTTATTTGATCTTATTTTATCTGTTTATTTATTAATTATTTTATTTAGCAGTACTGGGGATTTAACCCAGGATCTCGCATATGCTAGGCAAATGTTCTACTACTGAGCTACATCCCCAGCTCATTTTAATTTTTTTTTAACTGTACTGGGGGGTTGAAACCAGGGTCCCATGTGTTTTTGCAAGTGCTCTACCACTGAGTCACACCCCCAGCCCATTTTTTACTTTTTGAAACAAGGCTTCTCTAAGTTGCACAGGTTTGCTAAGTTGCCCAGGCTGGCCTTGAACTCACTATGTAGCCTAGGTAGGCCTCAAACTTGAAATCCTCCTGCCGCTGCCAGGCATGGTGATGCACACCTGCCATCCCAGCAACTCGGGAGGCAGAGGCAGGAAGATTGCAAATTCAAAGCCAGAGGTAGCCTGCACGATTTAGTAAGACTCTGTCTCACAATAAAAAGTAAGAGGGGCTGGGGGTGCAGGTCAGTGGTAGAGCACTTGCAAAGCATTTACAAGGCCCTGGGTTCAACCCCCTGTTGTTGTTGTTATTATTAGGTGCCGTGGAGTCGGTATCCGACTCATAGCCACCCTAAGTACGACAGGCGAAACACTATTGTCAGTGCTTCTCTGCTGTTCACAGGGTTTTCAATGGCAGATTGTTTTTTGGGAGCGGGTTGCCAGGTCCTTCTCCCAAGCCTACAGTACCTGGTGTCCCCAGGTGGTCTTCCATCCAAGTACTAACCAGGCCCGACCCTGCTTAGCTTCTGAGATCTGACGGGATTGGTTGCCACAGAGCTACGGCTGCAAGCTCAACCCCCTAGTACTGCAAAAATAAAAAAAAATAAATTAAAAAAAAAATGTTAAAAGAAAAATCCTCTTGCCTCAGCCTCCCAAGTTGCTGGGATTGCAGGCATGCGCTGTCACTCCTAACTGCCATTTCTGTTTGGATTCTCCAGTCTCCATCTCTCTGTGTTTGGCTCTCCTTCTCTCTCTCTCTGCCCATCTGCTCTTCTGCTGGTGTCTCCTTTGCACCATCTGTCTGTCTGTCTTTGCGTCTTTGTCTGCGTCTGGCTCTGGTTCTCTCCTTGTGTCCCCAAGTGTTCCCTTTCCATCTTTGCCTGATTGTCTCCTCCTCACAGGCCGCCCGTCACTCCCACGTGGCCGTGGCCTGGGCCGGCTCCCTGGTGCTGATGGGCGGTGAGCTGGCCGATGGCTCGCTCACCAACGACGTGTGGGTCTTTAGCCCACTGGACGGGGGCCAGTGGATGCTCCTGGCACCACCCGCCTCTGGCTCCTTGGGGCCCCCAGGCCTGGCGGGCCACGCGGCTGCCCTGGTGGATGACATCTGGCTCTATGTGTCCGGTGGTCGCACCCAGCACGACCTCTTCTCCTCCGGCCTCTTCCGTTTCCGCCTCGACAGCACCAGTGGGGGCTACTGGGAGCAGGTGATCCCGGTGGGTGGGCGGCCCCCTGCTGCCACCGGCCACTCCATGGTATTCCACGCCCCCTCCCGTGCTCTGTTGGTCCACGGTGGACACCGGCCCTCCACTGCCCGGTGAGTGACCTGCCCCTCGCCCTTTCCTCAGAGCCAGGCCAGCCCAACACCCTGGGAAGTTTTGTCTTTAGAGATCTTTTCCTGCTAACTGACACCTGCCCTTTCATCTTTCCTTCATTCACTCATTCGCCCTGGGCACTCGCTCTTGATCCTTTATTGGGTCTCCTGGGCAGCGGCTTCTCTACACTCCCACCCATGCATCCCTTCATTAAGGCCCTGCCTAGGGTCCAGCCCTTGACAGATCATGCAGGTCACTCCAGATCCATCAGACCTGGGCTCTGCCCATGGCGAGTGTCTAGTTGGCCAGGGCTGCAGACCTGATCAGGTCCAGTCTCAACCACAGGTGACCTCATGGCTCTAAGAGACCAGAGGAGGGAGGGAGGTGCCTCGCGCCCTGAGCCCCACCCTGCCTCTCGCTCTATAGGTTCTCCGTGCGGGTGAACTCCACTGAGCTCTTCCACGTGGATCGACGCGTGTGGACCACCCTGAAGGGCCGGGATGGGCTTCAGGGTCCACGGGAGCGAGCCTTCCACACAGCCAGCGTGCTGGGCAACTACATGGTGGTCTATGGTGAGGAAGCTCCCACTCCCGACTGCCCACCGGCCCACATGGGCCGAGCTGAGCCCAAGCTGAGGCTCCTGGGGTGGGCACTCCTGCCTGCCCCGCCTTGCCAGCTGTGCCCGTTTCCCCCTTTCCCAGGGGGCAACGTGCACACCCATTACCAGGAGGAAAAGTGCTACGAAGATGGCATCTTCTTCTACCACCTCGGCTGCCACCAGTGGGTGTCAGGGGCGGAGCTCGCCCCACCGGGTACCCCTGAGGGTGAGCGGCCCTTGTTTCCCCGAGGGCTCCTGAGGGTCCCCACCTCCCCCGACAGTGAATCTGGAGGGGAGCCATCTCCATCTTAGCCAGGTGTGCCTGGCATCCTGTTGGAGCCTGGTTCTGCCCCCTGGAGGCCAGCCTGGGATATAGACAGGGATGGGGCCACGTCACTCTGGACCCCAGGGGCAGTAACAGCAGTATTGTCTTTAGAGATCTTTTGGTCTGGGAAAAGATCTCTAAAGACAAAAGATCTCTAAAGACATCTAGATTCCGATCCAGGTTTTGCTAGCTTCCCTCTGCCCTAGGCTGCTGCCTAAGAAGCAACAACTCCTTCAGGGTCATGGTGGGCAAGCGGTCTGCCCAGATGGCTGCTCCCAACAGCCGTGTGCATAAAAGAGCACCCAAGTCTCTGTGCCTCACTCTCCTTGTCTGTGCGATGGGGATTGTGATAACATTACGCCTCTGGGCTGCTGTGAGAGTAAGCGAGGTCACGTGTGAAGCATGAAGAGCCCAGTGGAGGGCTCAACGCCTTGCTTTTCTTTTCTTTTTTTAAATTGTGGCTGGGCATGGTGGCACGTGCTTATAGTCCCAGTACTCGGGAGGCTGAGGCAGGAGGAATGCAAGTTCAAGGTCAGCCTGGGCTGTATAGTGAGACCCTGTTTCAAACGAAACAAAACAAACCCAGAGTGTGATTCTCTCTCTGAGCCAAGTCCCACATGCTTGCGGAGCACAGGGGTCTCTCAGAGGGCGAGGAAGTCACCATTCACGGACCTCCTACCTGCCAGCACTCTTGGGGGGGTGTGACAGAAACCCAGCCAACAGGTGTAAGCACAAAGGAGAATTTATTGGCTCAGGTACGTGAACTTCAGGTTGGGCTGGATCTCGGTGCTCACTGATGGCCTCAGCCTTTCTCTCTCCAGTTCTCCGCTGGGTTCCCTTCAGCCTCAGGCTGGTTTTTCTTTTGTAGATGGTCACCAGCTTGGATTACATCCTTCTCCCTCAAAGGGCCCAGAGGGAGAGAGTTGCTCTTTCCCAGGAGCTGTAGCAATTGGGTCCTGAACCTGTCCTTCTAGCCCCCCCAGGGTAGGCTAATGGTCCCATTTATAGAGGAAGAACCCGAGACTCAGAGAAGTTGAGTCTCCTCCCCAAGGCCACACAACTAAGAGCTGACCCATGATTGGAAGCCCTGTCTTTCTGGCCACATCTTTCATGTGCTGTCTGAAAGATGATCTGGACAGGGGCATTGGGGTTCTGAGAGGTGAGAGTGGCAGCGGGTGTGGAGTCAGGCCAGCTGAGAGGGCTCCTCGGGCAGGAGGGGTGGACGCAGCAGCAGGGAGGATGGGCCCAGATGCAGAAGGGTCAGGTGGCCCCTGGCAGGGGAGCCTTGAAGGCCTAAGGTTCTCCGGGTTTTGTATTTTCCTAGGACGAGCAGCGCCTCCCAGTGGTCGGTACTCACATGTGGCAGCTGTGCTTGGTGGCAGTGTCCTGTTGGTGGCTGGGGGGTATAGTGGCCGGCCTCGTGGGGACCTGATGGCCTACAAGGTGCCCCCCTTCGTGTTCCAGGCACCTGCTCCAGATGTGAGCACTGGGGTGACGAGGATGGCTGTGGGCGGAGGTAGCATGGCCCCCCGTTGGTGAGGGAAGTAGTAGGGAGGGGTCCCCTAGAACCATGAGAAGAGGGAAGGATGTCCCCCGTGTTAAGGCAAGAGGCGATAGAGGGTCCCTGGGGCTGGGGAAGGGAAAGGCAGTCTCTTTAAGGTGCTGAGCAGAAGGGGTTCCGGGGGCTGATCAGTGTGAGGAGCTGCCAGCAGGCAGGCCCCAGGTCTCTGCAGCCCCCTCCTCTGTCCCCATGTCCCCACAGTACCACCTGGACTACTGCTCCATGTACACGGACCACAGCGTCTGCTCCCGAGACCCCGAGTGCAGCTGGTGCCAGGGGGCCTGCCAAGCTGCACCCCCTCCCGGGACCCCCTCAGGGGCTGTGAGTGACTGTCCTGGGCCCCCTGTCCCCTAGCACAGAGACCTGCCCTCAATCTCCTTTTGCCCAAACCGGGTGGCCCAGGACTTTTCCCCAGTGGGGACGCCTGTCTTCAACCCAGGATCCTCATTCCTGCCTCCTGACTGCTCATGCCTGAACCCTTATCGCCCCCACCCCCGCCAGCAGGAGCCTTTGGAGCTTCTTACCCTGTCCCTGGGTCCCCCTGTCCTTGATCTCCTACAGTCCGTCCAGCCCTGCTTCCAGCTCCCCAGTCTCCAGTTTGCCGTCCCCTTCCGCCCCAGGACCCCTTTACCCGCTTGAGTCCCGTAGATGCTGAGCCTTCTCCTCCCCCTCCTCACAGTGCCCAGCAGCCAGCTGCTTGGGCCTGGGCCGCCTCCTCAGTGACTGCCAGGCGTGCCTGGCCTTCAGCAGTCCCGCAGCCCCGCCACGTGGTCCCGGCGCCCTGGGCTGGTGTGTGCACAATGAAAGCTGTCTCCCTCGGCCTGGTGAGTGTCCGGGCACGGTGGGGAGGGTGGCCGCTCGCCCCACGCTGACCCTCTAGCCCCCCCTGTCCTCAGAGCAGGCCCGCTGTCGGGGGGAGCAGATCTCAGGCACCGTGGGCTGGTGGGGGCCAGCGCCCGTCTTCGTCACATCCCTGGAGGCCTGTGTCACCCAGAGCTTCCTGCCTGGCCTGCACCTGCTCACCTTCCAGCAGCCGCCCAACGCCTCCCAGCCAGACAAGGTGGGGAGTCAGAGGGGGCCCAAGGTCGAGTGTCAATGGCCCTATTCTTGGGGATTGTTACTTCATGTGGGTCTTCTGTATGCGTGTGTGCGTGTGTGTGGCACTGGGGATAAAACCCAGGGCTTTCAGCACGCTAAGAGTGCACCCTCATCCCCAGCCCCAAATCAATGCTTATTACTCGTGTTTACCCTGAAAGTGTATATATTCAAGGGCCTGATTTACCTTATGTAGAATATGTGTGTGTGTGTGTGTGTGTGTGTGTGTGTGTGTGTGTGTGTGTGTGTACTTGGTGCTGGGGATTAAACCTACGTTCTTGCACATGCTCCACAAGTGCTCTACCACTGGGCTAAACCCCCAGCCAAGAATTTTTTTATTGTGGTAAAATGCATATAGTATTTATCATAAACAGCCAGATGCCATGGTGCATGCCTACAATCCTAGCACTCAGAAGGCTGAGGCAGGAGGATCTCAAGTTCAAGGGCAGCCTGGGTGACACTCTGTCTCAAAAAAATCCATAGTGACACTGTCCCCTCAAAAAAAAAAAAAAAAAAGAAGGAAAGAAAGAAAGAAAAGAAAAGGAAAAAAAGAAAGAAAAAAAGAAAAAAATACCATAAAATATTGGGCAACCAGCATCACAGAAGGGTTTTTTGTTGTTGTTTGTTTTTTTATGGGGGGCATTGAACCCAGGACCTCATGCATGCTTTGCAAGTGCTCTACCCTGGTACCTCTAGCCCCTTTTTTACTTTTTATCTTGAAACAAGGTCTTGCTAAATTACACAGACTGCCTCTGGCTTCAAATTTGTAATCCTCCTGCCCCTGCCTTCTGAGTTGGGATTATGGGCCTGTGCCACCGAGCCTGTCACCGCAGAACATTTTTATCATCCCACAAAACAGCCCTGGGCTTCCTAAGTCATCACTCCCCATTCTGCTCTCCCACAACCCCTGGCAACCACTGGACAACGGGTCATCCAGGCCCGTTGGACATTTGATATAAGTGGAGTCATGTAACACGCGCCCTTTGTGTCTGGCATCTTTCACTGAGTTTAAAACTCATCCACACTGTAACTCTCTCAGAAAGGAACTTTAAGCCGAGCATGGTGGTCCACACCTGCAATCCCAGCACTAAGGAGGCAGATGCAGGAAGATCGGGAATTTAAGGTCAGCCTGGGCTACTGAGTGAGACCTTGTCTCAAAAACAAAACAAAACAAACAAAAAAGAAGAAGAAAGAAAGAAGAAATGGTTGAGTGAAAAGTCTCTCCCATCTACTTCACTTCCCACTCCTGCAGTAGTCTAGAGCTATGTAGCTCCAGCATCCCCCGATCCAGACCACCATGACTCCCCAGAAGACTCAGGTTCCAGACTCTGCCTGTTCAAATACAAGTAGATGTGCCATTTTATTATTTTTTTTTCTTGCACAAGAAGTAGTATGTTATCACACTGTTATCATTTCATTGCCTTTCTGCCTTCCTGCCTTTCTGCCTTCCTGCCTTCCTGTCTTCCTTCCTCCTTTCCTTCCTTCCTTCCTTTTTGTGTTTTTTTAAACTTTATTTTATTTTGTTTTTTTGAGACAGAATCCAGACTGCTGGTCTGAAACTCCTTAAGTTATCCTCCCACTTCAGCCTTCTGAGTGGCTGGGACTACGTTTATACACCACTGTGCATGGTTCTTTTAAACAGCTGTGTGATATTCCACTTTTATTCAAATGCTATAGTGTTGTAGTTTATTTAGACAGTCTCCAGTGATGAATACTTGTGTTCTATTCTTCTGCTATTACAAAATCATATACTAGCAAAACTAATCATGTGCTATATCTGTCGCTTGAAATGTTGGGCCTGGGCTTGGAAGAGTTTTGGTAGGAAGGTAGGGAGTTGGGAAGGAGGATACTGAATGGTCCAGTCCTGGAGTTTTAATGTGACCTGGAGACGAACAGGGGCCGGGGGTCAGGGTGGGACCCTGTTGTATATTGTCTGAAGTTGAGTCATGATTCTTCTCCCAGAGGGATGGTGGGTAAGTGGCCTACCTCTTGCCCCCTGCCTCAGTTTCTCCTTGGTAAATGGGGAAGGGGGTTGGGTTGACATGTCTTTTTTGGCTTTGATGGGGCCTGCGGGGTGTGAGGATTTGGGGCAGTCGAGAGAGGGGTTCACACATGCACCCCATCCCTGGCTGGCGCAGGTGTCGATTGTCCGCAGTACAACTATCACCCTGACGCCCAGCCCAGAGACAGACGTGTCTCTAGTGTACCGAGGCTTCATCCACCCACTGCTGCCGGGAGGACCGGGTGGGCCAGGGGCCGAGGACGTGGCTGTGTGGGCCCGGGCCCAGCGCCTCCATGTCCTAGCCCGGATGGCCCGTGGTCCTGACACGGAGAACATGGTGAGGGAGCCTGGGACTTTCTGGGGGTGCAGATGTGAAGGTTCTGGAGTAGCCTGGGGAGAAGTCAGTGGCATGGGATGCATGAAATGAGGAGGGGATGCTGGGGTTTTCAACTGGGGGCAGGGTTTGGGGGGTTATTGCCGAAGTGGGAAAGGTTTGAGTTACCAAGTGAGATTCTCCTGGGAGGAGGTGGGTCACTGGGGGGTTTGGGGGCACCTCAGAGGTTTTCAGGGTCTGAGGAACCCTGAGACCTTCTTCCCCTCCCCAGGAGGAGGTGGGGCGCTGGGCGGCTCAGCAGGAAAAGGAGACAAGGCGGCTGCAGCGCCCAGGGTCCGCTCGCCTCTTCCCGCTGCCTGGGCGTGGCCACAAGTACGCCGTGGAGATCCGCGGCCAGCTCAATGGCTCAGCGGGTCCTGGGCACAGCGAGCTCACTTTGCTCTGGGACCGGACTGGCGTGCCAGGCGGCAGCGTGAGTGCCCAGGCCTGCCTTAGACCCTAATCCCCAGGCCCTGGCCTCAGATCCCCTGAGCTTTGGGAACCCTAGGCCCCTGGTCTCTGACTCCTACAGTCTTGGTCTCTCAGCTCTGGACCTCACACTGAACCCTGTGGACCCCATCTGACTCCAGAATCTGCTCTGATCCCCTATTCTTTGCAGGGGGGTTCAGGGAATGGCACCCGGGGCCTTATGTGTGCTAGGCAAGTGCTCTACCACTGAGCTGCACCCCAGCCCTTATCCCATATTCTGACCCCATTCCCCTCTCTGACGCTCCTGCCCTGACCCCATCTGTCTGTCCATTGACCTCTAGCCTCAGATTCCCTGAGCCCTTTTGAGTGCTGATTTCCTAAGTCTTGACTTTATGTGCTGAGTCCTCAGCCCATCTGCAAACCCTTAACTCCAGTCATCAGCCCCAAGGTCTGACTCTCACCCGCCCATCTCCCCCCCGCCCCCAGGAGATCTCCTTCTTCTTCCTGGAGCCCTATCGCTCCTCGGCCTGTGCCTCGTACACCTCCTGCCTGGGCTGCCTGGCCGATCAGGGCTGCGGCTGGTGCCTGAGCAGTGCCACCTGCCACCTGCGCCAGGGCAGAGCCCACTGCGTGGCTGCCGGGGCCGGCGAGTCCCTGCTGGTGCTGGTGCCAGCGCTCTGCCCGCTCTGTGAGGAGCATCGTGACTGCCACGCCTGCACCCAGGTGCCTGCCGGGCCCCAGGGGCGCCTAGAGATGACGCAGCCAGAGCAGGCATCTGAGCTGGGGCTCCTAGAGCTGGCTCAGGGCAGAGGGCCGGGGCTGTTGTCTCTGGTCTGCAGCACGAGCTAGGAGGAAATGGGCTTGGAAAGATGGGGACCTGGGAGTCAGGACGTGCCCTGTAGCAGGGGCCAGAAAACACAATTGAACCCCCTTTACCAGAGGGGGCGTTTATCACCAGAGGCCTGGAGTTGGACTTTGTTCGTCTCTCTCTGCTGCAACTTCTTTCCCCTGGGATGGGAAGGGGACCACGGGGCTCCAGACTCAGTCCCAAGGGAAATGAGCCGTCCTTTCTGTCCCCCTCACTCCACCTCTTCCTGGCTCACCAGGAACCCTGGAGTTGGGCTTCTTTGTCTGTGGTTGGGTCTGGTCGGGTCTCACACAGGCTCCTAGTCCAGCCACTGAGGCCAGGAGGGAGTGTGGTCCCTGGCCACCTCTGGGTCCCAGAGATCGAATCTGCCCCATCGACCCCCACAGTAGGCTGTACTGCTCGGAAAGGGCTGGGTGCTGGGCAGGCTGAATCAAGGGTGCAGGGAGGCAGGCACTGTGGGGACTGGGGGTTGAAGGGGTGATCTGCACCTGAGGCCCAAGGAGTGGGGTCTGACTCCCCGCCACTCACCCCCTCCCACAGGACCCGTTCTGTGAGTGGCACCAGAGCACCAACCGCAAAGGGGACGCGGCCTGCAGTCGGCGGGGCCGCGGTCGGGGTGCCTTGAAGAGCCCGGAGGAGTGTCCCCCTCTCTGCAGCCAGTGAGCCCGCCGGGCCTGGGGCTGGGTGGGTGTCCTCAGACCTGGGGCGCTGAAGTAACCCGGCCCCTGCTCTCCACCTCCAGGCGCCTGACCTGCGAAGACTGCCTGGCCAACTCCAGCCAGTGCGCCTGGTGCCAGTCCACCCACACCTGCTTCCTTTTTGCCGCCTACCTGGCCCGGTACCCACACGGTGGCTGCCGAGGCTGGGACGACAGGTACGCTACGGGGCCACCTGGGCTGGGGGAAGGGGCGCCCTGCTGGCAGTGGGGCCTGGGCTCTGATCTCCCGGCTCCACCGCCCCACAGCGTGCATTCCGAGCCGCGGTGCCGGACCTGTGGTGGCTTCCTCACCTGCCACGAGTGTCTGCAGGGCCACGAGTGTGGCTGGTGTGGCAACGAGGACAACCCCACGCTGGGACGGTGAGGGCCGGCAGGGCAGGGCAGCGTGGCGGGGTGGCCTCCCTCCTCGGAGACTCTGACGGCCTTTGTTTCTCTGCCCCTCTGCTCCGCCCCGGGCCTCACTGTCTTCTCTCTTTTCCCCTGTCCTCTGTTGCCCTTTCCCTGTCTGTCCACCCCCATCTTTCCTTCCATTCCCGCTCTGCTCCTGTCTCTTCCCTCCCTGTCCCTGCCGCCCTTTTCTGCCTGGTGCCCCGCTTCCACCTCCCACCCTGCAGGTGCCTGCAGGGGGACTTCTTGGGGCCCCTGGGTGGGGGAAACTGCTCCCAGTGGGTGGGGGAGGGCCTGGGGCTGCCGGTGGCCCTCCCCGCCCGCTGGGCTTACGCCCGCTGTCCTGACGTGGACGAGTGTCGCCTGGGCCTGGCGCGGTGTCACCCGCGGGCCACCTGCCTGAACACGCCCCTCAGCTATGAGTGTCACTGCCAACGTGGCTACCAGGGGGATGGCATCACACACTGCAACCGCACGTGAGTGAGGCTGGGTTGCTGTGGAGACGTCACCCCTGGGCCGTGGCTCTGGGAGGGAGGGAGGAAGGCATCAGGGTGCCTGGCCCCCTCCCGTGGAACCGCCATTCCTTGTTAGCCTGGGGTTTTTATCCTGCAGACTAGGACATCCTTGGGGTGGCAGGGTCCCCAAAGCAACCCTAGTTACTTGGAGATAAGATAGCTGTTGAGCACAGGCCATAGTTGTCAGTGTTGCCGTGGAGACAGAGGGGGCCCAGTTGAGGGGGGTGTTCACAGTGGTGACGTGGTCTCCGTGGAGATAGGCATCGCCACATGTGATAGAGTTGCCCTGGAGATGGGGTCACCCCCACAGCCCCGGACTATGGAGACAGGCAGCCACTGCTGAGGGTGCTGTGGTGGGTGGAGATGACAGGGTGCTTTGGGGGCCCTGGGCCCACCCCCTCCTCGGTCCCTCAGGTGCCTGGAGGACTGTGGCCACGGCGTGTGCAGCGGCCCCCCGGATTTCACCTGCGTGTGTGACCTGGGCTGGACGTCTGACCTGCCCCCGCCCACGCCTGCCCCGGGTCCCCCCGCCCCCCGCTGCTCCCGGGACTGTGGTTGTAACCTGCACAGTCACTGCCGCAGACGGGGGCCTGGCTTCTGTGATGAGTGCCAGGGTGAGCCCCAACCCCGGGACGACCTCGAGGAGCCGCTTCTGTCCTGGGGCCCTGATTCCTCCTCTGTGAGGGGCCTCCAGTCTCCCCCCAGGCAGCGCTGGGTCCCGTGCCCCAGTCCCTGCTCCTGACCCCAGGAGACTTCATCTCTGGGCTCAGCCCCCTTCTTGGGACTTGCTATTTGTCACCACGCCCAGGGCTGGGTTTCACTCCTTTGAAGCAGCTGTTGGGGTGGGGATCAGAGATCCGTAGAGCCAGTTTGTCTGGCCCCTTTGTGCCCTTGCCCCTGACTCTGTGTCCCCCCTACCGGGGCCTCCACAGATTGGACCTGGGGGGAGCACTGTGAACGGTGCCGGCCCGGCAGCTTCGGCAATGCCACAGGCTCGGGTGGCTGCCGGCCCTGCCAGTGCAACGGACATGGGGACCCGCGCCGTGGCCACTGTGACAACCTCAGTGGCCTCTGCTTCTGCCAGGACCACACGGAGGGTGCCCACTGCCAGCTCTGCTCCCCCGGCTACTATGGGGACCCCCGGTGAGCCAGGGGGCCAGCAGGGCTGGGGTGGGGTAGCCATAGGGACGCAGAGCTGGGGCGGGACTAGTCTGATGCCATCTCTCCTCCATCTCCGCAGGGCCGGTGGCTCCTGCTTCCGGGAGTGTGGGGGTCGTGCCCTCCTCACCAATGTGTCCTCAGTGGCTCTGGGCTCCCGTCGGTTCGGGGGGCTGCTGCCTCCAGGTGGCGGGGCGGCGAGAGCTGGGCCTGGCCTGTCCTACTGTGTGTGGGTTGTCTCCGCCACTGAGGTGCTGCAGCCCTGTGCCCCTGGGACCCTCTGTCCCCCACTCACCCTTACCTTCTCCCCTGACAGCAGCACCCCTTGCACGGTGAGCACCAAGGGTCCTGGGGTTCAGCTCACAAGCCAGAACCATGTCCCCCACCCAGTCCAGATCCCTAGGCAGACCTGACCTTCACATCACTGTTTTTTATCCTTCAGATCCCAAACTTTGTTCCTCTGACCGTCCAGTCCTTCATTTGTAAGCCCACACACCCTCCTATTTCCTAGTTCTCTTCCTATTTCCTGAACTCCTATCCCCCGTTCTCCAGATCCTCAAACTCTCCTTCCCCAGATCAGGAATGGTAAATTCTTACACCTAGTGTGCCAACCCTGGTAGATTGCTAGTGGCTGCCAGGAGCTGCGTGTTGAGAGAGGCTCAACGCAAGAATGGCTGATTGATTAGTCATGTCTGCTTTGAATATGGATGTAGGAGAGGAGGCCCCCATGCCATAGCTTCATGGCCTACCCTGGATATTAATGCTAGACAGTCTCAGATTGCCATGTTCCCTCCCTTCCTTTCTCTTCTCTTTTCTTTCCTTCTTTTCTTCCTTTCTTCCCTTTTCTTTCTTCCGTCCTTTCTTCCATCCTCTCTTTCTTCCTTTCTTCCTCCCTCCCTCCCTCCCTTTCTTTCTTACTTTCTTTCCTTCTCTTCTCTTCTTTTCTTTTCTTTTCTTTTCTTTCCTTTCCTTTTCTTTTCTTGTTGTCTGGACCCTAACTCACAATCCTCCTGCCTCAGCCTCCCAGGTAGCTGGAGTTATAGGCATATGGCACTGTACCCAACTCTGCCTTCCCCTCTTGAAGCCCTCCTCTACCCAGATCCCAAGTGTCCCTCCTTCTTGTCCTCATGGTTCTTTAACCCTCACTCTGCACCCTTTCAGCTAAGCTATGTCCTGGCCTTTGATGGATTCCCACGCTTTCTGGATACCGGTGTCGTCCAGTCGGACCGTAGCCTCATAGCTGCCTTCTGCGGCCAGCGGCGAGACAGGCCCCTTACCGTGCAGGCCCTGTCTGGTATGGAGGCTGGGATTAGGGGGACCTCTTTGTCCTAGGCTATTTTGTTGTTGTTCCAGGGCTAGGGATGGAACCTGTGACAACTGAGCCACATCCCCAGCCCTTGTCTGGGCTTTGTCTCCCATGCCCTTGTACTTGTCATCTGATTGGGTTTAGGACTCATTTTCCAGCCCTGGGACTGCCACTGTTTTAGGTGACACAGTCCCTGGCCTGGCCGAGGTGATAGAGCTCCTTCCCATCTCTGAGCCTCAGTTTCCTCAGTTGAGAGGGAATAGGATTTCGCTGCCTGGGCTGGCTCTGGAGAGAACGGACTGGTGGGGCGTGCAGGAGGCTCTGGGTTTAAACCCTCGTACTGCTAAAAGAAAGAAAAAGAAAAAGAAAGAAAAGGAAAGAAAAACAAAAAAGGAATTTGATCAATTGGCCAAGGGAAGGGGATGCACAGCCGTCAATCACAGCAGTGACTGGAAATGACCCGGTCACCTGCTGGGGTTTTGTGCAAGCTGGAGTGGCACAGCGCCCAGCAGGTGGCTCTGACAAGCCCATGGCCTCTGTCTCCACAGGGTTGCTTGTGCTGCACTGGGAAGCCAACGGCTCCTCCTCCTGGGGCTTCAACGCCTCGGTGGGCTCCGCCCGTTGCGGTTCAGGGGGCCCTGGGAGCTGTCCCGTCCCCCAGGAGTGTGTGCCCCAGGATGGAGCCGCGGGTGCTGGGCTCTGCCGATGTCCCCAGGGCTGGGCTGGCCCACACTGCCGCATGGCGCTGTGTCCCGAGAACTGCAATGCCCACACCGGGGCCGGCATCTGTAACCAGGTAGAGGTGGGACAAGCCCAGCCAGGTGGGACGGGAGTGGGGGGCAGGCTCCCCCGAGCTGCCTTCTGCTCTCCCCAGAGCCTGGGCGTGTGCATCTGTGCTGAGGGCTTCGGGGGCCCGGACTGTGCCACGAAGCTGGACGGCGGGCAGCTGGTCTGGGAGACTGTCATGGACAGCCGCCTCTCGGCCGTAAGCGGGGGCACCAGCTCTTTCTTGTGGGTCATGCCCCCACCCCCACTCCTGGGACCATCCCCTGCCCCTCCCGCTAGGCCTGCCACTTTGTTGTGACCTTAGCCTGACCTCTGACATCCCTACCCACCCCAGGACACTGCCAGCCGCTTTCTACACCGCCTGGGACACACTATGGTGGAGGGACCCGATGCCACCTTGTGGATGTTTGGGGGCCTGGGCCTGCCCCAGGGGCTGCTGGGAAACCTGTACAGGTGAGGACTGCTCTGGGGAGGCAGGATGCCTGGATGAGAGAACCTTACCTCAGGGGCGACTGGGATATCTGTCACCCAGGAGTCACCTCAGGGGGGTCCAGAGAGGCACCCCAAAGGGTGTTGGGACACTTGTCGTAGGAGGCTTGCTGTGGACACCAGGACTGGGGTAGTGTTTGGGTGGTGCTGTCCCCGAGGACTGCCCCCCATGATGACTGTCATGGGAAGGACGGGACACTGGATATCTCTCAGGGAGGGTCACCTGGTACAAAGAGGCTGCTTTTTTTTTTTTTGCACACTGCCCCCAGGTACTCGGTGAGTGAGCGCCGGTGGACACAGATGCTGGCAGGAGCTGAGGATGGGGGCCCGGGCCCATCACCCCGCTCCTTCCACGCGGCCGCCTACGTGCCTGCCGGCCGTGGTGCCATGTACCTGCTTGGGGGGCTCACGGCCGGGGGTGTCACCCGTGACTTCTGGGTCCTCAACCTCACCACCCTGCAGTGGCGGCAGGAGAAGGTGAGAGCACCTTTCCCAGCCCAGCCCTGTCCTCCAAGCAGGGGCTGGCAGAGGCGGCCATAGCAGCTCCTCAGAGGAAACTGTGTCACCTCAGAATCGGGGGCTAATGGCATAGCTTAGTGGTGGAGCACCAGGCAAACACCAAAAAAGGAAAAAACCCAAAAACGAAAAAAGTCCCAGAATTGAATTTCCCTGGGTTATCTGGGTCACACTGTCTCAAGCCAATCCCTGGCCAAGGGCCTGTGATAGTCGGGTTGGCCAGGCTGGGCCATAGCCCCACCCAGCCACAGAGGGAGAACAGAGGAACCAAGACACCCCAGGCCGCTAGGGACTGGTGAAGTCAGCCTAAAGCAGGCAGAACTGACCAGAGCCTGAGGCCCAGCTGCCAGGGCCCTGGAAGGCCAGGGTCTGAGTGGCCCCAAGGACTCCCTACTCTTAGCAGTTCAGAGGGGGCCATGGGGCTAAGTCTCACTTCTACCCACATGGTGACTGCCGCCCCCCTGCTCCCGGGGTGACCTTGACCCTCCCTCCCACAGGCCACTCAGACCATGGAGTTGCCCGCAGTCGCCGGTCATACCCTCACTGCCCGCCGGGGTCTGTCTCTGCTCCTGGTGGGCGGCTACTCCCCCGAAAATGGCTTCAATCAGCAGTTGCTTGAGTACCAGCTGGCGACCGGCACCTGGGTGTCCGGAGCCCAGAGCGGGACACCCCCCACAGGTGGGGCTGGGACCAGAGCCTTTCAGGACTTCACGTAGGCCCTGTGTCCACCACCATACTCAGCTCACTGCCCGCTGGACCTCCTAGCCCCACCTGAGTGCCCAGCGAACCGTCTCTGGCCATGTCTAGTTTCTGTGCTACCTTTGGGCGCCATGATGAACTGCCTGCCTCCCACCCATGTGGTCCCTGTGTTCCCCCATCTTCTCTGGCTTCTACATGCTGGGATCACTGTCCCCTGACATTCTGTCACCCTGCCGCCCTCCTTCAAGCCTGTCCTAACTTCCCAACCATCCGTTACTCTCTTCCTTTTCCCGGAGTCTCTAAGGATTGCCCACCAGAGCCCAAGGAGGGAGGAATCGAGAAGGACCCTGAGGGCTCCGACCTCGGAGCCTGGTGGGGTCGTGGTGTAGTCACTGAGAGGGAGCCTGCGAGGTTGGCGGGCGGAGGGACATTGCTGATTGTCAGCCCTTTCCCTCCCATCTCCTCTGCCCCCTGTAGGTCTCTACGGCCACTCTGCTGTCTACCACGAGGCCACCGACTCCCTGTATGTTTTCGGGGGCTTCCGCTTCCACGTGGAGCTGGCAGCCCCGTCCCCGGAGCTCTATTCCCTGCACTGTCCTGACCGCACCTGGAGCCTGCTGGCCCCCTCTCAGGGGGCAAAGGTTAGGACAAGGGGTCCGGACAGATGGCTGCCGGGGCAGGAGGGAGGTGCTCACGTTTCCCAGTGCCCCAAGGACCGGCTCTCTCGGACCTCTGCCTTCCATCCTTTGCCATCCCCTGCACTGAACCGTGACGGTCCCTGATTTCCTCTTTTTGCATCCCCAATTTGGAGGGAAGAACCCTTGGCCTGGGGGTTTTGCCCCAGCTCTGCCCTGCCTCTCGATGTGGCCCTGGCAGGTGCCTTCCCCTTCCGAGGCCCCCATCTATATAAAGGACAGAGGTTCCTTGTGCTTGGGTCCTGGGGGGTCAGAAGTTAGGGGAAAGGGAGGTGCTCTGGATTGGGGAGGGTTTCTAGAGGAAGGGGTTGATATGTAAGGAAGGTGAGGATTAGGCGGGGGCATGGAGGGAAATTCAGGGGTGGCAGGTGGGCTGGGAGGGAGCACGTGGAACAAGGGACAGGGCTCTGACAGGCCATCCCTGCACGTGTCTCCCCAACAGCCCCGCCCCCGACTTTTCCATGCTGCAGCCCTGCTAGGGGACACCATGGTCGTCCTTGGGGGGCGCTCGAACCCTGATGAGTTCAGCAGCGACGTTCTGCTCTACCAGGTCAACTGCAATGCCTGGATCCTGCCTGACCTCACCCGTGAGTCCCCATTGCTCTCTGTGGGAGGTGGGGGGCGTCCAATGGGAGCCTTGTCCCTGTCTTGGGACCTCCTCCATTAGACATCACTCAGACCTTCTTGGACCTAGCAAAGCTCCTATCTTTTTTTTTTTTTTTTTTTTTTGTGGTACTGGGGGTTGAACCCAGGGCCTTGCGCCTGCATGCTCTGCAAGTGCTGGACCACTGAGCTGCACCCCAGCCCTTTTTTTTACTTTTTTTTTTTTTTTTCCGGTACTGGGGGTTGAACCCAGGGCCTTGCGCCTGCATGCTCTGCAAGTGCTGGACCACTGAGCTGCATGTCAGCCCATTTTTTTTTTTACTTTTTGAGACAGGGTCTCGCTAAATTACGCAGACTGCCTCTGGTCTCGAACTTGCAATCCTCCTGCCTCCACTTCCCGAGCCTCTGGGATTACAGGTATGCGCCACCACGCCCGGCGCTAGCCCCTGTCTTTTTATCATCTAAAGGCCACAGAGTTACTTTCCTTCCTTTCTCCTTAGAGAAGTTTATTTTTATTCTGACTGTAAAAGTAATAATATTCATGGTACACAATTTATAAAATAGAAGGAAAAAAACACCCATTGTCCCACCCTCTAGATCCCTAGCGCTAACCACTGTGACATGTGGTTAAGTTTTCTTCCACATTTGGCATTCATGGCTTAGAAATGGGCTTTTATCTGGCCTTGTGTGTGTGTGTATATGGTGCGGGGGATGAAACCCAGGGTATTTTTCTCTTTTCTTTCTTTCTTTCTTTTTTCTTTTTTGAAGTTTTTGTTTGTTTTCTGGAACCCAGGCTCTTGTACATGCTAGGCTCTTGCTCTGCTGCTAAGCTACGCTCTAGCCCAGATCTTGTCTTTTTATTTCACTTAGTTTTGGGAGTGACTGCCTGTGTATTTTGGGGCGTGTCTCCTTTCTCTCTCTGATCCTCTCTAATTCCCTTTCTCTTTTAACCTATCTCTCTAATACCGTGTCTCTACTTTTTTTTTTGAGGGTTAAAAAAAACTGAGGTAAAAGGCACATAACATAAAATTAACCATTAAAAAATGATAAGTAAAGGGGCCGGGCGTGGTGGCGCACGCCTGTAATTCCAGCGGCTCGGGAGGTAGGAGGATCCCAAGTTTGAGACCAGAGGCAGTCTGAGTAATTTAGCGAGACCCTGTCTCAAAAAGTAAAAAAAATGGGCTGAGGGTGCAGCTCAGTGGTCCAGCACTTGCAGAGCAGGCAGGTGCAAGGCCCTGGGTTCAACCCCAAGTACCGCAAAAAAAAAAAAAAAATCAGTAGCTGGGTGTGGTGGGGTGCATCTATAATCCCAGCACTGAGGAGGCTGAGGCAGGAGGATCACTAGGTCAGGGCCAGCCTGGACTACTTGAGGGATTGAACACAGTGGTAGCACACTTGCCTACCTTGCAAGAGGCCCTGTGTTCAATCCCTAGCACCGCAAAAATATAAACAAATAAAATGATTGGCTCAGTGGTGTTTAGAACCTTTACGATGTTATGTGGCCACCATCTCTCTCTGGGTCCAAAATATCCAAAAAACCTGTCTCTTTCTTGTTGCCCCCTTTCTGTTCCTGTTTGCTCTGTTTGTCTGCCTTTCTTTCTCTCTTTTTCTGTCTGATTCTCCTGTCTGTCTGTCCTTGCCTTTCCGTGTCTGTCTCTGTCCTCTCTGGGCGTCCCTCCCGACTGGCCTTCCCGTGGGTCTCTCTCCCACATCTCTTCTCTCTCCCTCTCTGAACACCCCACCTTTCTTCAGGCCCGGCCTCTGTGGGGCCCCCCATGGAGGAGTCTGTGGCCCATGCGGTGGCAGCAGTGGGGAGCCGCCTGTACATCTCTGGGGGCTTCGGAGGAGTGGCCCTGGGCCGCCTGCTGGCACTGACGCTGCCCCCCGACCCCTGCCGCCTGCTACCCTCACCCGAAGCTTGTAACCAGTCTGGGGCCTGCACCTGGTGCCATGGCGCCTGCCTGTCCGGGGACCAGGCCCACAGGTAACCATGGAGTGCGTCAGCCCATCCTATGATCCTGGCACCCTCGGAGGGGGCTCTGCATTGTTCAACCTGGTTGGGAGGGAGGCCTTGGGACCCCACTGTCTGATCTGGGGTCTGTGCTCACATGTGGGAAAGTGCATGAATCATCCCAGGCTCTGTCTGTCTGCATCTGTTTTGGTGGGCAGCCCTGCTTGTGGGCTGGGGTCTCATTCTGCAGGAGTGAGGTCTGAACTGGGCCCTAAATGCCCAGTAGAATTTAGACCGGCAAAGTTTAAAAGTGGGGCTGTTTGGCACCCAGCAACTCAGGAGGTGGAGGCAGGAGGATGGCAGGTTTGAAGCCAGAGGCAGCCTGTGTAACTTAGCGAGACCCTATCTCAAGATTAAAAAATAAAAAATAGGCTAAGGGTGCCGCCCAGTGGCAAGCGCTCACAAAGTGTGCATTCAACTCCCAAGTACCACAAAAAGAGGGGAAAAAAAAGTGGGGCTGTACCTGGCACCTGGAGCATTTGAGAGATGATCTGTGTTGAGGGCCAGTGAGACTGGAAGGGTGGGTGGAAGGAATTCTCAGGGGCAGTTTGGGAATCTCAACATCTCTGGAAGCCAAGAGGTTCAACAGGCTGGGCACAGTGGCCCTGCTTGTAAACCCAGCCTTCAGGAGGCCAAGGCAGGAGGATCGTGAGCTTTAGGCTAGCCTAAACTATATAGCAAGTTCAAGGCCAGCCTGGGCTTCAGAGTGAGACCCTGTATTAAAAAAAAAAAAAAAAAAAAAAATAGAGAAAAGAAAGAAAAAGGGAGAGAGTCCTTTTTTCACAACTTATTTGTCTCCTTGATTATCTTGATGTGAGGCTATTCATGGGCTTTTGTTTCTCCCATGAAGCCTGTCATCAAATACACTATAAGAATATTATGGGGTGCTCCTTTGGCCCTGTAACAGCAGGCGCATCCACTGCTTTTCTAAAATCTGGAAAATTCTGAAACATGCATCTCTGAAAATTTCAGGTGGGGGGTCGGGGGTCATAGACCTGCACTGTAGGTGGAAGGGAGCCATGGAAGGCTGGCGCTGGAAGAGGCTGGTGCAGGCCTGGGCAGAGAGGTCCCTGAGCTGTTGTGAGGGACAGTAGCCAGGGGAGGTGGCAGGGTGATATCTAGGCACCAGGAGAGGAGAGGAGCCCTGAAATGGGGATGGGTGGGAAGGAGGGGACAGTCGGAGAGAAATTCAGGAGACAGGGGCCTCAGTGGGCTTAGGGACCAGGGCCATGGGGATTTTCTGCTGTCTTTGCCCCAGGTGATGGATGGACATGAGACCATCCACGGGGGGGGGGGGGGGGGGGGGGGGGGGGGGGGGGGGGGGGGGGGGGGGGGGGGGGGGGGGGGGGGGGGGGGGGGGGAGGATCCGATTTAGAACATAGTGGTGGTGGGGCTGCAGGATGATGTCCAAGAAGCAGAAGGAAGCCTGGCTGCATGTGAGTGAGCCGGGCCTCCTGCCCTCCAGGCTGGGCTGTGGGGGTCCCCCTTGCTCCCCAATGCCTCGCTCCCCGGAGGAATGTCGACGCCTCCGGACCTGTAGTGAGTGCCTGGCCCGCCATCCCCGGACCCTGCAGCCTGGAGGTGGAGAGGTGAGTGGCCTGGGCCAGGGTAGCAAGGGGCAGCGGGGAAAAGGGCAGGAGGTCCTGGGCTCTGCCCTAGCCCGCTGCCCCACAGAGCCTTTCGGCTGTGACAGCGTGGGAAGAGAGTGTCAGAAGGGGCGCCAGGGCCTCGCACAGCCAATCTGGCCCATCTCCACCCTCAGGCATCTGTGCCCCGCTGTAAGTGGTGCACCAACTGCCCTGAGGGGGCCTGCATCGGGCGTAACGGGTCTTGCACCTCAGAGAATGACTGTCGGATCAACCAGCGAGAGGTCTTCTGGGCTGGGAACTGCTCGGAGGCCGCGTGCGGAGCCGCCGACTGTGAGCAGTGCACACGGGAGGGCAAGTGCATGTGGACGCGACAGTTCAAGAGGACGGGTGAGCTGGCTGGCTCCGTCCTGAAGAGGGGAGTTTGGGGACCTGGACCCCTGGGTGTGAGGGAGGAGGTCTGGGGCCTTGGCCTCCTGGGTCTGAGAGAAGAGGCTGGGCCTGGACTAGGTCTGAGGGAGGAGGACTGGGTCTGGACCCCTACATCTGAGGGAAGAAGCTGGGCCTGGACTTCTAGGTCAGAGGGAAGAGCACTGGGGCTGGACCTCTGGGTCTGAGGGAGGAGCCTGGGGCCTGAACTCTTGGGTCTAAGGGAGACGAGTGGACCTAGACCCCTAGGTCCAGGGACCCCTAGCCCTGGGTCTGAGGGAGGAGGCTGGGGCCCTGACCCCTGGGTCTGAGGGAGGAGGCTGGGGCCCGGACCCCTGGGTCTGAGGAAGGAGGGCTGGGGCCCAGACCCCTGGGTCTGAGGGAGAAGACTGAGGCCTGGACCCCTGGGTCTGAGGGAGGCTCCCTCAGAGGAAGCTGGACTGGCCTGGATACTAATCCCTGTGCTTCTCCTCCCCAGGGGAGACCCGCCGCATCCTCTCGGTGCAGCCCACCTACGACTGGACGTGCTTCAGCCACTCTCTGCTGAACGTGTCCCCGATGCCTGTGGAGTCCTCACCCCCGTTGCCCTGCCCCACCCCCTGCCACCTCCTCCCCAACTGCACCTCGTGCCTGGACTCCAAGGGCGCGGATGGGGGCTGGCAGCACTGCGTCTGGAGTAGCAGCCTGCAGCAGGTACTTCCTGGCCCACCAGCCCGGCCCTGCTGGAACCCAGCTCTTTTCTTCCTCTGCCCTCCTTCCTCCTGCCAGCTCCTCCTTCACTCCTCATCTTGCACAGCCCCTGCCACTCTGTCTCTTCCCAGCTTCACCCATGTGTCTCTCCAGCTGTTACCATACCCTCCCTGCCCTGAGCTTTCCATGACTTTTTTTTTTTTTTTGAGGCAGGGTCTCCCTTTGTAACTCACACTGGCCTCAAACTCTCTGAACTCATGCCTCAGCCTTCCAAGTGCTGGGATTGCAGGGGTGTGCCACTGTGCCTGGCTCTTTCCAGGACTCTTATGCCAGGTCCCCTCTACCTCCCTCTTCTGCTTCTCTTCCTCATCTCTTTCTTTCTCTGCGTTGGGAACTTTGGGTTATAAGCAACACCACCTCCGGCTGCTTTTGTTTAAGGACTTAGGGTATTCAGTGGGATATGAGAACAAGAAGTGCTTCTGCTCTTTCTTGGGCCATGTGGCCTATAATCTCAGTGTTTCTCTACACATCTGATAGGAAAATTTGGGAGGGGAGACTGAGAGGCGGGGCTCAGGCAGCAAAGGGACACCTCACCAACTCCCGGGTTTTGGTACCAAAATGATAAGGAAATCTGGGAGTGGAGTACACAGACACGATGGAATTTAGTGACCTGTCGAGGAACAAGTGTATTGGGGGAAAGTAAAAAAGGGGCATAGGAAAAAGGGCTGCCACAACAGCATCAGAAGGGAGGTTGGTACTGCTGCAATCCACTATTTGAGGTTGAGGCATATATAGGACTGGTGAGGCCTTTAGCTTACCATTGGCAGGAAGGAGGGAGTGACACTGGGAAGTCAGAATCTTAGGAATGTTCGACCTTTGGGGCCTAGTTTGCCTTTCTGTATTTGGCCATCAGGTAGACACAGTTATCTCAGGATGTTGGAGCTCGGTCGGGGGAGGGGAATTTTGTCTCCACAGTATCCACATCCTTTGGTTTTTTTCAACACTCGTAGCCTCAAGGGGTGGCCTAGACCCTCCTTCTGTGTACCTTCCTGATTCCCAAGGCCAGACTCCCCTTTGTTCATCACTTAGCGCACATTCTCAAGGAGAGTGTTGGATCTAGCTCTTGAGTCAGGTGTCCAGCCTGGGTCCAGTGAGACATGACCAGGCAGGACCAAGGAGGGCCTGGAGCACACAATTTCATCAGTCTGGGCAGGCCAGGGCCTCCTCTGTGTCCGTGGTGTGGAGAGGTGATTATGGCCTGGGCAGGCACCCTGCATCCAGGACAGTTTGTCACTTGACCACCCAGCATATCCTCTGTCTCCAGAAAGTCTGTTCCAAGGATATGTCCACCTAGCATGGTTTAGCTATCCTAGTAGCCAACATAGGCATTTGCACCCCCACCCCAGTGGGAGACCAAGCAAATCCACATGTAGCTGTCACATCTAGCAAGAAATGTCTCTGACTCCTATGGATGGCCCTCTTTTATACTTTGACTGCACCGCCCAATGGCAGCTGGCTTACGCACCAAACTACAACCCATGAACTATGATGGGCTCAGCCACTGCCCCTCACCCAGTAGACAGCAGTGTAGGGAAAGGGGGGGCCCTCAGCCCTTAGGACTTCCATTTTGAGAGGTGACCACAGCATGAAACCGAAAATTCTTCCTACATGCTCCCGCCCAGGAGAGCAGGACACAGGACTACAGGCTTTAGAGCTAGAAGCCCCACCTGGGAGTGGCATGTTAGCTCAATCGCTCTCTGATCAAAATCTCAGGCTCCGGCCTCCATTGGGCTTGGGTTTGATTCCAGCCATGCCACTTCCCAGCTGTTTGACTTTGGGTGAGTGACTTCCTTTTCCTAAGCCTCAGTGAGGGTTTGGTAAAATGAGAATCTTATCTATGGGCTCCATCCCACTGGAAGCTTGTACCAGTTATGTGGGAGAATTTACCTAGAGCATGGAACAGTACCTGCTATTCAGTAAGGACTCCCTAATGGCTAGTTATTATTGTTGTTGCTGCTGCTGCTGCTATTTTTGTGTGTGTGTATGTGTGTGTATGCAGTACTGGGGGTTGAACTCAGGGCATCGCACATGCTAGGCAAGCTGGACCCCCAGCTTCTTTTCAGTTTTTTTAATTTTGAGACACAGTCTTACTAAGTTACCCAGGCTGCCTCTGGCCTTGAACTTGCGATCCTCCTGCTTGAGGCTCCCAAGTCTCTGGGATTACAGTTGTGTGCCACCATACCCAGCTCACTGCTGCTATTTTAAGGAGCAGTGGTGAGATGGTGGGTCTAGTGGTCCCCAGGTCCGTTCAGCAGGAGGATTGCTGAGACCCTTCAGCAGGATCCCTGTGAACACTCCCCAGGGCTCCTAGTGTGGCTGGAGGGCAGAGGCTCCCATGGTATTGGTCTGCAACAGGCGGAGGCCTCTTGTCTCCCAACCTGGGGCTCACCTGGCAAAGCAAATCCTCCCCAAATACTCTTAGGAATTCCATCATTTGTCTTTGTGGGGACTTAGGAATTCCATCATTTGTCTTTGTGGGGACTTAGGAATTCCATCATTTGTCTTTGTGGGGACTTCTGGGACCAGAAGGCAACACCTGAGTGCCTGTTGGCACTTGCCACCCCCAAGACCCCTCCATGCCTGCCAGGCTCAGGCGCTTAAAGAGCACTGGCAGCTCAGGAGATGGAAGGAGGAGCAGTGGGGCCCCTGAACTGGAGACGGCAGCCGGCCCGCAGGGGCAGACAGCACAAAGTCAGTGCTGCGTGTGACTGTTAGGGCATTTGCGCCATGTCTTCTGATTTCTATGAAATCTCCCCTACTTACTTATTTATTTATTTATTTATTTTTATTTATTTATTTTTTTGCGGTACTGGGGGTTGAACCCAGGGCCTCGCGCCTGCATGCTCTGCAAGTGCTGGACCACTGAGCTGCACCTCAACCCATTTTTTTACTTTTTGAGACAGGGTCTCACTAAGTTACGCAGACTGCCTCTGGTCTCGAACTTGCGATCCTCCCGCCTCCGCCTCCCGAGCCGCTGGGATTACAGGCGTGCGCCACCACGCCCGGCCTCCCCTACTTATTTATTATTTTTAAATTTTCAATTATGTTTTTCTTTTTTTTCTTCTTTTTCTTTCTTTTTTTCTTTTTTCTTTTTTCTTTTTTTTGAGACAGAATCTCACTGTGTAGCCCAGCTGGCCTCAAACTCACAGTCCTCTTGCCTCAGCCCCATGAATGCTGGCATTATAGGCCACCACGCCTGGCCGAAATCTCCTAGCTTCAAACTGTTGGCTCAGATTATTTAAACATATCAGCACCCAGGTCCAACATGACAGGTGTGCAGGCCAGACCTGTTATGATTTCGTTCAAGGGCTACTAGGTATGGCCGATACTCCCGCATTGTTCTCTGTAATCGTTTTGGCCTCAGAGCCTGGGGCAACCAACTGAGTGCTTTTGTTCCCAGCCTGTCTCCTTCGTTCCTTCTTTCCCTTCAATAAATTCATTATTGAAAGCCAGAGGGGGTGGCACACACGTGTAATCTCAGCATTGAGGAGACTGAGGCAGAATGATCAAGAGTCTAAGGCCACCATGTGCTGCAGAGAGTGCTGATCAGGATTGAAGATTCAGGGTGCTCTGTCTTCTTCCCAGATTGCCTCACCATCTGTCAGTGGGTGCACTAAATTTAGATTTGGAAGCCCAGGCTGGCAGATTTTATATATACATATGTGTGTGTGTGTGTGTGTATGTGTGTGTGTATATATATATATATATTTTTTTTTTTTTTCCCATTTTTTAGAGAAAGAGAAAAGACATTACTGGGCATGGTGGCACATGCCTGTAACCCTAGCACTCAAGAGGCTGGGGCAGGAGGATCAAAGGTTCAAGGACAGCTAGAGCACGGTGGCACACACCTGTAACCCCAGTGATTTAGGAGGCTGAGGCAGGAGGATTGCCAGTTTGAAGCTGGAAGCAGCCTGTGTAACTTAGTGAGAGCCTATCTTGAAATAAAAATAAAACATGGGGTGGGGGTGCAGCCCAGTGGTGGAGCCCGTGCAAAGTATGTGTGAGGCCCTGGGTTCAAACCCCAAGTACTATGAAAGAAAGAAGGAAGGAAAGAAAGGAAGAAAGAGAGGGAGGGAGGGAAGCAAAGAAAGAAGGAAGGAAGGAAGGAAGGAAGGAAGGAGAGAAGGAAGAAGAGAGAGAGGAAAAAGAAATTCAAGACCAACTTTGGCTATATCTCATGAAAAAAAAAAAAAAAGCCAAATCAAAACCCAACCTAACAAACAAAAACCAGGAGGAGAAGAACAGTCTCTTACATGCCTAAGACACAGGAGCATCAGACTCTGGCAGAGCCGGCCCCCAGCCATCAGCAAAGCCCACTCCTGGCCAGACGTCCGGCCACAGCAATCAGAGTTACTATTTTAGGACTGAATGATCGCTATGCTTCTTCCTAAGTGCTTTTGGGTAGCCAGCCCAGATTAATCTCTTCTCTCTTTTATTTCACTTAAAGCCAGGCAGTAAATAAAGTGCGCTTATATACTAAGGTATGTTTTCAGGGTCCTGAGCCTCATTGTTTCCATGGTCTGGGTTCCAACATGTAAACGGTGGCATGTGAATTGCTGCCTGGTCCCTCACACAGGACTCCTCAGCCTCCCAGCTGGGGCAGCGAAAGCCTCTTTGCTCAGCATCCAGGACTCTGTATGTCCTAAGAAGCTGTAGCTTGTCGCCCTGCTCCTGACACTTCTGTCTCCATCAGGGATCACTGCCTTCCTTGTTAGGTGCCTTTGAGTCGGGTCTGACTCACAGTGACCCTATGTACAACTACAACTGCATGAAACAGTCCCCAACACTGCCATGCCCGGCACTGTGTCAGTGCCTCTGTGCCATTCATAGGGTTTTGGATGGCTGCTTGTTTCAGGAGTGCGCTGCTGGGCCCTTCTCCCTAGACTGCAGCACCGGATATTCCCAGGCTCTCTTCTATCCAAGTACTAGCCAGGCCCAACCCTGCTTAACCTCTGAGATGTGATAAAATCGGACGCCAGGGTGGGACGGCTGTAGATCAGCTTCCTTTAGCTACAGGAAACAGAGCTCCTTGAGCCGGGGAGGGAAGGGAACATGGTACATCAAGACTATGGTATCTTTTGGATGTGCACAGAGTGTACAGCCAGAGCCCACAAAGCTGCCTGACCCGCTGTCTTTGGGAAGTGAGGTCTCCGCTCTGCCTCTGTGTACCCCTCCTTCCTACCCTGCTGGGTTCTCTTCATTTGCTCATCATCTGTTTGTCCCAGTGTCCCTGCAGCCCAAGTCTGCGTAATGTGTCAGCTTCCAGAACTTCCCTGGCCTAATTTCCAGTCTTTTGTTTGTTTGTTTTTGCTTTTTTAAATCAGCATTGGGGGGATTGCCTTGTGAATGCCAGGCAAGTGCTCCACCACTGACCTATCCCTGACCCTGATCTCTTTTTCATTTTTTATTTTGAGACAAGGTCTTGCTAAGTTGCGCAGGCTGCTTCTGGCCTTGAACCTGCCATCCTCCTGCCTCAGCCTCCAGAGTAGCTGGGATTTCAGACATGTGCCACGGTGCCCGGCTATCCAACTTCCAGTCTAGTCAGAAAGACTTAGGGGGATGTTAGGTGCGGTGGCACACACCTGTCAGCCCAGCAACGTGGGAGGTGGAGGCAGGAGGATTGCAAGTTTGAGGCCAGAGGCAGCCTGAGCAACATAGTGAGACCCTGTCTCAAAATAAAAGATGAAAAATGGGCTGGGGGTGCACCCCAGGGGTGGAGCACTTGCGAAGTATGTGTGAGGCCCTAGGTTCAACCTCCAGGTACAAAAGAAGGAAAGAAGGAAGGAAGAAAGGAAGGGAGAGAGGGAGGGAGGGAAGAAGGGGTGCCCAGCTCCTGCCCTGGGCTAGCTGCGGCTGGGAGGGGGGGCCTTAGAGAAGAGGGTGCCCTCTGGCAAGATCACACTGTGTTTGACCTTTCCCTGCCTCTCTCCCCGCCCCACAGTGTCTGAGCCCCTCTTACCTGCCCCTGCGGTGTATGGCCGGAGGCTGCGGGCGCCTGCTACGGGGACCAGAGAGCTGCTCCCTGGGCTGTGCCCAGGCTACCCAGTGTGCCCTGTGCCTGCAGCGCCCCCACTGTGGCTGGTGCGCCTGGGGGGGTCAGGACGGGGGCGGCCGCTGCATGGAGGGCGGCCTCAGCGGTCCCCGGGACGGTGAGAGGGGTCTGGGGGCTGGGTGCAAGGGCAGAGCACGTGGGGCTCTGGGAGGAGGCTCTGAGGTGGGGCGCAGAGGAAGGGGCGGTGGGCACCTGGGTGGCCAGGGGCAGGTGGTGCAGAGGCCCCCAGGTGAAGCCCTGTGTCCCTGGGGCCAGGGCTAACCTGCGGGAGCCCCGGGGCATCCTGGGCTTTCCTGTCCTGCCCCCCTGAGGATGAGTGTGCCAATGGTCACCACGACTGCAATGTGACCCAGAACTGCCACGACCAGCCCCACGGCTACCAGTGCACCTGCAAGACGGGCTACACGATGGACAAGTGAGGTGGCCCGTGGGGCGTGGGGGCATCAGGAGCGAGGAGGGGTCAGGATGGCGAGAGAGAGCAGGGATGAGCCGATTTCCTAGGTGATGAGATTATGGGCTGGCTCCCAGAGAAGGCCCACAGCTGGACCCCTGGACTCATAGGGGAGCAGGGGATGGAGCAGAGAAGCTGGGCGGGCCACGCACCTCAGCCTCCTGCCCTGACCCAGCCCCGTCCCCATCCCCACAGCGCCACGGGCCTTTGCCGCCCCGTATGTGCCCAGGGCTGTGTGAATGGCTCGTGTGTGGAACCCGATCACTGCCGCTGCCACTTCGGGTTTGTCGGCCGCAACTGCTCCACGGAGTGTCGCTGCAACCGCCACAGCGAGTGCGCGGGCGTCGGGGCCCGGGACCACTGCCTGCTCTGCCGCAACCACACCAAGGTGGGCAGCCTGGGGCCTCAGAGCCCCATCCCTGGGACCTGGCCCTGCTGGCCTTCAGGCGGTGCTCAGGCACCGCTTTTGTTTGTTTATTTGTTTTTAGGTTGTAGTTTTTTATTTATTTTATTTTTATTTATTCCTTTACTTTTGCGATGCTGGGGTGGAAGCCAGGGTAGGCAAGTGCTTGACCACTGAACTGCGCCACCAATCCTGTGCACACATGTCCTGAGCCTCATTTCAAACCCTGATGAGGCAAGGGATGGGGTGTGGGAGAAGCTTTTGGGGGGCTGGAGTAGGGGCAGAGTTGGGACTGAGCCATGGAGGATGGGCGTGTGCATGGAGGGGCTTTTGAGCTGAGGACTTAGGACCCAAAGCGAGCAGAGGACACGGGGGATCACACACAGGCTGGGGTGGGCCAGAGCCCCCGAGTCCCCTTCGCCCACATGACCCCAGCCCTTCTGAACGCTCCATCCTGGGTTCCCAGGGCAGCCACTGTGAGCAGTGCCTCCCACTGTTTGTGGGTTCAGCCGTGGGGGGCGGGACCTGTCGGCCCTGCCACGCCTTCTGTCGGGGCAACAGCCACGTCTGCGTCTCCAGGAAGGAGCTCGAGATGGCCAGGAGGGAGCCAGAGAAGTTCTCACTAGATCCGGAGGAGGTGAGGGCCTGGGGCCTGGGCTCTGGGTCTGTGGGAGGAGGGCTGGGCCTGGGCCCCAGGGTCTGAGGGAAGAGGGCTGGGAACTGGACCCCAGAGCCTGTGGGAGGATGGCTGGGCCTGGGCCCCAGGGTCTGAGGGAGGAGGCCTGGGCCTGGACCCTGGGTCTGAGGGAAGAGGACTGGGAACTGGACCCCAGAACCTGCAGGAGGATGGCTGGGCCTGGGCCCCAGGATCTGAGGGAGGAGGGCTGAGGCCTGGACCTCTGGGTCTGAGGGAGGAGGGCTGAGGGCTGGACCTCTGGGTCTGAGGGAGGAGGGCTGAGGGCTGGACCTCTGGGTCTGAGGGAGGAGGGCTGAGGGCTGGACCTCTGGGTCTGAGGGAGGAGGGCTGAGGGCTGGACCTCTTGGTCTGAGGGAGGAGGGCTGAGGCCTGGACCTCTGGGTCTGAGGGAGGAGGGCTGAGGGCTGGACCTCTGGGTCTGAGGGAGGAGGGCTGGGCCTGGACCCCGGGGTCTGAGGGAGGAGGACTGGCCCTGAAGCCTGGGGTCTGAGGGAGGTGGGTGGGCCTGGGTCCTGAGCTAAAGGAGGTGGCCGTGCCTTTGCGTGGTCACCCTGTCCTTCCTCGCCTAGATCGAGAACTGGGTCTCCGAGGGTCCTAGTGAAGATGAAGCCGTGTGCGTGAACTGCCAGAATAACAGCTACGGTGACAGATGTGAGAGCTGCCTCCATGGCTACTTCCTCCTGGATGGGAAGTGCACCAAGTGAGAGGACCCGCCCACCCACCCCTCCCCCAGGGAGCAGCTCAGAGAGCCAGGCGCCCCCAAGCCCTCTGCTCTGAGTCTGGGGAGGGTGATTTCCCCAGGGAGCCCCAGGCCTGGGCCAGTGTTGGGGGATGAGCTGGGCTCAGATGAGAGACGCCTCCCCCAGAGGCCAGAGCTGACAGGCAGGCTGTGAACCAGCCGTCGTGGAGACAGTGGGCACAGGGGGCTGCTGAGGGAAGAGGCCCGGAGAACCTCCACCCCATTGCACACCCTCCCTTCTGAACAATAAGGAAGCTCTGGACTCAGTCCGAGCCAGGTTCCAACCCTGCTTGCCACGCACCGGCTCAGTGGTCTTGGGCAGTTTGGCTTGACCTCCGTGGGCCTCAGAGGTCATGGGAGCCCCATATCCCATGTCTTCCCACCCCTAGATGCCAGTGCAATGGCCACGCAGACACCTGTAACGAGCAGGACGGGACGGGCTGCCCGTGTCAGAACAACACGGAGACAGGCACGTGCCAGGGCAGCTCCCCCAGTGACCGCCGAGACTGCTACAAATACCAGGTGCGAAGCGAGCAGGGGCCACACACCCAAAGGGCCAGAGCTGGGATGAGGTGGCCGGGCCTGGGCAGGGCCAACAATGTGGTTCTCAATCTGTGGTCTTGGGGTTAGCTTCATAAACTGCTCCTGAGACGCTGTTGGTGTCAGGCTCTGGGGCCTCTCGGCCTGTAGCAGGTAATCACAGCCGGCAGGTTGCAAATGCCTGAAAACCCAATCTCACAGTGGCTTAAGAAAAAAGAAAGTATGGGCCAGGCGCCGTGGCGCACGCCTGTAATCCCAGCAGCTCAGGAGGCAGAGGCAGGAGGATCGCAAGTTCAAGACCAGAGGCAGTCTGCATAACTTAGCGAGACCCTGTTTCAAAAAGTGAAAAAATGGGCTAGGGGTGCAGCTCAGTGGTCCAGCACTTGCAAAGCATGCAAGCGCGCGGCCCTGGGTTCAACCCCCAGTACAGCAAAAAAAAAAAAAAAAAAAAAGAAAGAAAGAAAGAAAAAAAAAAGTGTGTGGACTCTCCAAGCTAAGGTCTGACCAGGTGTGGTGGCACATACCTGTAATCTTAGCTATTCAGGAGGCTGAGGCAGGAGGATCATAAGCTGGAGGCCAACCTGGGCTACAACCTCAGGCGAAAAAACAACAAAACAAAGCAAAACACCTCAAAACAACACTGCTGTGGGTCAGGAATAGCTGGATCCAGGTGCTCCGCCCTCCTCTTATTAGCTTCATTTTTAGGCAGGCTTTCCCTACCTCTTAGCAGCCTCCATCTGGTGTTCTGTGGGTAGCAGGGGATCTCCCATCCATTGTAATACCCAGATTCAAGTTCCCCTTGCCTTCTGCGGAGAGGCTGCTGCACAGGGCACCTGCACTGGTCACCTGGCTACCTGCCATGCTGCAGACTCTTCCCATGGGGAGGACACCCACACTCTCTCCTTGGCACACAGTTCCCATCACCCACTCTCCCTGTTCAGATCCAGGGGGATAGGAAATCTCTGGCTCCCCTCTGCCTCCCCTTCCCATCTATAGAAACATCCTGTCTGCAAAGTTGCAACTCCTCCCAAAATAGAACAGTTTCCAAGACGTACTGACTCTCAACATTTCCACACTGGGCCAGAAGATTTGCTTTTCTGATGCATTGTAGGGCTGGGGTGTGGCTCGGTGATAGAGCAGTTGCCTAGAGCATGTGAGGCCCTGTCAGTTCCATCTCCAGCACCACAAGAAACAAAACAAACAAGAACCCACCAACATCGCTGAAAAAGCCTGTTGGCAGCTGGGCACAGTGTAATCCCAGGATCTGTAATCCCAGCAACTCAGGAGGCTGAGGCAGGAGGATGGCGAAGTCGAGGCCAGAGGCAGCCTGCGTAACTCAGCAAGACTATCTCAGGATAAAAAACAAAATATGGGCTGGAGTGCAGCCCAGTGGTAGAGCACTTGCTTAGCAGGTGCAGCGTCCTCGGTTCAGCCCCCTCTTACCAAAAATAAAAAATAAAACAAGTCTGGCTTTTGCCAGAGGGTCCCAGAGGTGAATGCCGACCTCCTCTAGCAGCTCAGCTGCTGCTCTAAGTAGCAGTTTCCCTTGGTTCTAATAATCATAGCAGTAACAGTTGGTGGAGAGTGACTGCCGTCAAGCTGGGTGCTGTGGCAGAGACAGTGGCATACGCAGCACAGGTTTCTCAAGGCTGTCCCTTGGTGGGGTGCAGATAGGAGAGAAAAATAGGCTCAGAGACATGAACTGTCCAGCTCCAGCTGGGGTGACCAGTTCTGCTTAGAACCTGGACAGACTTGAGCCACAGGAATCATGACTATCCCTCCTTGAATTCATTCAACACAGGCAGGCAGAGCAGCTGCTGTGTGCCAAGCGCTGCTTGAGGCGTTGGGGTCCTGGTAGGAAACAAAGCCAGCAAACCTTTCTGTCCTTCAGGAAGTTTACCTTCTTTCTCATCAAGGACTCAGGCAGGGAACAAACGAGTAAGGCAGATTCAGTGTGTTAGATTTGCAAGTGGAAGTGGTAGAAGCAGAAGTGGGGCTAGGATGTGTTGGGGAGTAGAAGTGGTAGATGCTGTGAGCAAAGAAGGCCTGATTGAGAAGGTGGTGCTTGAAGTGGAAGTGAGGGTGTCAGACAAGTGGACATGCGGGAATTGAGCCATCCAAGGAGAGGATAAGCCAGTGCAAAGGCCCTGAGGCAGGAGCCTGCCTAACCATCCAGAAGGAGCCAGGTGGGCAGATGAGGCTGTCTGACCCTGTGCCAAGTGCTGTGGGTGTGATTTCAGCAGTCCCCTGAGCAAGCCTCCCTGTGTACAGAGGAAGAGTCTCCAGCCTAGTGAGATTGGGTCACTAGTTCAAGGCCACACAGCTAGTGGGGAAACACAGCCAGATTCCGAAAGCATGCCATCACTCTGCCTCAAAGTGCTCAAGGCCTCAGCATCAGGGTGCCAAAGTCCCTGGGGATGACGCCCGGCACAGCGGTGCTGGAACATCAGGTCCTGGTGACGTCCACACTGACAGGGACGTCCTGGATGAGTGTCACAAGGATGTGGCTGGGGCACGGGACAAGGGGCTCAGGGCAGTGGCTGCTTGGCATCGGGGACAGGGTGTCAGTGGGTCCTGCCTGGGGACAGCCCTGCAGGGAGCTCAGCCCTGATGGCACCCCACCCACGCCCCGCCCACAGTGCGCCAAGTGCCGGGAGTCGTTCCATGGGAGCCCGCTGGGTGGCCAGCAGTGCTACCGCCTCATCTCGGTGGAGCAGGAGTGCTGCCTGGACCCCACGTCCCAGACCAACTGCTTCCACGAGCCCAAGCGCCGGGCGCTGGGCCCCGGCCGCACCGTCCTCTTTGGCGTGCAGCCCAAGTTCACCAACGTGGACATCCGCCTCACGCTGGACGTGACCTTCGGGGCTGTGGACCTCTACGTCTCCACCTCCTACGACACCTTCGTGGTCCGCGTGGCCCCCGACACGGGCATCCACACCGTGCACATCCAGCCGCCCCCGCCCCCACCGCCTCCCCCGCCTCCCGCCGACGGCGGGCCCCGGGGGGCCGGGGACCCAGGGGGACCCGGAGCCGGGGGTGGGCCAGGCAGTGCTGCGGAGCCCCGGGTGCGAGAGGTGTGGCCGCGGGGCCTGATCACCTATGTGACCGTGACGGAGCCCTCCACGGTGCTGGTGGTGCGCAGCGTGCGGGACCGGCTGGTCATCACCTACCCCCATGAGCACCACGCCCTCAAGTCGAGCCGCTTCTACCTGCTGTTGCTGGGCGTGGGGGACCCGAGCGGGCCGGGCGCCAATGGCTCGGCCGACTCCCAGGGCCTGCTGTTCTTCCGGCAGGACCAGGCCCACATCGACCTGTTCGTCTTCTTCTCCGTCTTCTTCTCCTGCTTCTTCCTCTTCCTGTCGCTCTGCGTGCTGCTCTGGAAGGCCAAGCAAGCCCTGGACCAGCGGCAGGAGCAGCGGCGGCACCTGCAGGAGATGACCAAGATGGCCAGCCGCCCCTTCGCCAAGGTCACCGTCTGCTTCCCGCCGGACCCTACCGCCCCGGCTCCCGCCTGGAAGCCGGCCGGGCTCCCGCCGCCTGCCTTCCGGCGCTCGGAGCCCTTCCTGGCGCCCCTGCTACTGACGGGGGCTGGGGGGCCCTGGGGACCCATGGGAGGGGGCTGCTGCCCGCCAGCCGTCCCTGCTACCACCGCCGGCCTGCGCGCTGGGCCCATTACCCTGGAACCCACAGAAGACGGTATGGCCGGCGTGGCCACTCTGCTGCTTCAGCTGCCCGGTGGGCCCCACGCACCCAACGGTGCCTGCCTGGGGTCGGCCCTCGTCACACTGCGGCACAGGCTGCACGAGTACTGTGGGGGCAGCGGGGGTGCTGGGGGCAGTGGGCATGGAGCCGGCGTGGGCCGGAAGGGACTCTTGAGCCAGGACAACCTCACCAGCATGTCCCTCTGACCTGCCGAGGGGCCCTTGCTGCAGCAGCCAAGTCACCTGATGGGGCCACGCTGGACCCCAGCTCCTCAGAGACCACTGGCTGCCTTCCCCTAAGGGTGCCCCTTTGTTCCCCCACACTCAGCAACTATTTATTGAGCAGCTACTTCGTACGAGGCACTGTTATAGGCCCGGAGCAAAGCAAGAACTGAGATTCTCAAAAAGGGAGACAATCATCAGCACGCATGCGCACATTTGCGCACGCATGCGCACATTTGCATTCGCGTGCATACGCACTATGGTTTCAGAGAGGGAGAGTAGCTGTGGGACCTCGTCAGGATGCGGCAAGGGGAAACCATGGGGCAAAGTCTGTTTGACATTCAGAGAAGCTAGGCTGAGAAAGACAGGAACTGGCTGTGGGAAGAGCTCTGGAAACAAGTTCAAAGCAGAAGGAACTGCAAGGACAAAGGTCCAGAGGTGGGAACCAGCTTGTTTTATTGGAAGGACCAGAAAACCAGCCATCACAACCCAGAGACGTGTGAGGAAATGAGCTTGAGGACAAGGCAGGGCCTTCTGGATCCTAAGTAGGGCTTTTGGTTTTATTCTCAGGGGAGTGGGAAGCTGCTGGACAGTTTTGGTGGGGAGAGTGACAGGATCCATGCCTATTTAAGAAGTCACTCCACACCGGGAGCAGTAGCTGACACCTGTAATCCCAGTGAGTTGGGAGGCAGAGACAGGAGGATTGTAAGTTCGAGGCCAGAGGCAGCCTGTGTAATTTAGCGAGGCCCTGTCTCAAGATAAAAAGAGTGAAAAAACGGACTGGAGGTGCAGCTCAGTGGGAGAGCACTTGCAAAGCATGTGTGAGGCCCTGGGCTCAAACCCCCAGTACCGCAAAAAAAGAATGAAAAAAGAAGCCACTCAGCTATGATGTGGAGAATGGGTTGGAGGGGCAGGAGAGGCCAGCTGGGGCCAAGGGATGATGGTGGGCAGGACAAAGGTGGTGACAGTGAGGGAGTCAGGGTCAGATGCAGGAGTGTGGAAGGATGTGATGTTTTGGGTGTGAAGGTGAGGAAGGGGACACATCCAGGATGGCCTACTTTTAGGGCCTGGACCGTGGATGCACAGTGGGTCACTTATTAAAATGGGGCAGCTGGGCAGATGAAGAGTCTCGTTTGGGCGTGAGATGCCCTCTGGCAGTTCTTCGGTCAGGTCCAGCTGGGGATTCATACAGAAACCACTGTGAGGACTTCAACAGGAGGAATTGGTCTCAGGGAACTGGTCGTGCTGGTGAGGGCAGCAGCTGGGAAGAGACAGCGTGGGGTGAGCAAGGGTAGGAAGCCACCATGGCCACCCCTCAGCTCAGATTCAGCACCACCTGACCCGGGTCCAGGGTCACCCACCAAAGCTGGAACCAAGAGCCTCTTGGGAGGGAGCCTCAGAGAAGACAAAACCTCTGCCTGAGATGCCTCCCAAGCAGGCGTGGGGTGCCTGAGGGGGCAGGGATACGAGGGTTGAGGAGACATGGCGGGGTCATCACTCCACAGCTGTCTACTTCTGGCTCAAGACTTTGGGGGCGATCCCTACCTGAGCCCCTTTCTTGGACTTTTGAGCTTCTCTGCCCCTCAAGCACCCCCTCCCCCCATCGTAGCCCACTTTCTGGACTTGGGGCTCCTTTGTTTCTCCAGGACTCCAACTCCCAGCTATTGTTTCGGTCCTCGGGGGTGGGAAGGCTGGGCCCTGCATCTTCCCCTCGCTGGTGGCCCCGGTCTGAGAGGCCCCCTGAGTGTGCATGTCAGAGGTGGCAGGGGCCACAGCTAAAGAACAGGAGGGAGTCACTGAATTGGCAAATAAAGAGTGTGGGGAAGCCACGGGTGTCCGAGTGGGGGCCATGCACAGGACACTGGCTGTAACCCAGCACCTGGGTGCTGGGTGACTTAAATAAATGCCCTTGGCAACAAGACCTCTTGCTCCCCAGAAGGAAACCCAAAACATCATGGGAGCCGTCTTACCTCAGTCTTCTTCTGGGAGCAAAAGCACAGAAGGGAGGGCAGGCGGGAGCCAGAAGTCCCTGTCCTCTGCTGGCCTTGACTCAGCGTGGGTCACTGGCAGAGAGCACTCAACACACCTAGCCCCAAAGTGCAAGGTGGCTGCCCCAGTGCTCAGCCTAGGCTACGGGACATGTTGGACTTGGGGGTGTGGGTTGCCCATGTGGCCCAGGAATAACATGGGATTTTCAGTCTGTGGACAACTGAGAGCATTTTCAGGGACTTTTGCCTTTATGATCCGCTGGAAGCACCTGCTTTCTGTTCTGAGGCGTGACTCTGAACTCGACATTTGTTGAGCTAGAGAGTTTGCTTGGCATGTTACTGCTGTAGTTTTATTTAGTCTTTCCAATGACTAAATGAGTTAGGAACAATGTAGTCCCCACGTTGCAGATGAGAAGCAAGGCATCATAGGCATCATTTAACTAGGTCGGAGTGGCTGAGAGCCGCCACGAGGGAATGTGCAGAGGACACCTAACCAAGGACTTACAGCTCTCCAGATGTGCCAGCTGCTAATCTTCTAGGCTTCCCAATATCACCACTTGGGAGACTTGTCCCATTTTGTGGATCGGAAAGTTAAATCGAAGCCAGGTGCTGTGGCTCATGCCTGTGATTCCAGCAACTTGGGAGGCAGAGGCAGCCTATGTAATTTAATGAAACCCTGTCTCAAAATAAAAGGGTTCAGTGGTGGAGCACTTGCAATGCATGCTTGAGGCTCTGGGTTCAAACCCCCTGGTCCTGGGGGGAAAGAAGAAAAGAAAAGAAGGGGAAAAATTAAGTCTCCTATGTAAGAATTTAGGGCAAATTAAGATTCCGACACAAGCCTGAGTCTCCATCACTCCACACATCACCTCCAAAGTCACTTCCCTTTTCTAAGCCAATGTCATCTGCCTGGATTCACCACATTGTTGCAGGCTCTGGGGACACAACAGTGAACAAAGTCCCTGCTTTCATGGACCTACTAAGCCAGTGGGGCGTCTGACAATAAGTAAATGATGCAGTGTAATGGAAAATGATCAGAAAAGCGTGAAGCGTGGGTAAGGTGGGAAAGGGAAGCAAATCTCATCAGATCCTCTTGCCTCAGGCTCCCAAGAGCTGGCATTATGGGTATGTGGCACCACCGCTGGCTGGTCATAGTACTAAGGATTCTTATCCTGATAGGAGAAAACAGGGCCAGATGTGGAGGTACACACCAGCTACTCAGTCCCAGCTACTCAGGAGGCAGAGGCAGGAAGATCACAAGCTCAAGACCAAGCTGGGCTACATAGCCAGTTTGTAATTTAGCAAGACTCTACCTCAAAATAAGCTTGAAAAGGAAAAAAAAGGCCAGGATGTAGCTCGGTGGTAGAGCACATGCCTAGCATGTACAAGGCCCTGGGTTCAGTCCTCAGCACTACAAAATAATAATAATGACAATAACAATAATAATAATGAAGGAGGAAGAGGAGGAGGAAAGGGAAGAAAGACAAAAAAAGAATTCTGAAAGGTTTATGAATTTGCCAAGATCACCCAGCTAGTAGTAAGTGGCAAAAGTCAAGATTGGATCCCAGGTCTGTCCAGTTTGGAGACCTGAACATTCTCCAAACTGGTAGTTGTTTTAGCAGTAATATTACTGTGCCAAGCCTTGGTCGGCTCTCTGTGTACACAAGGGAAGTCAGTTCAGTCAGTTCTTGGAGAGGCCAGGATGAGGCAAAGCTCTGTGCTGTGATGAGAAAGTGGAAGACCTTGAGGACTGTTGTTCTGAAGGACCATCTTGCTGGGAGGCTGATTTAGGGATGGGCTGGTTACACATGAGACAGGTGATTGCAGATTGGTAGGCATTTTATAGGTGGAGGTTCACGGCCAGATGATGCACATCTGATCTCCCCTAAGCCCTTGCGGTTCTGGGGATCCAACCAGAACCTTGTGCTTATGAGGGAACACTCTATCACTGAGCTTCTCCCCCAGTTCTGAGAGGTCTGGTCTTCATGCTGAGCTCGATAAAGAGCGTTGATTGAACCGAGGAAAGCTTAAGGAGTCCTTTCAGCTCCCAAGAGACTTAAGCTGTGCAGCTCTCTGCTTCTGAGACAAACACTCCAAAAACCCGCTAAAAAATGTGTGTGGCCCAGCCAGGCAGAGTAGCACATGCCTTGTAATCCTAG
Source organism: Pedetes capensis (assembly GCA_007922755.1). Taxonomy (NCBI): domain Eukaryota; kingdom Metazoa; phylum Chordata; class Mammalia; order Rodentia; family Pedetidae; genus Pedetes; species Pedetes capensis. The sequence continues at coordinate 9,203 of VMDO01000249.1, read as the reverse complement.
TGACTCTGGAGGCAGGAGGATCGCAAGTTTGAGGCCATAAGGGCAGCCTGTGAAATTTAGAAAGACCCTATCTCAGGATAAATGGGAGAAGGATGTTGCAACCCACTCCCAAGGCAATCCCGAAACAGTCAGACATTGAAAACCCTATGAGGGTCGCTGAGTCGGACTCAACTCGACGGCGCCTAACAACAACAACAATCTCAGGATAAAAAGTAAAATGGAGGCTGGGGATGCAGCTCAGTGGTAAAGAGCTTGCAAAGTATGTGCAATGCCCTGGGTTCATCCCCTCTAGGACAGAAGACAGAGACAGAGACAGGGAGGGAGGGAGGGAGGGAGGGAGGGAGAGAGAGAGAGAGAGAGAGAGAGAGAGAGAGAGAGAATGTGTGTAACTGCCCAAAGGTCCATAGGTATTGAATGGGCAGAGAAGGATCTTGCAAAGTTTTTTTCTTTGAACTTTTGAGTCTAGGGTGTGCCAAGACTGCCTTTCTGGTTTATGCTAAATTTCACGATGTGGGGAGAGCTTCAGATATGGAATCCGCAGCGACAGGATTAGTGGATTTCGTTGGTTAGGCGAAGATGGCAAGACTCAGCAAAGTCATAGGCAGAGCCAACCTGTCAAACTCCAGGTTCCCCCATCTGCTCCTACGCTTCTTTGTTGGGTCCCCACCTCCATCCTCGAAACTCCCTCTCCACCCAGATTCTTTCCCGGGAACAAAAACGCCGTAGGCGGGGTTGGTTTTCAGGTTTTTATTGTGGGTGTATTTTTGGCGGTGGGACAGGGGCGGCGGGGCCGGCTCTCCCAGGAGGATCCCCAAGAGGCCAGGCGAGACCAGGGGACGAGGAGGCAGAAAGGGGAGAGGGAGCGTCTTTACTCTCGGATCTTCAGTTCCCGCGCCATCTGACAGAGGGCGCAGGGCAGACAAAAGGTGAGGGCGGCCCAGTCGTGCCCGACGGAGCCCTGGAGGGTGGGAGAGAGAGAGGTCAGGAGCTCTGCTTGGGGTCCCAGGGGTTCTCAGCCCCCTGCCCCTGCCTCCCGGACTGCACGCACCTGGATGCGGTAGCGCTCCCGCATGCCGGTGCGGAGGGAGTGCAGGCCCCCGGGGAGGTAGGGTGCGCAGCAGCACTCCCCGAAGTCATCCGAGATGCGACAGGCCAAGCACAGCGGGGCGAACGTGCCACACAGACCTGGGCAGGGGGAGCACGGTCAGGGGTGGAGCCGACGAGCGCCCCTGTCGGCTCTGCCCGGGGTGGCGCGGCTGGCCGGCCACCGAGGGGGTGAGGATCCGAGGGAACTGTGCTGGGGAAATGAAGAGGCCCCAGCGGAATGAGGGGCGAAGAGGGGTGGTTTAAATGATGGGGGATAGCGTTTGAAGAGGGAGCTGGGGCGCTGGGGCGCACGCCTGTCAGCCCAGCCACTCCGGAGGTGAAGGCAGGAGGATCGCGGGTTCGAGGCCAGAGGCAGCCTGTGCAATTTAGCAAGCTCTTGTCTCAATTTTAAAAATAAAAAAATGGCTAGGTGCGGTGGCACACACCTGTGATCCCAGCTGCTCAGGAGGTGGAGGCAGGAGGATCGCAAGTTCGAGACCAGAGGCAGTCTTTGACTTAGCCAGACCCTGTCTCAAAAGAGTAAAAAAATGGGCTGAGGGTGCAGCTCAGTGCTCCAGCACTTGCACAGCATGCAAGTGCAAGGCCCTGGGTTCAAACCCCAGTACCACAAAAATAAATAAATACATAAATAAAATAAAATAAATAAATAATAAAATAAATAAATAAATAAAATAAAATAAAATAAAAGTGCAGCCCAGTGGAAGAGATTGCAAAGTGTGTTCGAGGCCCTGGGTTCAACCCCCAAGTACTGCAAAGGAGGATGGGGGGCGGGGGAGGAGCTGGGGAGGTTGCAGGAGGAGGGGAGGCTGAAGGTTGGAAGGAGTGAGGTCAGGGTCTTCGGAAGGTTGAGGTCTCAGGCAGGGCCAAGGGTTAAAGAATGGGAATTCAGAGTCCAAAGAAGGGTGGTGTGGGTGGGAGTGGGAGGAAGTGGGAAGGAGCGGGGTGAAGGTGGCCCTCGTTCCCCTCTGAGCCCTGGCACTCACAGACGGGCATGTCGTTGCAGCAGTCCGTGAGCCCTGTGTGCCAGTCGCTGAGCTGGGTCTGGTAGCAGGTGCTGGCGCACTGGGGCTGGCTGGTCACTGGGTAGGACATGGCTGTGGAGGGAGGTGGAGGGGGTCAGCAAGCATCCCGGCAGGGCCTCCTTGGCTCCAGTGCCGCCACCACCCTTCCCTCTGTCGGGCAGTCTGGGCAGGGCCACCAGGCCGCCCACTGAGGCGACACCACTGGGCCTCCCCGTTCCCTTCTGCAACATCTGGGCACTGCCACCCCAGTCTATCTCTGTTGCAGCTCCTGATTGCACATCTGGTGGGGCCGGGGATGAGGGGCTCCTGTGGGTCAGAGGAAAGGTGGCCCCACATCTGTGTAGGGCTTGGACATGCCACTGCCTCTTCCAGTCTGGGCTTGGGATGATGGGGTCCAGCATTTCAGGGGGCCTCTGGGGTGGAAGCAGGTGTCATTTGTCTTCGAAGCCAGGGTGCCCAGGGGAGGGAGGCAGCCAGGTTCCGGGTACTGAGAGGGTTGCCGGTCCATCCAGCGATCCCACCTTTGCCTTTCACGTTGTCGTGCATTTCAAACTGCATTTCAGTGGCTCTGAGGAAGTGGCGATGTGGACCGCAGAGGTGGCCGCGGCGTGGCGCGGCAACAGCAGCAGAGTCTGTCCAAGGGACGCTGGGTACCGGGGAGGGGAGGGCAAGGAACTGGGGTGCAGGGGACTGGGCTCCCAGGGGCAGGGGAGCTGGGGAGAAAGAGGCTAAGTCAGCCTGCTGGCTGGGAGAGGCGTGGAATTGGGGCTAAAGAGGGTGGGGGCAAGGAACTCGCCCTTCTCTTTGCAGCTGCCCGACAGACCCCAAAGGACCCTGGTGAGAGCAGAGACAGAGCTGGAGAAAGAGAGAGAGACCAGGCAAGAGACAGAGACAATCGGAGGAGGAGCTCCAAGCCAGGGCCCAGAGAGGCTGCTGGTTATGCCCACACACACCCAGCACTTGGGCGCCTCTGCAAGTCCACTTCTCAGAGAGCACTGGAGCTTAGAGAGGTGAAGGGAGGGCCCCCAGGTTTGATGGCCCAAAGCGGGTAGAAGAGGGGCTGCTGGACCCCAAGGCTTTCAGACTCCGACCAGCACCACTCAGAGTGAGAATGGGGGGCGAGGGCATGGGGAAAGGTAGAGATGAGAGCAGAGGGACGTGAGAGGGGCGGGGCAGAGGGAGACCAGAGCAGACGTGCCCGGCCTCAGAGCGGGGACTCTGGGAAGGCAGGCTCCTACCTGAAGACCTGAGCGGCGGTGTTGGAGACAGAGGCGTGGGTGACAGGCACTGAATTCTGTCTTACACCAGGAGCGGCTTATATATGGGCCCCGCCACGCAGCCCTGGGCGGGGCTCTGACGCAGGTGCAGGGAACCCAGCCGGTCTGGCTGACCCTTTCGTTTGACCCTTTCTTTCCCCACTGGGATTTCCTGACCTCCTTCTCCATCCCCCACCCCCACTTCCCCTTCTGCCTCACCTTACAGGATTGGGGGAATGGAGGGGGTGTGGAGGGGTGAAAGGGTCCAGGAAGGAGACATGGAGGTGGAGACTGGCACAGGAGTGGGAAACCTGGGCGTTGGTGGTGCACGCCTAGAATCCCAGCACTGAGGAGGCTGAGGCAGGAGGATTGGAAGTTCGAAGCCAGCCCAGGCTCCATACCGAGATCCTGTCCAAAAAAATAAAAAATTAAAAAACCCCAAAAATCAAAAAGCAAAAACAACAACAAGAAATAAGAGTGGAAAGAGATAGAAGCAGAGAGATCCAGAAGGAAAGAAGGTGAGAGTCACAGCTGGATCAGCCTGCAGAGACCTCAGGACAGGAGGAGCCCGAGATGGGGAAAGAAGGCAGGGAGGTGGGGAATGGGAGTGAGGGAGCGAGAAGGAGACTGAGAGAGATGGAGAGAGACAGGAAGACAGAGATGCCAGGAGCCACCTGGGCAGGAATGACATCAACAGAAGCCCAGGTTTGGCAAGGAGGCCGAGGTGCGCAGGCGGAGGGAGGCACACGTGGAGGGCCAAGGGGACGGAATGGAGGCTCCTCTCTGCGGTCATCTCTCCTCATACTTTGTAATCTGGCCACCGCCTGGGAAGAAGGGGCCCTGTCCTCTCATTCAGGGCCATGACACACAGAGGGGCAAGTGTGTATGGAGAGTGACCCCCGTGGGGACCAAAGTCAGTCATCGCACCTCACGTCAGCTCCAACTTGAGAAGGGAGGAGGTTGGGGCTGAAAAGCAAATGGAAGGACAAGGATGTGGCCCAGGTCACTCCATATGTACTAATGGAGCAGAACATGGGGAGAGGAAGCGGGGCGGGGGGGGGGGGTTTGCCAAGACCCCTATGTCTGATGGAGGAGGCTGGGGCCTGGACCACTGGGTTTGAGGAAGGAGGCTGGGCCTGGACCCCTGGGTCTGAGGGAGGAGGCTGGGCCTGGACCCCTGGGTCTGAGGGAGGAAGGCGGGGCCTGGACCTTTGGGTCTGAGGCAGGTGAGCTGGGCCCGGCCCCCCAGGTCTAAGGAAGGAGGGCTGGGCCACAGTCCAGGCTCCTTAGTCTAAGTCGTCCATCCCTGGGTAAGCAGTGGTCACGAGGTTGCAAACTCCTGGGCCCTAGGGATGAAGGTGCCAGGGGCTGGATGCCTGATTCACTGAAGTTTCCCCCCAACAGGCCTGACGAGATTTGAGGTGACTCAGTGGGGAAGTGGCATTAGAGCTGGGTGGGGTTCCCAGTACGGATGTCACCCCAAAAATGTAGGAGGCACCAGAAAATCGGGGTGTCACCTGCAGAGAAGGTGGTGTCATCCCTCCACTGGGAATGGCTGTGGGGTGATGGCCTGGGATCCCAGCTTTGCCCCCACGCCCAACGCATCAGGACCCAAGCCTGGGGCTCCTGGCACCACCCAGCTGGCTGGCTGTCCTTGTCCCTGACCTACGGCAGTGCCTGCCTGTCACTCGGTCTGGGAGCCCGCGTGTCTGGGCGACGTTTCCTACCTCATTTCTGCACGCCTGTCTCCCCATCTCTGTGTCTTTGTCTCTCCGGCTGCGCAGCCTCTTCTTTCTTTCCTCGTTTCTGCAAATTTGCTTCCAAATCTCCAGGTCTGTCTCCCTACCCCGTGGACCCCCTCCTCCCAGGCTCTGTGTCTCCTATCCTGGTTGCTACCCCCAGGGCCTCTCCTTCTCTCTACCTCTCTCCAGGCCTGGCCTCTGGAGGCAGCCTCGGGGCCCTTGTCCCCTAGCTGTCCAGACTATAGCCTGCAGGTGACTTAGTAGCAGACATATTTGTGGATCCCAGGGCTCCTAAGATGGCAATTTCAGTTGTCTTCAAGTTTCCTCTCCTGACAGAGCCTTGGGGCTCCAGTTAGACAAAGATACTTATACAGATGAGGCATGGGGCTGGGGAACTGCTTGCGGGTGAGGAGAACTGGAGGCAGGAAAAGGCAAGGTCCAGAGGGCTGACAGTGCCAGTGCCCAGGCCCAGCCACTAGGCCTCTGCCCTCTGTTTCCTTCGAAAGGGGTTGTTAGATGCAAGATGCCTGATTTAATTGGAATTTAACTATTGGAGCACCTGCAGCCATAGCCCTGTGGCATCCGATCCCATGAGATCTCAGAAGCTAAGCAGGGTCAGGCCTGGTTAGTACCTGGATGGGAGACCGCCTGGGAACACCAGAAGCTGTAGGCTTGGGAGAAGGACCTGGCAACCTCCTCCCAAAAATCAATCTGTCATTGAAAACCCTATGAACAGCAGAGAAGCACTGACAATAGTGTTTCCTCTGTTGTACAGAGGGTCGCTATGAGTTGGATACCGACTCGACGGCACCTAACAACAACAACAACAACAACATGTTTGGAGCATTAGTATGTTCTAGGAATGATTGGGGAGATATTATACTAAATAGCCCTTTGTTATTTTTCTGAAATTTAAATCGCCAAGTGCAGTTGGTGCGTACATGTAATCCCAGTGACTCGGGAGGCAGAGGCAGGAAGATCGCAACTTCAAGGCTAGAGGCAAGACTGGAGGAGTAGCTCGGTGGTAGAATGCTTGCAAAGTGTATGCCTGGCCCTGGGTTCAGCCCTTCAGTATTGAAAAAAAAAAAAAAGAAGAAGAAGAAGAAAAAAAAAAGAAAAGGAAAAAAGGAAGGAAGAAAGGAAGGAAGGAAGGAAGGAAGAAAACTAAAGAAAGAGAAAGAAAGCAAGGGAGAAAGGAAGGAAGAGATTCAAACTGAATTAGGCTGCTTCTTTTTATATTTGCCAAAACTTGATCCCCACGTTCAAAAACAGAAGAATCCAGGGTTGTGACCCTGTTTCCCCAGAACCCAGGAGTCTAAGTCCTCTACCCCCCCCCCTCCTCCTGGGAATGAGCAGGGCACCCAGCCGCCTGCTCCCTCAGCAGCCTGAGCCCAGGTTTCGAGCCCATCTCCCCCGAGAACCCAAGCATCCTCATCTAAGCCCAATTGCCCAATGTGGGTTTCACAAAGCATGTTGTGCCATCTATGGGCCTGGTGGAACCGGTCCGGCTGAGCGGACAAGTAGGGGGCCTCCCCTTTCCATCCTAAGCCTGCTCTTTCCTTGAGGACCAGCCCAACGGAAAAGGAGGGACTCAGGGCGCTCTGGGTGTGTCCCTTTGTCTGGTTTGGGTGTGTTATGTCTCTCCTTGCGGTTGTGTGACTGTGGGGGGATCGTCACCATACAGCTGTCCTTGTGTAGGGCACTGCCTACAGAGACAGCTAGCCGTAAGGCCTATCTGGCCCGCTTGGAGGTCTGAGACTCGTTCCCAGGGCAGTAACCTCTGCCCTACATCTGGGAACTTCCGAGCGTCCAGCGCCAAGATGGCTCCAGCGTCCAACTCCCCTCCTCAGACCCCTTGACATCTGATTGGCCACTCTTCAAAAGGCTCCCCATTGGCCCATTAAGGAACATCCCAGGATTTGTTTCCCCTTTTGATGCACCACTTACGTCTCCCACCTGAACCAATCACCCCTTAATACGTACCAGTCTCTGATTGGTCCCTGAAGGGTATATAAGCGCGGTGCACAGGGCACTCGGGGTCCATGCCATCGATGCAGAGCAAGAATGCTACGATAAAGAGCTGTCTAACACCCAGAGAGTCGGAGTCGTCCTTCGGAGCTGGGAAGTGAGGAGCCGCCGTGGGCATAAATCTCTGAGCCTGCCTTTCTCAAGGCTTCTCAGAGTAGCCATGGGCGTAAGCCTCCTTTCCGGGCGGCACGGCTCTCTGGCAGCCCTCACCGACGGGTGGGTCTTCAGCGGCTGGGTCCTCCTCTCCATGGCTGGAGTGAGAGCAGCAGCGGGTGATGCCCCACATCCTTGCATTACTTCCGTGGTCTGCGGGGGGTGATGTGTGAGGGGTGTCATATTGCACACCTGTGATTCTATACACTGCACACCCATGTTTGGGAATATTCTGTGAATGACGTTCTGTAATTCTTTCTGGATGGAGGCAGCAGTTATTTATTGAGGACTGCCTTGTATGATGGACTCTGGGGTCAGCAAACCTGCATTCAAATCCCAACTGCCTCTGACTGGCTGTGAAACTTCGGGTAAGTCACCAAACTTCTCAGCACCTTAATTTTTCCCATCTGTAAAATGGCTTGTTGCGTGTTGGTAAGAGGGTTAAATGAGTTAATTCACGGGAAGGGCGTAGAATTGTGTCCACCATACAGGAAGCATGTTGTGTTTGTGATGCTAGTGACGAGTGTGTGCTCTGCTAGTTGATGGGGATACAATAAGTGAACTAAACCAAGTCTCTGTTCACATTCCTTCCAGCAGGATCAGCGACTTGTCAGTGATGGGGCACATAACTGCATAGTGAGGTGTCTGTTTTGCATGTGGAATAGGGTATTTCTGTCAGTGCAGGCCATTCTGTGACTGTGTGCCTATGTTTGCCTTTGTGATCACAGGTGATCATATGTGCTCTGTGTGTGCTTGCTGTTGTTGGTGTTAGATGCTATCGAGTTGAATCTCACTCATAGCAACGCTATGTACAGCAGAACGAAGCACTACCCATGTGCTATGCACAGATCTTTTTATGTTTGACCCCACTGTTGCAGTCACTATGTTTCGTCTCATTTTGAGTCATGTCACATCAGCAAAAGGAGGTCTCAGGAGGTTTGCTCTATTCCCATCACTAAGGTTGACTCTACTTTGAGGAAGCAACTCTTCCCCAGTCATTTCTTGAATGACTTCCAGCCTGGGGGGCTCATTATCTGCACTATATTTGACAGCGCTTCTCTGTTATTCATAGGGTTTTCAATGGCTAATTGTTTCTGGAGTGGGCTGCTGGGTCCTTCTCCCTAGTCTGTCTTAGTCTGGAAGCTCAGCTGAAACCTGTCCACCATGGGTGGCCCTGCTGGTATCTGAAATACCGGTGGCATAGCTTTCAGCATCACAGCAACACAGGAGCCCCCACAGCACAATGAGCTGACAGACATGCGGAGGCCTCTCTGATGGTGGGGTTGTAAATGGAAGATCACATCTCATAGGGATTGTGAGCACATGTTTGGTATGATCTTGCTTTTCCAGCTCTGAGGTGCTGTATTTGGAGTCCTAAGAACCCCTCTATCAGTCCCCAGACCACCCGTCTCTATGTCCCACAGGTGACCCTGGGTGGGTGACTCCTTTCAAAATGAGCCTCACTTCCTGCTTGATGGGGATGGTGGCCCCAGTAGCTTTGGGAGAAAGGAAAGGTGGGAGGAGACTGTGAGGCAGGGAGAGGCTGAGAAAACGTGATGGTGATACAGAGGGAGATGGCGGGGTGGGGACAGAGGAAAAGCTGCGCAGAGGGATGTGGATGTCTGTCCATGCGATCCATAAATGTTTGCTGAGAGCTTGCGATGGGTCAGGACCTCTAGGAGGCATCAGTTTAAGATCTAGAGCAGGTGTGTCCACAGGCTGACTGAATGCGGCCCAGGACAACTAGTAACGCAGCCCCACAAAATACTTTAACATCATGTGATATTTTTTTACCATGTATTTTCTTCATGACCCTCTTTATTATGCATATGCCCTAACTATATGATATCATTTATGTTCGGCTCAGGATAATTCATCTTTATTTGATGTTGCCC